>CM065798.1:14762582-14853370 GCA_033296515.1 Macrochelys suwanniensis | reverse complement strand
TCACCAACCCCCTCCCCCTCCTCATCAACCCCCTCCCCCTCCTCACCAACCCCCTCCCCTCTGATCCCCCCTCCCCTCCGATCCCCTTCCCCCCTTCTCACCAACCCCCTCCCCGCTGATCCCCCCTCCTCACCAACCCCCTCCCCTCTGATCCCCCCTCCCCTCCGATCCCCTTCCCCCTTCTCACCAACCCCCTCCCCGCTGATCCCCCTCCTCATCAACCCCCTCCCCCTCCTCATCAACCCCCTCCCCCTCCTCACCAACCCCCTCCCCTCTGATCCCCCCTCCTCACCAACCTCCTCCCCTCTGATCCCCCTCCTCACCAACCCCTCCCCTCTGATCCCCCCTCCCCTCCGATCCCCTTCCCCCCTCCTCACCAACCCCCTCCCCTCTGATCCCCCTCCCCCTCATCCCCCTCCCCTCCTCACCAACCCCTCCCCTCTGATCCCCCTCCCCCCTCATCCCCGTCCCCTCCTCATCAACCGCCTCCCCCTCCTCACCAACCCCCTCCCCTCTGATCCCCCTCCCCCCTCATCCCCCTCCCCCTCCTCATCAACCGCCTCCCCCTCCTCACCAACCCCCTCCTCTCTGATCCCCCTCCTCCCCAACCCCCTCCCCTCTGATCTCCTTCCCCTCTGATACCCCCCCCCTCCTCACCAACCCCTCTCCCCCACCTCCCTGCCGGCCCCCCTCCCCCATGTTGCCCCCCCCCACTCACCGCTCCGGGCCAGCCCTCGATCTCGGAGCTCAGGGTGTGGTTCACGCTGCCCAGGGCCCCCTGCGTCCCCCGCTGCTCCGCGCCTAGCCGGGAGTCTGGGGGGGGGCACCCGGGGGGGAGAGGGTGAGAGCTGGTCCCAGACCCCTCCCTCTATACCCCCCAGCCCCTCTTCCTGCCCTCCCCCTGCTCCCACAGCATCCCCCCATGCGGGAGGGGGGCTTTGCACCCGTGCCCCGTGTACGCACAAGTATCCATGACAGCGACCCTGGCTTGTGCACCCCCAGCCTCGCACGCCCACCGAGGCCTGGCACATCTGCCCGGGCCTTGCACACTCCCTCCTGGTGATGAGCCCTCCCCGCCTTGCACACTTGCCCCTAGCCTTGCACGCTCACCCCCACCTTTCACCCTAGGCCTCAGCCTCGCACGCCCACCCAGGAGGCCTCGCACACCTGGCCGGGCCTTGCACGTGATGATCCCTCCCCGCCTTGCACACTTGCCCCTAGCCTTTGCACGCTCACCCCCACCTTTCACCCTAGGCCTCAGCCTCGCACGCCCACCCAGGAGGCCTCACACACCTGCCTGGGCCTTGCACGTGATGATCCCTCCCGCCTTGCACACTTGTCCTTAGCCTTTGCACGCTCACCCCCACCTTTCACCCTAGGCCTCAGCCTCGCACATCCACCCCTGGCCTTGCACAATCAACCCACCTCACACGCTCTGCCCCCCCAGTGCTGTGCACACTCCCCCTTCCTTTCACATGCCTCGCACGCCCAGCTCCCACCTTTGCACACGCATCCACAAGGTTCTCACACGCAGCCCCCCCCCCGCCCCCGGGGCACTCACGGCTGACAGCCAGGGCGACGGTCCCAATGCTGAGCCCGACGCTCAGCGCCAGCAGGGCGTAGAGAGGCCGGGGGGCGGCACAGAGACGCTGCCAGGCCAGGCGCTGGGGTGGGAACACTGGGGGGGGGAAGACCATCAGGGAGGGGGCTCGGCCACCCCCCCCAGCCCCCTCCCTCGCTCCCTGCGGCTGGCCCCCTTCCGATCCCAGCCACTCCCCCATTAGAGGGACCCAGGAGTCCAGGAGTGGGGGCAGGAGGCAGGGACCCAGGTGTCCAGGAGTGGGGGCATGAGGCAGGGACCCAGGAGGCCAGGGGCTGAGGCAGGGACCTGGAGGCTGGAAGGGGGGAGCAATGAGGCAGGGACCCAGGTGTCCGGGAATGGGGGGATGAGGCAGGGACCCAGGTGTCCGGGGGCTGAGGCAGGAACCTGGTTGCTGGAAAGGGGCGGGGGGCTGAGGCAGGGACCCAGGAGGCCGGGGGTGAGTCAGGGACCTGGAGGCTGGAATGGCAGGGAATGAGGCAGGGACCCAGGAGTCCGGGAGTGGGGCTGAGGCAGGGACCCAGGTGTCCGGGAGTGGGGGCATGAGGCAGGGACCCAGGTGTCCGGGAGTGGGGGGATGCGGCAGGGACCCAGGAGGCCGGGGGATGAGTCAGGGACCTGGAGGCTGGAATGGCAGGGAATGAGGCAGGGACCCAGGAGTCCGGGAGTGGGGGCTGAGGCAGGGACCCAGGTGTCCGGGAGTGGGGGCATGAGGCAGGGACCCAGGTGTCCGGGAGTGGGGGGATGCGGCAGGGACCCAGGAGGCTGGGGGCTGAGGCAGGACCTGGAGGCTGAAAGGGGGGCGCAGGGACCCAGGAGTCCGGGAGTGGGGGCAGGAGGCAGGGACCCAGGTGTCCGGGGGCTGAGGCAGGGACCTGGAGGCTGGAGGGGGGGGGGCTGAGGCAGGGACCTAGGTGTCCGGGAGTGAGGGCATGAGGCAGGGACCTGGACGCCGGAAGTGGGAGATGAGATGAGGCAGGGACCCAGGAGTCCGGGAGTGGGGCCGGGGGATGAGGCAGGACCCAGGTGTCCGGAGATGCCAGTGGGGGGACCTAGGAGCTCAGACTCATCTCCTCCCCCATCCTATGGGGCAAGACCCCCCCCCACGCCCTCAACCCACCCCACCCCTTGTTTCCCAGCCTCGATTCCCCACCCCCAGATGCTCCACCCCACTCCCCTTCTTCTATACCCCCAATTTCCTGCAGACGTCCCCCCCCGGACACACACCCCCCATACCTCTCTCGCTAGGGCACAGTTCCATCGTCCGCCTCGAGAGCCTGGAAATCCTCGTAGTCTTTCCCATGACGCGGGGCGGGGGCGGGCGCTGGGGGGGGGACAGGTTAGTGAAGGGGGGTGGGTGCAGAGGGTGGGGGAAGGGGGCCTCAAAGCTACTCCCCCGCCCCCCCTCCCATGGCGCTACTCTCGACCCCGGTTTCTTGCTCCCCACTTTTTGGGGGGGGGTTGTACACCCCCATTCGCTTGTTCCTTCCCTTGGGCTCTTTACCTCTGTCCTGGTTCTGGGGGTGGGGGGGAGTCCTGACCCCTCTGTTCTCTGGTGCCCTTAACCCACGGCAGAGGCGGCGTCTACCCCTCCGGTGGCTCGCGGCCTCCTTGCCCGCCAGGAGCCCTTTGCTCTGTCAATAGTCCTGCTGTCTAGAACGGGGACACAACAGGCCAGGGTGACCTCCGAAATGTTAAAGGGGCAGGCAGAGAACCCAGGAGTCCTGCCACGGCTTTCCCCTCCACCAGTGGAGTCCACTCCCCTCCCAGAGCCGGGGAGAGAACCCAGGCGTCCTGGTTCCCAGCCCCCCCTGCTCTAACCCACCAGCCCCCACTCCCCTCCCAGAGCTGGGAGAGAACCCAGGAGTCCTGGCTTCCCAGCCCCGCCCTGCTCTAACCACCAGCCTCCCTTACCTCCAGAGCTGGGAGAGAACCCAGGAGTCCTGGCTCCCAGCCCCGCCCTGCTCTAACCACCAGCCTCCCTTACCTCCCAGAGCTGGGGAGAGAACCCAGGAGTCCTGGCTCCCAGCCCCGCCCTGCTCTAACCACCAGCCTCCCTTACCTCCCAGAGCCAGGGAGAGACCCAGGAGTCCTGGCTCCCAGCCTCCCCCTGCGCTTTAACCCACCAGGCCCCACTCCCCTCCCAGAGACGGGAGAGAACCCAGGAGTCCTAGCTCCCAGCCCCCCCTGCTCTAACCCACCAGCCCCCACTCCCCTCCCCGAGCCAGGGAGAGAACCCAGGAGTCCTGGCTCCCTGCCCCCCCTGCTCCAACCACCAGCCCCCACTCCCCTCCCAGAGCCGGGGAGGGACCCCAGGGAGGAGGCGGGATGCCGGGCTAGATGGGCCCCTTGGGCCTGCGCTCTGGCAGGACCTCAGCTTTCCTCCCTTCCCGCACTGGGGCGCGTCGTCTCCTGCCGGTCCCGAGGGTCCGGGGAACTGGTGCGGCCGGAGCCCACTTACATAGAGAAACATCCCCCCCTTCCCACCCCACAACCGCCCCCCCCGACTCCCCCGCCCACGCTGCCGCTGCGGGTTTGCCCCCAGGTCTTAGATCGGATGCATCTGGAGCTGGTTCCCCTTTCTCAGAAAATGGGAACCCCCCCCCCAAGGGGGAAATGGGAAGTGACTCAGGGAGTGACCTCGCCGCCCCCCCAGATCCCGTGCGTCAGAGGGGAGGGGGCTGGTGAGGAGAGGGAGGGGGGATCAGAGCGAAGGGGGTTGGTGAGGTGGGGGAGGGGGGTCAGAGAGAGCAGGGAGGGGGCTCAGCAGGGGGCGCTCTCCCCTGGCAGGCGGGGCTGGCCCCATGGGGCACTAGGGGGCGCTGTGGGGAAGGGAGCGGGGAGGGGGGGCTCAGCAGGGGGCACTGTGGGGCAGGGAGCGGGGCAGGGGCTCAGCAGGGGTCGCTCTCCCTTGGCAGGCGGGCTGGCCCCATGGGGCACTAGGGGGCGCTGTGGGGAAGGGAGCGGGGACGGGGGGCTCAGCAGGGGGCGCTGTGGGGCAGGGAGCGGGGCAGGGGCTCAGCGGGAAGCACTCTCCCTTGGCAGGCAGGCCTGGCCCCATGGGGCACTAGGGCGCGGTGTGGGGCAGGGAGCAGGGTGGGGGCGTCAGCAGGGGGCTCTCTTCCCCAGCAGGCGGGGCTGGCCCCAGGGCAGCGCTAGGGGGCCCGGGTGTGTGGGATGGGGCTCAGCAGAAATCAGTCTCTTTCTGTCCCCATGCCCGCCCCCTATCTAGGTGCTTTCTCTGCCGCCCTCCCCCCCGCCCCCAGACCTTCACCCCCAGCAAGGTACATAAAGTCCTTAATAAGTGACTGATTCGTGGGCAGGCGCTACCCCCGGGTCACTGGGCTCAGAGCCCGGGGCGGAGGGCCAGGTCCCTAGGCCCTGCGGTCTGTGGGTCACCCCAAGGGGGTCAGGGAGACCCCAACATCCCACTTACAATGTGTGGACAAGACAGTAGGGGGGGCGCTCTCCCCTGGCAGGCAGGGCTGGCCCCAGGGCAGCGCTAGGGGGCGCTGTGGGGCAGGAAGCGGGGGCGGGGGGCTCAGCAGGGTTCGCTCTCCCCTGGCAGGTGGGGCTGGCCCTAGGGGGCGCTGTGGGGCAGGGAGCCGGGGGGCGTTCATTGCGGGGTGGGGCGGGGTTCAGCCAATAACGATAAAGAAGCACCTTTTGGAAATTCTGGGTCGCTTGAATTTTTATTTTTATTTTAAAACTTTTTTTTTTAATTTTCCTTTTGTAAATAATCTCTTCGTCTCTTCCCGCCGCTTGCTTTATTTCATCTTTAGTCCCTTGGTTTTAATAAAGCTTCGGTGACTCTTTAAAATAAACGTAACATCTTGTTTGGTGGGATGGGGGAATAAAAACGCAACAGAATAATAATAATAATCAGGTCTGACTCCCAGTACACCCCCTCCTCCCCTCCCAGAGCCGGGAGAGAACCCAGGAGTCCTGGATCCCTGCCCCCGCCCCTGCTCTAACCCACCAGCCCCCACTCCCCTTCCAGAGCCGGGGAGAGAACCCAGGAGTCCTGGCTCCCAGCCTCCCCTGCTCTAACCCACCGGCCCCCACTCCCCCTCCCAGAGCCGGGGAGAGAACCCAGGAGTCCTGGATCCCAGCCCCCCCCCATAACCACTGGACCTGACTCCCCTCCCAGAGCTGGAGACAGAATCCCAGGTAGTCACCCTGTGTTGTAAGAGTCCATTGTGCTGCCCCTAGGGGAGGCGTTAACCCAAGAGGTGGGTCGGGGGTGATACTAGGTGCCCAGCACCCCTGGAGGTCGGGGGAGGGTGGGCGGTTCTCTTGCTTCAATCCCAGCTGTCTTGGGGGGCCCCATCAGCCTGGCACCCACAGAGTCAGTGACACAAGATAGGACCGGCTGCTTTCCGAGGGAGGGGGAAAAGATAGGACTGAAAGGGGGGATAAGGTTTTGCTTAGTAGGGGGAGGCTGTTTTCTGGGGCTGGTGGGGCACCATGGCATTGGGGGAAGGTTGGCCATTGGGGTTACGGTGAGGGCAGAGCATTGCGGGGTAGGGTTGGCTGTCGGGGTTACGGGTAGGGCAGAGAACTGGAGGGTAGGGTTGGCCATTGGGGTTACGGTGAGGGCAGAGCATTGGGGGGTAGGGTTGGCCGTTAGGGTTATGATGAGGGCAGAGCATTGGGGGGGTAGGGTTGGCCATAAGGGTTATGGTGAGGGCAGAGCATTGGGGGGTAGGGTTGGCCGTTGGGGTTACGGTGAGAGCAGAGCTTTGGAAGGTAGGGTTGGCCGTTGGAGTTACGGTGAGGGCAGAGCTTTGGAAGGTAGGGTTGGCTGTTGGTTACGGTGAGGGAAGAGCATTGGGGGTAGGGTTGGCTGTTGGGGTTACGGTGAGGGCAGAGCATTGCGGGGTAGGGTTGGCCGTTAGGGTTATGATGAGGGCAGAGCATTGGGGGGGTAGGGTTGGCCATAAGGGTTATGGTGAGGGCAGAGCATTGGGGGGTAGGGTTGGCCGTTGGGGTTACGGTGAGAGCAGAGCTTTGGAAGGTAGGGTTGGCTGTTGGTTACGGTGAGGGCAGAGCATTGGGGGGTAGGGTAGGCTGGTAGGACAGGGACGTTAATTATATAGGATTAGGGTATCAAGTTAGGGCCTACAGCTGCAGAATTAGGTTTAGGGTCAAGGGTTAGCATCTAGGGTTAGGGCCGGGGGGCAGGAGGGAGTTCAGGGTTTCAGTTAGGCTAGGGCCCGGGGGTAAATTTAGGGGTTTCGGTTAGGATTAGGGTTAGGGCCCGGAGGGTAAATTTAGGGGTTTCTGTTAGGGTTAGGGCCCAGGGCGTAAGTTTAGGGTCAAGGGTAGCATCTAGGGTTAGGGTTAGGGCCCGGGGGGAAGTTTCGGAGTTTCGGTAGGTGGTGGCAGTGTTTCTAGTTCGGCTTTGGGGGAAGGTTAGGGTTAGGGTTAGGGCCTGGGGGGTACGTATCGGGGTTTCGGTTAGGGCTCAGGGGTACGTTTCAGGGTTTCGGTTAGGGTTAGGGCCTGTTGGGTGGGGGGAAGTTTTGTGTTTCGGTTAGGCGGTGGCAGCATTTCTGGTTTGGGCGTTGGGGAAAAGGTTAGGGTTTGGGTTAGGGCCTGGGGAGTAATTTTTGGGGGTTTGGTTAGGGTTAGGGCCTGGGGGAAAGTTTCGGGGGTTTAGTTAGGGTTAGGGTTCTATACTGTCTGTATTTCAAACGTGTGCTATGCTTCTGGGTGACACCCCAGACAAGTTGGTGTCAGCTCTACCTGGCCTGCTGATGGCCCATTGAGGACCATCATCTACACAATGGACCCATGGAGAGAAGGCAGATACACCTTGTGACTCGGCAAGGTCTGCAGGGACCTGCCTATGGACCGAACTCTGGGGCTTTCAAGCCATGGCTGGGTAGCTTTGTCTTTGGGACCAAAAAAAGCAGAGACCACATGGCAAGAGGCCATAAAAGGCTGATGCCTCGTCTCCATCTGGTCTTCAATCCTGCTTCATACCTCTGGAGGGACTTTGCTACAGACTGAAGATCTGAACAAAGGACTGAGGGACTCATCCCAGCTGGGATGTTCTCCAGAGACTTGATTTGAACCTGCAGCTTATTCCTTCCCTGAACCAAGAACTTTGCCATCGCTGGATGTAACTGATTCCTTTTAACCAATTCTAGCTCTCACCTAGACCTTTTTCCTTTTATTAATCAACTTTTAGATTCTAAGGGATTGGCAACAGCGTGATTTGTGGGTAAGATTTGATTCGTATATGACCTGGGTCTGGGGCTTGGTCCTTTGGGATCGGAAGAACCCTTTTTTCTTTACTGGGGCATTGGTTTTCATAACCATTCGTCCCATAACGCGTGGCACTGGTGGTGAGACGGGGAAACTGGAGTATCTAAGGGAATTGCTTGTGTGACTTGTGGTTAGCCAGTGGGGTAAAACCGAAGTCTCCTCTGGCTGGCTGGTTTGGTGCCTTAGAGGCGGTAAAACCCCAGCCTGGGGCTGTAACTGCCCTGCTCGAAGCAATTTGTCCTGAATTGGCACTCTCAGTTGGGTCCCGCCAGAACCAGCCTCGTTACAGCGACGTAGTCGGCAGGATCCACAGAACCAGCCTCGTTACAGCGACGTAGTCGGCAGGATCCACAGAACCAGCCTCGTTACAGTTAGCATTAAGGGCTAAGGTTAGGGCCTAGGGGGAAGTTTCAGGGTTTCGGTTAGGGTCAGCGTTAGGGCCCGGGGGTGGGTACGTTTCGGGGTTTCAATTAGGGGGTGGCAGCGTTTCTGGATCGGGCGTAGGGGAAAAGTCGAGGATTTAAGATGAATAGGTTAAAGGTCCGGGACTTGATTACTGATGGGGAGTAGATCCCACCCCCACCCCAGGTTGGACTCCGGGGTCAGGTATGGCATGCGGGGAGGGGGAGAGCCATGTGATACCCCAGAACCCCAACCCTTCACCCCCCCCGAGGCTCTAACCCCTCCAAACCGCGGCATTAATAGGATCTGGGGAGCCCCCCCTTAAATCTGGGCCCAGCTGCCTCCAACTGGTGCAACCACCCCCCCCCTCAATCCTTGACCAGCAGGATAGGAGGGGGGGACCAGACCCTGAGACACTTCCCCGCCACCCACACCCCAAAATATACAGGTCCCCCCCCCAGAAGGTCAGACATGGGTGGGGGGGTCGGGAGGGCAAGGCTTACAGGTGGGACAATGTGGGTGTAGGTTTGGGGGGTGGAGCTCCCCTAGCCTAGCACTGACCTTGGGGGGAGCCCCATTCCCAGCCCTGCACAGACCCCTGGGGGCCAATAGGCCCCTGTACCTTAGTGCTGGCTACAGTGCCAAACTGCTGCTCCCAGAGCTGGGGAGAGAACCCAGGAGTCCTGGCTCCCAGCCCCCCCCCGCTCTAACCCACCAGTCCCCAGTCCCTCACAGAGCCGGGGAGAGAACCCAGGAGTCCTGGCTCCCAGCCCCCCCTGCTCTCACCCACCAGCCCCCACTCCCCTCCCAGAGCTGGGGAGAGAACCCAGGAGTCCTGGATCCCAGCCCCCCCTGCTCTGACCCACCAGTCCCCACTCCCCTCCCAGAGCTGGGGAGAGAACCCAGGAGTCCTGGATCCCAGCCCCCCCCTGCTCTGACCCACCAGTCCCCACTCCCCTCCCAGAGCTGGGGAGAGAACCCAGGATTCCTGGCTCCCAGCCCCCACTGCTCTAACCCACCAGCCCCCACTCCCCTCCCGGAGCTGGGGAGAGAACCCAGGAGTCCTGGCTCCCAGCCCCCACCCAGTATAATCACATCCAGCTCTCTGTATGCAAATATAAAGTCACAGTGTGAAACAATAGGGTAGATATATATAGATATATATATATATTGTCCGTTTTAATTCTCTGCCGGTGGTAATAATATTCTATGCAAAATATTCTTTTCTCCCCCCCCCCGCCCGCCCGCCCCGCCACCCATTCCCAGACCCCTGTAGGAAAGAGACCCCAGTCGCTAACCCTGAAACAGCCCCAGAGGGTCAACGCGGGCCCCGGAGGGTAATTCCCACCTGCCCCCGCCCCCAAATCCTCCCGGCTTCACACGCCCAAAGCACAGGAGAGCCCGGGATCGGGGTCACAGGCTGCTCCATGGTCTGCTTGTGTGGGAAGGGTGGGGGGCATCCGGCTGCCCGGGGTATTAACTGCAAACAGCGCCGCCCTTGTGGCGGGTTATGGTCACTGCAGAGGCCGAGAAAGTGCATTCGGGGAGAGAACCCAGGAGTCCTGGCTCCCATCTCCCTCTGCTCTAACCACTAGACCCAACTCCCCTCCCAGAGCCGGGGAGAGAACCCAGGAGTCCTGGCTCCCATCTCCCTCTGCTCTAACCACTAGACCCAACTCCCCTCCCAGAGCCAGGGAGAGAACCCAGGAGTCCTGGCTCCCAGCCCCGCCTGCTCCAACCCACCAACCCCCCACTCCCCTCCCACAGCCGGGGAGAGAACCCTGGAGTCCTGGCTCCCAGCCCCCCTGCTCTAACCCACCAGCCCCCACTCCCCTCCCAGAGCTGGGGAGAGAACCCAGGAGTCCTGGCTCCCATCTCCCTCTGCTCTAACCATTAGACCCAACTCCCCTCCCAGAGCCGGGGAGAGAACCGAGGAGTCCTGGCTCCCAGCCCCACCCCGCTCTCACCAGGATAGTCAGCTATTCCTGTTTCTTGGTACCTACTGCTCACCCCTTGCCCCTTGCCTCTTCCCCATCTGTCTCTCCCACCCCCTTGCCCCGGGGCGGGAAGGAGGGGGGCAGTCCCATCCCAAATTCACCGCTAGCCAAATTAGCTACTCGGGCCGGACGCGGCAGGTCTTTTTTCTAGCAAGGGTCTCTGCTCCCGGCTCGAGGTTATATACAAAAAAATAAAATCAAATGAAATAAATAAGCATCGTCACCCTTAAGAACATGTCCCAACGGAAATGCCTGTAACGAGAAAAGAAACGACACCCCCCCCCCCCGGTTTCATACAATCACGCACCAAAATACTCGCTATGACCCCGAGGGAAAAAAAAATATTCACAGAACGTTGAAAATTTGACTCGGTTTCCCCCTGCCCCCCCCCCCCCCCCCGCAAGTCTTGTATCTGCCCGCCCACAGCCCGGAAAGAAAATATAAATTGCTTTTTTTTTTTTTTTGTCACGTTTTCCGTTGATTTTTTTTTTTCTTTTTAAAGCCACGTCATTCACCATGCGCCGGAAAGGGAACGGAGCTCAACCGTACTGCGAAAGGAAGAGGAACGTAAAAGAACGGGTCCCGAAACGTCGGGGACGGGGGCGGGGAAAATCGGCGAGACCCCTGCCTTTCGGAGACAGGGCGGCCGGGTCTCTCTCGCGCCCCGCGTTGATTTAAAAAAGTAAGTTTCCCTTCGGTTTGGTCGAAAGATAAAGGAGGAGCGCGGGGGATTTTTCTCCTCTGTCCCCGGCCGAGAAAGCAACAAAAAGCAAGAAGTAGCCTCGGAAAGGGGTTGTTTGTTTTTTAAATCCCTGCGTTATCCTTCCACGCCGTCCGGTTTTGATGACGCGATAAATCCGGCGTCGATTTCCCTCGCGTCGATGCGAAAACCATCCGGGTCTCGGCGGGGGGAATATTTGAGACCAACCAATCCGCTTTCCGGTCGTTTTCCAGGCGCGTTTTTGGCCGCCCCTCTCTCGTTTTCCTGGCGCGGTTTCGTTCCTTTCTTCTCCTCTGCCCCCGCCCCACCCGTTTCTGGTCCTTCGCGGCGTCTCCTCGATCGGATCCCAGGTCCGGATCCGGGGCGGCCGGCGGTGGGGGGGGGGAACAAAAGCAAAGTGCCAGAAGCGTAGACGTCACAAGGCAACACTTCTCGAAAAAATACAAGCATGCACAGAGCGCTTTTCCTCGCAGCGGGTGGGCCGGGAGCGGATCTCGGCTGGGGCGGGTGGGGAAGGAGCCAGGCGAAGGATTGCGAGAAAAAATAAAACCCAGACAGGAGAAGAAAGAAAGAAACAGACCGGATCCCTTCCCCGCCCGCCCGCCCCCGAAACCGCCTCCCCGAAAAGAAACCAAACGGTTCAGTTCCCGCGTCCAAGGTCATCTGGGTCAGGCCGCAGCGCCCGGAGTTCCCACGAGCCGGGGTGGGGGGCGGGAGGGGGCGGGGGGTGGTTTCCTAAAGTCTCTCCGGGCCGGTATCCAGATGTACGGCCCCGAAAGCTCCTCGATGATCCGCTTGATTTTGTGGTAGATCTCCTCGAAACTCTCGCCTTCGACGATGGCTGTGGGGGGGGTAGGGAGGACGGCAGAGAGTCAGCGGGGGGGCGGGGGGGGGGCAGCACCTCGCTCGGGAAAAACAGCCACCCGGGGAAATGCCCGGATCCGGGGGACTCGCCCTCCCGGTTTCAGATCGATGGCGCCGGTGAGCCCCACGGGAGCCGGCTGCCTCCGTGTGTGTGTCCCCCCCCGCCCCGTCCCGGGAATTTGGGACCGTGGGACCGTCCCAGTGGCCGGGGGATGGGCATGGGGGGGATGGGGGAGGTCTGGAGGGGGGGACACCTACCCGAGAAGCACTCTGTGAATTCCTGCTCCAGTTTGATGGCTCGGTCGAAGGCTTTCCGCGCTTGCTCCTCCGTGATCCGCTTGCTGATCTCTCTGCGCCGGGGGGGGGGGGGGGGGGGGGGGGGCGGGGGGAGACACGGACACGCGTCAGATTTCGCTCCCGCCCGCCCCCCCCCCCCCCCCCAAAAAGGGGCGATTAAAGGCCTCGGAGCTAACGAAGAGGGGGGAGATTTGGGGCGCGTGGGCTGCAAGACGCAGACCCCAGGACAGGGGCGCGAATCCGCCCGGCCCACGCTCGCCCGCCGGCGCCCACTGGCGGCCGACGGGCGTCTGCTGTGGGGGCTGGGTGCTAGAGGGAGACCGGGCCCCACGCTCAGCCCCCCCCAGACCCCGCCCCCCAACCAATTCAGACCCCGCCCCCTTATCCTACCTAGACCATGTCCCAACCAACTCAGACCCCGCCCCCAACCAACTCAGACCCGCCCCCTTATCCTACCCAGACCCCACCCTAACCATCTCAGACCCCGCCCCAACCAACTCAGACCCCGCGCCCTTCTCCCACCTAGACCCCACCCCCTTCTCCCACCTAGACCCCGCCCCCAACCAACTCAGACCCCGCCCCCTTATCCTACCTAGACCCTGCCCTACCATCTCAGACCCCGCCCCCAACCAACTCAGACCCCGCGCCCTTCTCCCACCTAGACCCCGCCCCCTTCTCCCACCTAGACCCCGCCCCCAACCAACTCAGACCCCCGCCCCCTTATCCTACCTAGACCCTGCCCTAACCATCTCAGACACCGCCCCCAACCAACTCAGACCCCGCCCCCTTATCCTACCTAGACCCCGCCCCCTTCTCCCACCTAGACCAACCCTGCCCCCAATCATCTCAGATTCAGCCCCCAACGAACTCAGACCCCACCCACACAGCCCACTTAGACCCCGCCCCCAGCCATCTCAGACCCCGCCCCCTCATTCCACCTGGACCCCGCCCCCAACCATTTCAGGCCCTGCCCCAACCATCTCAGACCCCGCCCCCTTATCCCACCTAGACCCCGCCCCAAGCATATCAGACCTGCCCCCATATCCACCTAGACCCCACCCCAAGCATATCAGACCCCGCCCCCTTATCCCACCTAGACCCTGCCCCGAACCAACTCAGACCCCGCCACCTTATCCCACCTAGACCCCACCCCCTTATCCCACCTAGACCCCGCCCCCAACCATCTCAGATCCCGCCCCTTTATCCCACCTAGACCCGCCCCCAACCATCCCAGACCCCGCCCCCTTATCCCACCTAGACCCTGCCCCGAACCAACTCAGACCCCGCCCCTTATCCACCTAGACCCCGCCCCCTCATTCCACCTGGACCCCGCCCCCAACCATTTCAGGCCCCTGCCCGAACCATCTCAGACCCCGCCCCCTTATCCCACCTAGACCCTGCCCCGAACCAACTCAGACCCCGTCCCTTATCCCACCTAGACTCCGTCCCCCTTATCCCACCTAGACCCCGCCCCCTTATCCCACCTAGACCCCGCCCCAACCAACTCAACCCCACCCCTTATCCTACCTAGACCCCGCCCCCAACCATCTCAGACCCCGCCCCCAGCCCAGGTGGAGCCGACAGGACTCCAGGACTCACAGGACGTTCTCCAGGGACCGGGGCCGGATGAAGATGGCGATCGGGTGGAGCTGGGCGGCCTGGAGTCGCCGCACCGCATTGGCCGAGACGTCCAGGATGCAGTGTTTGCCCTGCGGGGGGGGGGGAGGGAGGGGGCAGGCGGGGGGGGTCATCAACCATCCATGGACCCCCCCCCGCTTGCGCCCCTCCCCCATCCTCTGCTGTCCCCCCCCCTCCCCCATCCTCTGCTGTCCTCGCTCCCGGCTGATCCCTTCCCCCTCTCCCCCCGGCTGACCCCCCCGCCCCGGCCCCCCCGTACCTGCTCGGCCACCTCACGCACGGACTGGACGCTGGTGCCGTACAGGTGGCTGTTGTACTGCCCGGCCTCGATGAACTTGTGGCCCTGGATGTCCTTCTCCATCTTCTCCCGCGAGGCCACAAAGTGATAGTCCCGCCCGTCCATCTCGTACTCCCGCTTGGGCCGTGTGGTGTCTGGGGGGGGGGGGTGCGGGGGGGGGGGTGTCAGGCCCTTCTCCAGCAGGGAGGGGCCCCCTGCCCCCCCGCAGCAGGGCCCCCCCTCCAAACCCCCCACCCTGCCCCCCTGCCCCACTGCACTGTCCCCCCTGTACCTCCCTGCAGCACGGCCCCCCCCGCGAGACCCCGCCCTGCCCCAGCCCCACCCCCTGCAGCCCAGCACCCCTCTGTCCTCCCCATACCACCCACCCCTCCCCCCCGCAGCATGACCCCCCCCCTGTGAGCCCTCTACATTCCCCACCCCACCCCCGCAGTGCGATGCCCCCGGCTCCCCCCCCTCCCCGCAGCATGGTCACCCCTGCGAGTCCTCCACCCTGCCCCCCACAACTGCCCCTGCCCCACCCCCTGCAGCCCAGCAACCCCCCCTGTCCTCCCCACACCACCACCCCTCCCCCCCGCAGCATGGCCCCCCGTGATCCCCCTGCCGCCCCTGCAGCACGACCCCCCCACGAGCCCCCTACATCCCACCCCCGCAGCGTGATGCCCCCACCCCACTTCCCCGCATCATGGTCCCCCCAGCGAGCCCTCCACCCTGCCCCCCACACTGCCCCCACCCCACCCCTGCAGGACAGCGCCCCCCTGCGAGGCCCCCACTCTGCCCCCGCCCCACCCCCTCTTCAGCCCAGTGCCACCCCTACCCCACCCCCCACAGCACGGCCCACCCTGCAAGCCCCCCATCCTGCCCCCGCCCCCACCCCCGTGCCCCCTACCCCACCTTGCACAGCGCAATGCCCCCTTCCCCCACACAGCATGGCCCCACTTGCAAGCCCCCCATCCTGCCCCCCACCCTGCTCCTGCCCCATCCCCCCTGCAGCCCAGCGCTCCCCTACCCCAGCCCCCTACAGCATGGCGCCCCCCGGTCCTCCCCACCCCACCCCACTGAAGCATGATGCCCCCTGCTGAGCCCCCCCCTTCCCCCTCCCCGTCCCCCAGCCCGGCACCCCCAGGAGCACTCACGGGGGACGCAGGACCCGAACTTGTCAGGGAACTCGGAGAGCAGGTCGTCATTGGCTCGGTCCTTGGTGGGCCCCAGGATGATAATGGGGCGAGCGTAGTGCACTGGGGGGGGGGAGAGAGAGAATAGAGATGGGGGGGAGAGACCGATTCCCCCCCCCCATGGCAACCTCCTGCTGGCAGCCAGCCAGACTCTTACCTTCCATTTGCATCACGGTCTCGTAGCTCAGCACCGAATCTTCCCGACCTAGGGAGGAGAATCCGAAAGTCACCGGCAGGGCTGGGGGGGGGGGCAGGGCTGAGCTAGCCGGGGCTGCGGATCGGGAGTGAGGGGCACCGGCAGGGCTGGGGGGGGCAGGGCTGGGCTAGCCGGGGCTGCGGATCGGGAGTGAGGGGCACCGGCAGAACTGGGGGAGGGCAGGGCTGAGCTAGCCGGGGCTGTGGGTCGGGAGTGAGGGGCACCAGCAGAACTGGCAGGGGGGCAGGGCCGGGCTAGCAGGGGCTGCAGGTCGGGAGTGAGGGGCACCGGCAGAGCTGGGGCGGGGATCACATCTGGGACACTTTCATACGGCAGGAAGGACAGGTATGAAATAAAGGGACAGTTGGAAATGGAAGGACGAGGTGACAGCAGGAGAGAAACTCACCTTGAGAGCCCGATCCTGGAACCCGATCCTGGAGGGAGCAGAAAGAGAGAGAGAGGGCGATAGATAGATAGATAGATAGATAGATAGATAGATAGATAGATCGAGGGGGTGGATGGAGATAGATAGATAGATAGATAGATAGATAGATAGATAGATAGATAGATAGAGGGGGTGGATGGGGATAGATAGATAGATAGATAGATAGATAGATAGATAGATAGATAGAGGGGAATGGGGATAGATAGATAGATAGATAGATAGATAGATAGATAGAGGGGGTGGATGGGAATAGATAGATAGATAGATGATGGATGGATAGATAGATAGAGGGGGTGGATGGGGGTAGATAGATAGATAGATAGATGCGGTGGATGGGGATAGATAGATAGATAGATAGAGGGGGTGGATGGGGATAGATAGATAGATAGATAGATAGATAGATAGATAGATAGATAGATAGAGGGGGTGGATGGGGATAGATAGATAGATAGATAGATAGATAGAGGGGGTTGTGACGAACTAGGACTGTTGTTAAGGTTTTCCTGAGTACTGTGTGGGTGCCTCGGTTTCCCCTATGCAGTGCTTAAGTATCTAGGTGGTGGGGCAACGGTGCATGATTGTTACAAAGCCCTAGAAGGCAGGGGTGGGCAGAGGCCTGGACACAGAGAATGGCCCTGTCTCCTGGCAACAGATGGCCCGGCCCCTCCCCTGCAAAGGTGAGAGATGAAGGTGTTGGAACAAAGGGATCAGGTGACCTCCTGGCCCGGGAAGGAGACAAAGGGGGAGGAGGGGCTGGAAAGTTGCAGTTTGGAACTGGCTGGAGAGGAGGGGAGAGAGGCAGACAGGGTCTGGCCTCCCTGCCTCCGTTTGGAGCTGTGGGGTGAAATGCAGGGAGCCCCGAGCTGGGGTCTAAGCTCCCTGCCCCCCGGAAGGGCCCGGCTGAGGGGTCCTGGTTGTACTGACAAGCTCTGTTTGGACTGTGTTCCTGCATCTCTAATAAACCTTCTGTTCTACTGGCTGGCTGAGACTCCCAGTAAATCCGGGAAAAGGGGTGCAGGGCCGGACTCCCCCACACTCCGTGACAGGGTGGATGGGGATAGATAGATAGATAGATAGATAGATAGACAGAGGGGTGGATGGGGACAGATAGAGAGATGGGGTGGATGGGGATAGATAGATAGATGGGGTGGGTGGGGATAGATAGATAGACAGACAGACAGAGGGGTGGATGGGGATAGATAGATAGATAGATAGATAGATAGATAGATAGATAGATAGATAGATAGATAGATAGATAGATAGAGGGGGTGGATGGGGATAGATAGAGAGAGAGAGAGAGAGAGAGAGAGAAAGAGGGTGGAGGGGGATAGATAGATAGATAGATAGATAGATAGATAGATAGATAGATAGAGGGGGTGGATGGGATAGATAGATAGATAGATAGATAGATAGATAGATAGATAGATAGATAGATAGATAGATAGATAGATAGAGGGGGTGGATGGGGATAGATAGATAGGACAGACAGACAGAGAGAAATTGTCCATATCCCCTTCCGTTTCCCCATCCATGGAAGGGATTCACTACAGCCTCCATTTCTCACCTCCCCCCATCCCATTCCCCTGCCCCACCCACAACCCCAAAGCCCCCCCAGGGGAACCCCTTGTGACGTTATTGATATAAGCTGGGACCGTATAGATCATTGTTGCCACCAAGGTCCTGTAGTGGCACCAAATCTTGTATAAAGGGGGTCATATAAGGTGTCTAAGCCCAGGCTATGGTTGGCTGGTTATGATTATGCCGTCTATATGTGTGTGTCATTTTTGTAGTTGAAGTTATGAATATTGGCTCTGTACCGTCTGTATTTCAAACTTGTGCTCCTGAGCGACACCCCAGACGAGTTGGTGTCAGCTCGGCCTAGCCTGCTGGATGGCCCACTGAGGACCATCGGCTACACAATTGACCCATTGAGAGAAAGCAGATACGCCTTGTAACTCAGCAAGTTATGTAGGGAGCTACTTATGGGGAGAACTCTCCAGGTTCAAATGAAGTCTCTGGAGTACATCCACAGCTGGATAGATAGATAGATAGATAGATAGATAGATAGATAGATAGATAGATAGATAAGGATTCCTTTCCCTAGGAGCTTTTCTAAGCAACAATTCACCCTTCACAGAAATTCTGCCCTTACCCTCTTCACCTAGGGCTTGCTCTAAAGGAACACTGTCCCAAGCAACAACAGACACTTTCTGGGTCTCACTTACATCCATGATCACCTTTGGCTCATCAGGCGGATTCCTACACAATCTCCTTTCAGGCAAACTCACAGACTCACTGGATAAAAGGTTAGAAGCATTCTCCTTCCCTTCGCCACACACAAGTTCAGGAATCTTTTCCTTCTTGCTACCATCAGTAGGTAACACAATCAAATCACCTTTCTGCTCTCCTTGTGCCCTGGCTAGGGTATCACCCTGATCAGACCGAGTTGCTATATCCTTTCCCAACAACAGACTAGCAACAGGCAAAATACAAGCACCAGAATTGTCTGGTCTCTGGGATTTTGCCTTGACACTAACTGGATGCAACCTAGTTACAGTGCCCTTCTCCCTAGCAGACACAAACTTAGGACCCTTCCCTTCCTGGGCTTTAGTTGAATCCAGAACCAACTCTGAGACAACTGCACTATTCTCAACCAGCACAGGCTGAAAGGCACCTTCTGTCTGCTCCACAGACAAAGAACTGGAGACACCTTCTCCTTTCCCAGACACACAGCTTGGGATCTCCTTTCCCTTGTCCCAGCACACAGGGCTGTCCACAGACAACTTCTTGGAGACCGAGGTAGCTTCCTCCATAGGCAAGTCAATACCCCTAACGGACACAGGCACATTTCCTTCCTGTCACAATTCTCCCCACAGGTAACAGGTAAGGTATAGTGACACTCATCTCGCACTATCCTCGCCTTCCCAAACTGCTGACTAGACAAATCCATCAGCTCACAAGGCTGCCTAGGCTCCTCCAAACTTTCCCTATCAGGCACATTGACATTCCCAACAGACAAACTGCTGCTCTTCTCACTACCCTGAGCTACGTCCAGCATATCAGTTACCCTTCTCGGGTTCACCTTTACAAGCTGTGCTAGCCAATAATCCATCACCCATCAGAAATCTACCCTTTCCTTCCTCAGCCAGGGCTTCCACCTCACCATCCCCTTTAATCTGCTCCTGAGAAACATTTTCCTGACCAACAAGATCTGTCTGTGCTTGATCTAATTCCAGATTCACTTCTGAGGCCTTAGACAGAAACTCAGAAACTTCATTCCCAGCCAAACAGCTCTTTCCCTCGGGCAAACATTTGGAGAAACCCTCCCCAGGTAAATCATTCCCCATCATAGATACAGGTTTAAGATCATTCTTTCCCTGTGACTGGCTACCAGGACTGAACAAAGCTTTGACATTTTTCCCAATCAACCCTCAACTGAACTCATTTCCATAAACGGTGGCCATGTTGGGGTACAGTCGGTTACACCCAGACAACTGCTCAGAGTTATACAACATAGTTACTTTCGAGAGGATACGGTCTCTGCTGTTCTTCCCTTGCTTTCGTCACTCGGCGCTGAAGTCTGGCCGTGTCCTTCCTGTTGCATCTGGTGAGTCTCCTCTTGCATTGGGTGGGCTTCCTCCTCAGCAGCCAGCAGCTCCAGACGCCCCTTCCGAGCTTTTTCCTTCTCTCTCCGGCGCTTCTCTTTCGAACTCAGCGATCTTTTGCTTTTCCCGCCATCGAAGATCTGCTAGTTTCCGTTCACGCTCCAGTTGCAGTTTATTTGCTGCCTTTTGCGCTCTTAATTTTTTCTGCGGCTTCCGTGGCCTCAGGTGAGGGCTGTTCTCCTGTCTCCCGATCACTGGCCACTAACAGATCTCTCAGTTCCTGATTTGTAGCTTTCTTTCTAAAGCTTATCCCCTTTTCTGAACACAAAATCTTTCAGGGCTTTTTTGCCCAGGCCCTCATATGCTCTTCGCTCACCATTGCAACTGCTCTTTAACCAACCCAACTCTCAATACCAAAACTCACATTTGGAGAGCGTGGAGTTCTGACCCAAAGCTTAATTGACCTGGTTCTGTGGATCCTAGATTGGCCTGCTAAACCCAGGGTTGTGAGTTCAATCCTTGAGGGGGCCATTTAGGGATCTGGGGCAAAAATCTGTCAGGGGACAGGACTGCTAGTGAAGGCCGGGGACTGGACTCGATGACCTTTCAAGGTTGTTCCAGTTCTAGGAGATTGGCATATCTCCATTTATTTATTTAAGCAATCCCCTTAGACACTCCAGTTTCCCAGTCTCATCACCAGTGCCACTCGTTATGTGGACAAATGGTTATGAAAACCAACGCCCCAGTAAAAGAAAAAAGGTTCTCCCGATCCCAAAGGACCGAGCCCCAGATCCAGGGTCAATATACAAGTCAGATCTTCCCCATAAATCACGCTGTTGCCAATCCTTGACAATCTAAAATCTAAAGGTTTATTCATAAAAGGAAAAAGATCGAGACGAGAGCTAGAATTGGGTAAAAGGAATCAATTACACACAGCGATGGCAAAGTTCTTGATTCAGGGATGGAATAAGCTGCAGGTTCACATCCAGTCTCTGGAGAACATCCCCAGCTGGGATGGGTCCTTCAGTCCTTGGTTCAGAGCTTCAGTGTGTAGTAAAGTCCCTCCAGAGGTCAGAAGCAGGATTGAAGACAAGATGGAGATGAGGCCTCAGCCTTTTATAGTCTCTTGCCATGTGGTCTCTGCTTTCTTTGTCCCCAAGACAAGCTATCCAGCACACGGCATGGAAAAACCTCACAGTTCTCCCCATAGGCAGGTCCCTGCATACCTTGCGGAGTCATAAGGTGCATCTACCTTCTCTCAGTGGGTCAGCTGTGTAGCTGATGGTCCTCAATAGGCCATCACGCAGGCTAGGCCGAGCTGACACCCAATCGTCTGGGGTGTCGCTCAGGAGCACAAGTTTGAAATACAGACGGTACAGAGCCAATATTCATAACTTCAACTACAAAAATGGCACACACATATAAACGGCATAATCATAACCAGCCAACCATAGCCTGGTCTTAGACACCCCATTTGACCCCCTTCATACAAGATTTGGTGCCACTACGGGACCTTGGTGGCAACAATGATCTCTACGGTCCCAGCTTATGTCAATAACGTCACACCCCTCTCCCCAAGGATCCCCCCACCCCCCGCCCCCGTTCCAGCCCTGGTGCCTGCGGTGGGAGCCGCTCCCCACAGACGCCCCCTGGGGGTCAGCCCCCCGATTGCTCCCCGCCATGTCGGGCAGCTGAGGAAGGGGTTAATGGCGTCAAATTGGGGCGCAGCTCTGGGTTGGAGGGCGCGACAGACTCTGAACGGCAGCGCTGGCCAGGGTGGGCACGTGGGCGTGCAAAGGCAGTTGTGCACGCACGCTCGCACGCACGGTGCGACGCTCGTGGGAAGGCACGGGGAGGATGGCGGGGAAGCGCCCCTGGGGATCGGGGCGTGGCAGAGAGAGGCCCAACGAGAGGCCGCCACCCCCAGCCTTGCACACTTGCCCCCAGGACTGATTGTGGCTTCGCACACCCAGCCCCCCCTCCGCCGTGCGGGGGCGGGGGCAGTCACTCACCTTGGCCTTTAGCCGCGTCCACTCCCGACGCTCCACCCTGCAGGGAGAGCAAACCTCAGAGATGGCCCCGCCCCCTGCCTCACAGCCCCGCCCCCACTCATCAGAAGCCCCGCCCCCTCCCACCCTCCCCACAACCTCTCCCTCTGTGGCCCCTCCCACTCCTCTGCAGCCCCGTGCCCTTCCCACAATCTCTCCCCCGGGCCCTCCCACTACTCTGCAGCCCTGCCCTCTTCCCAGTGCTCCACCCCCAAACCCTCTCCACAATCTCTCCCCCTGGCCCCTCCCACTGCTCTGAAGCCCCGCCCCCTTCCCACAATCTCTCCCTCTGGCCCCTCCCACTGCTCTTCAGCCCCACCCCCTCCCCAAAGCTCCACCCCCAGCCCCATCAGCCCGACAGTTTCTCCGACCAAGTCCCCCCTTCCCACAATGCCCCTCTGCGCCCCTCCCCCCGGTACCGTCTCTTGCTGGGCACGAAGCCGATCTCGTCGCCCTCCCCGTCGGGGTGGACCCGCCGCGCCTGCCACCACTCGTCGTCCGAGGCGTCCACCACGTGCAGCACGTCCCCGAAGCGGAAACTCAGCGCCTGGCTCAGGAACCCGCAGTCCTTCGTCTTGTCGTAGTCAAACAGCGCCCTGCGGGGGCGGGGGCGGGGGTCAGAGAACCCAGGCGTCCTGGATCCCAGCCCCACCTGCTCTAACCCACCAGCCCTAACCCACCAGCCCCTGCTCCCCTCCCAGAGCCGGGGCGAGAACCCAGGCGTCCGGGCTCCCAGCCCCCCTGCTCTAACCCACCAGCCCCCACTCCCCTCCCAGAGCCGGGGAGAGAACCCAGGCGTCCTGGCTCCCAGCCCCCCTGCTCTAACCCACCAGCCCCCACTCCCCTCCTGGAGCTGGGGAGAGAACCCAGGAGTCCTGGATCCCAGCCCCCCTGCTCTAACCCACCAGCCCCCACTCCCCTCCTAGAGCTGGGGAGAGAACCCAGGAGTCCTGGCTCCCAGCCCCCCCTGCTCTAACCCACCAGCCCCCACTCCCCTCCCAGAGCTGGGGAGAGAACCCAGTCCTGGCTCCCTGCCCCCCCGCTCTAACCCACCAGCCCCCACTCCCCTCCCAGAGCCGGGGACAGAACCCAGGCGTCCTGGCTCCCAGCCCCCCCTGCTCTAACCCAGCAGACTTGGCCACACTCCCCGTCTGTGCAGAGGTGGGATACCAGGGTTACCCGGCTTCATGTGTACGAGGGGCGGAGTCAGCGGGGTGGTCAGCAGCCGGGGGGGGGGCGGAGCTATCGCGTGTGTGGGGGAACAGTGGGGGGGGGGTTGTGGGGGTCAGTGAGGGGTTGGGAGGTTCTCGGGGATCTGTGGGGGGAAGGAAGGGTTTGTGGGGGGGGTCTCAGGGAGGTAGGGAGGCTCCTGGGGGCTGGGAGGGATCGGGGGGGTGGGGAGGCTCCTGGGGGGGTCAGTGGGAGGTTTGGGGGGGCTCTCACCGGATATAAAAGCCCCTCTTGGGGTTGCTACGCAGCGACGCCGTCCCAGAGCCCAGGCTGCTGTTCATCAGCTGCTCCCGCAGGTCGTGGATTTTGGCCTCGAAGCGGCTGTACTCTGGGCGGGGGGGAGAGAATTGCGGGCGGGGGGGGGTCAGGGCCAGGCGCTGCCTGGGGCCGCCCCCCCCTCCTCGAACTTCCTTCTCCACCTCTCGCGGTCGCCAAAGCCACCTGGCCAGCGAGACGCCTGCTGCCAGTACCACCCGGCTGCCCTCCCGTCCGCCCCATCTCTCCGTCCTTCCACCCACCTACCACCTGACACCCAGCACCCACCTGACACCCCATCCCTCCATCCACCCACCTGACACCCCATCCCTCCATCCACCCACCCATCCTCCATCCCTCCATCCACCCACCCAACCTCCATCCCTCTATCCACCCACCCAACCTCCATCCCTCCATCCACCCACCCAACCTGCATCCCTCCATCCACCCACCCAACCTCCATCCCTCTATCCACCCACCCATCCTCCATCCCTCCATCCACCCACCCAACCTCCATCCCTCCATCCACCCACCCATCCTCCATCCCTCCATCCACCCACCTGACACCCCATCCCTCCATCCACCCACCCAACCTTCATCCCTCCATCCACCCACCCAACCTTCATCCCTCCATCCACCCACCCATCCTCCATCCCTCCATCCACCCACCCAACCTCCATCCCTCCATCCACCCACCCAACCTTCATCCCTCCATCCACCCACCCAAACTGCATCCCTCCATCCACCCACCCAACCTGCATCCCTCCATCCACCCACCCAACCTCCATCCCTCCATCCACCTACCCAACCTGCATCCCTCCATCCACCCACCCATCCTCCATCCCTCCATCCACCCACCCAACCTCCATCCCTCCATCCACCGACCCAACCTGCATCCCTCCACCCACCCACCCAACCTCCATCCCTCCATCCACCCACCCAACCTCCATCCCTCCATCCACCCACCCAACCTCCATCCCTCCACCCACCCAACCTCCATCCCTCCACCCACCCACCCATCCTCCATCCCTCCATCCACCCACCCAACCTCCATCCCTCCATCCACCCACCCAACCTGCATCCCTCCATCCACCCACCCATCCTCCATCCCTCCATCCACCCGACACCCAACCGCCATCCCTCCATCCACCCACCCGACACCCAACCTCCATCCCTCCATCCACCCACCCATCCTCCATCCCTCCATCCACCCAACCTGCATCCCTCCATCCACCCACCCAACCTTCATCCCTCTATCCACCCACCCGACACCCAACCTCCATCCCTCCATCCACCCACCCATCCTCCATCCCTCCATCCACCCACCCAACACCCCATCTCTCCCTCCACCCACCCCCCATCACTTCATCCATCCCTTCCATCCACCCATCTCTCCATCCAACATCCAACCCCATCCCTCTGTCCGTTCATCCCCATCCCTCCATCTGTCCAACCCCATCCCTCCCTCAATTCATCCACCCAACCTGTATCCCCATCCTTCCATCCGTCCATCCACCCAACCTCCATCCCCATCCCTCGTTCCGTCCATCCACCCAACCTCCATCCCCATCCCTCCGTCTGTCCACCCAACCTCCATGCCCATCCCTCTGTCTGTCTATCCCCATCCCTCCATCCGTCCATCCACCCAACCTCCATCCCCATCCCTCCATCCATCCATCCACCCAACCTCCAACCCCATCCCTCCATCCGTCCATCCACCCAACCTCCATCCTCATCCCTCCATCCGTCCATCCACCCAACCTCCATCCTCATCCTCCATCTGTCCACCCAACCTCCATGCCCATCCCTCCATCTGTCCATCCACCCAACCTCCATCCCTCCATCCGTCCATCCACCCAACCTCCATCGCCATCCCTCCATCTGTCCACCCAACCTCCATGCCCATCCCTCCATCTGTCCATCCACCCAACCTCCATCCCTCCATCCGTCCATCCACCCAACCTCCATCGCCATCCCTCCATCTGTCCACCCAACCTCCATGCTCATCCCTCTGTCTGTCCATCCCCATCCCTCCATCCGTCCATCCACCCAACCTCCATCCCCATCCTCCGTCCATCCATCCACGCATCCTCCATCACTTCATCCCTCTGTCCATCCATCCAATGTCCATCACTTCATCTCTCCATCCCTCCATCCAATCTCCACCCCCATCCCTCTGTCCATCCATTCACCCACCCAATCTCCATCCAACACCCCACCCACCCACCCATCCCTTCACCCGGCAGCCCACCCCCATGTATCCCGCCAACCTCCATCAATCTCTCCAACCCCATCCACCCTCCCAACCTACCCCAGATCCATCCACCCGACACCCCGTCCCTCTCTCCGTACCACCCAGAGGTGGGACCGGCCTCCAGTCCCGCCCCGAAATGAGACTCACCATCAGGTTTATACTGCGCAATGATCGTCACCGTCTGCCCAGCATTTTTCAGTGCGATGGCCGCCTGCTCATGGGTTGCGTTCCTGAGATCCACCCCATTCACCTGAGGGGAGAGGGAAGCCACGTCAGGGGGCCGGGGAACGGGACATGGAGCCTGTTCCCTCCAGGGGGTGCTGGCTCCCCTCCGGCCCCAGGGCGGGGACTGGCTGGCTCAGGGGGGCAGGGAATGGGACATGGAGCCTGTCCCCTCTAGGGGGCGCCGGCTCCCACCCGGCCCCAGGGCAGGGACTGGCTGGCTCAGGGGGGCAGGGAATGGGGCAGGGGCCTGTCCCCTCCAGGGGGTGCTGGCTCCCACCCAGCCCCAGGGTGGGGACTGGCTGGCTCAGGGGGGCGGGAAATGGGGTACGGGGCCTGTCCCCTCTAGGGGGTGTCGGCTCCCACCCGGCCCCAGAGTGGGGGGGACTGGCTGGTTTGGGGGGGGCAGGTTCTTACCGAGAGGATCTGGTCCCCTTTCCGCAGCTCCCCGCTCAGGTCAGCCGGCCCCCCGGCCAGGATGAAGGAGATGAAGATTCCTTCGCCGTCCTCACCCCCGACAATGTTGAACCCCAGGCCTGTCGAGCCGCGGTGGATGATGATCCGGCGGGGTTCCCTGCGGGGTGGGGGGGTAGAAAGGTCAGGAACCCCACAGGGCAGGGGGACAGTCACTGACAGAGTCCCGCCACACCCCACCACCCAGAGTGCACAGCGGGAGTGATGGGGTGTGCGAGGTCTGACTGTAATGACACCCGTGGGCGACGGTAGCTTACATGTGCGGCTGTACATCGGTGCATCACTGCAACTTTGTGTGTGTGCCTCATGCGCCTGTATGTCACAGGCGCACTCTTGGACCTCCACACCACGTAGGCGCCTGTACTTTCACAGGCGCCTGCGCGCATTTGCCGGTACCCTTTCTGTTCGCCTGTATGCAATGTGTACACCTGAACCCTGCGGAGGAGCCGGTGCACCTGTACTTCCTCATGGGGCTGTAAGAGTCGCATGGACCGGCAGCGCGCCTGTATTGTATCGGTGTGCTTGTAGCCTCTGCCTGCACCTGTGACAGGAAGTGATCATGTATACATTGATACGCACTCCTATTTGGATGCCTGTACATCACGTGGGCACCTGAACATTACATGGTAGCCTGTAGGTCACATGTGCGGCTGTATGTTACATGTGTACCTGTATATTCCAGATGCGGCTGTATATTCTGTAAATACCTATACAGCACAGGAGCGCCTGTACCTTCCCGAGTCGCCTGTTCATTGTGTGGCTGAGTGTATGTCACAAATGTGTCTGTAAGTTATGTGGATGCCTGAATGTCACACGGCTGCCTGTCTCTTATTTGTGCACCTCTGTGTTACGCATACAGCTGTCCATTACCTGTGCGCCTGTATGTTACAGTGTGTGGCTGTACGTTGCCTGTGTGATACGGAGTGTGGCTGTACATTACCTGTGTGCCTGTGTGTCACGGTGTGTGGCTGTATATTACCTGTGGGTTATGGTTTGTGGCTGTACATTGCCTGTGTGCCTGTATGGTATGGTGTGTGGCTGTAGGTAACCTGTGCGCCTGTGTGTTACAGTGGGCTGTACATTAGCTGTGCGCCTGTATGTTACAGTGTGAGGCGGGTACAATTCCTGTGTGTCTCTATGTTACGGTGGGTGGCTGTACATTACCTGTGTGCCTGTATGTTACTGTGCATGGCTGTATGTAACCTGTGCACCTGTATGTCATGGTGTGTGGCTGTCCATTACCCTGTATGTCACAGTGTGTGGTTTTACATTACCTATCCGCCTGTACATTACGGTGCGTGGTTGTCCATTACCCGTGCACCTGTATGTTACCGGGCCTGGCTGTATGCAACCTGTTCATCTTAATGTCACTGTGTGTGACTGTCCATTACCTGTGTGTCTGTATGTCACGGTGTGTGGTTTTACATTACCTGTGCACCTGTATGTTACCGTGCATGGCTGTATGCAACCTGTTCACCTGTGTGTCACGGTGCGTGGTTGTCCATTACCCGTGCGCCTGTATCTTATGCATGCGGCTGTATGACACATGTACGCCGGTGTGTTGCGTGTGCACCTGTCCGTCTCCTGCACACCGGCACCTACACTGCAACTGGACAGCCGTGTGCACCCCGGGCAGCTGAACGCCGTTAAGAGGCCACAAAGGGGATGGTCTTTGTACACCCCAAACCAGGCCCCCGTCCTCTCCGGGTGGCAGGAGCCAGTCGCCTCCCTCCCTCGGCCCCCAGACCCGCTAGGGGGCAGCCACCAGGCCCCAGGCGAGGGGCGGGGGCTTTGCTCACCTGGGGATGTCCTCTTCCCCCATCATCTCCTTGGGGATGGGGGAGTAGCGCCGGGGGGAGGTGGGGGTCATGGCTTGTGGGTAGTCAGTCCCCAGGTAGCTCTGGTGGCCGATCTCATTGTCCAGGTGCTGGGAGTACGCTGCAGCGGGGAGAGAAAGGGGGCGGGGGTTAACGGCGGAGATGCGGCCACCTCTGGGGCGGGGCGGCCGTTCCCGCAGGGATCCCGCCCCGCTCCCTGCCCCACAGCGCCCCCTAGCGCCGCCCCCCGCAAGCGGGTCTCACAGGTGGTGATGTCGGGTGGGGCGTAGGAGTCGTTGAGGTACATGTTGGTGGGTTTCGCCACCTTCAGGTAGACGACGTCGTACGTGTTCTTGAGCGCGGCCACCGCGTCCTCGTGCATCACGTCCTCCAGGCTGACGCTGTTCACCTGGATTGGGGGGGGGGGAGGGGGGAGACACAGGGTCAGACCCACGGGCCCCTCTCCCCAGGTATCCCCACCTGCCTCCTGCCCCGGCTCAGACCCATGGGCCCAGTGACTCTTGGCCGTCTCCAGCGGCAGGGAGTCCTGCGGAAACCTTCTGTCCTGGGGACACCCCCCGCCCAGCTCAGCACCCCTCACCCCTCTGGTAAGCCCCGCCCACTCAGCTTTCCCCCTGATGTAGGCTCCTCCCCCCAACTAAGCCCCTCCCTTGACTCCCTCCATTCTGCTAAGCTCCTCCCCCAACCAGGCCCCTCCCCCTACTCTCTCCACTCTGCTAAGCCCCTCCCACTCCGCTTTCCCCAACATAGGATCCTCCCCCTCAACTAAGCCCCTCCCCTAACTCTCTCCACTCCACTAAGCCCCTCCCACCCAGCTTTCCCCGACATAGGCTCCTCCCCCTCAACTAAGCCCCTCCCCCAATCAGGCCCCTCCCCTAACTCTCTCACTCCACTCAGTCCCTCCCACTCAGCTCCCTCCCTCAGTTAAGCCCCTCCCACTCAGCTTTCCCCCTGATGTAGGCTCCTCCCCCTCAGCTAAGCCCCTCCCCAGACTCCCTCCATTCTGCTAAGCCCCTCCCCCTCAGCTTTCCCCTTGACATAGGCTTCTCCCCCTCAACTAAGCCCCTCCCCTAATTAGCCCCCTCCCCTAAGTCCCTCCCACTCAGCTCCCTCCCGCAGTTAAGCCCCTCCCACTCAGCTTTCCCCCGGCACAGGCTCTTCCCCCTCTACTAAGCCCCTCCCCTCAATTAGGCCCCTCCCCTAACTCGCTCCACTCCGCTAAGCCCCTCCCACTCAGCTCCCTCCCGCAGTTAAGCCCCTCCCACTCAGCTTTCCCCCGGCACAGGCTCTTCCCCCTCTACTAAGCCCCTCCCCTCAATTAGGCCCCTCCCCTAACTCGCTCCACTCCGTTAAGCCCCTCCCACTCCGCTTTCCCCAACATAGGCTCCTCCCCCTCAACTAAGCCCCTCCCCTCCCTCCCTCCACTCTGCTAAGCCCCTCCCACTCCATTTCAGCCCTCATTTAGGCTCCTCCCCTTCAAATAAGCCCCGCCCTCAGCTAGACCCCTCCCACCCCGCTAAGCCCCTCCCCCCACGGGGCTCAGTTAACCCCTGCCTGGCCGGGTGTGTCCCTGGGGGGGGGGGGCGACTCACCGCCAGGATCTTGTCCCCGATCTGCAGGCGCCCGTCCTTGTGGGCGGCCCCCCCGTCGATGATCTTGGTGACGTAGATGCTGTTGTCCCCGGGGATGTGCTGGTTCCCCAGGCCCCCCGCGATGCTGAACCCCAGACCTGAAACGCGCGGGAGAGAGATTCAGGGGGCGGGGGAGGGTTTCGGGGGGGGGCGGGGGAGGGCCGGCAGATCTGGGGGGAGAGAGAGAAAGGGATGTGGGGAGATCCCGGGGGGGTGATATTTGAGCGGGGTCCCCTCTGGGGAGCATGGGGAGATGATGGGATTCGGGGGGGATCCCGGGAAAGAAAGGGGTGGGGGCTGTCGGCGGGGGGGAGGGGATTCCAGGGGGACCCCTGGCTTTGGGATGTGCTGGGTTCCTTGCAGATCTCTCCAGGATGGGGGTCATCCGGTGGGGGGGGAAGGGTCTCTCGGTGGGGGCGGGGACAGCGGGGCTTTATTGAGGGGTTCTCTTCAGGGGGCTTCTTAGTGGGGGCACAGTGGGGGTGTAAAATGGAGACCCTGGATCTAGGGGGGGTCTGGGGTGTTCTCTGAGGAGGCCCCAATGGATGGAAGCAGGAAGGGGCCAGGGGGTGGCAGGTAGGGCAAGGCATGTATGTGACCCCCATTATCAGGGTCTCTCCAAGGGAAGACGGGGGGTGCATAGGGACATCCACAGGTCTCTCAGAGGGAGAATCTTTCCAAGGAGCTTGGGGGGCTCTCCGGGGTATCCCGAGCCATGGGGGGGTTTCGGGGGGGCTGTCCAAGGGGTTCCCCGGCTGCAGGGGGTCTCTGACCTTTGGGCCCCTTGATGAGCTTCACTTCCATGACCTTCTCAGCCAGGGCCTTGCGCCGCATGACATAGAGACGGACGATGGAGCCGGCTTCCTTCAGCGCCTCCACCGCCGTGCTGTGGGTCACTTCTCGCACGTCCACATCGTTCACGAACAGGATGCTGTCGTTCACCCTGGGGTGGGGACACGTGGCAGGGGGGATCAGGGGGTTCACGGGGCCCCAGGCGCCCCGGGGTGATGGCGAGCAAATGTGCGACACCCACACGGTGTGTGATTGTGCGAAGAGTGCACCAAGCGTGAGCGTGCAATGAGCGATGGTGCAATGGGGGAGAAACGAGCGACCGTGCAAGGAGCCCTTGGGCGGGCGGGGGATGAGCAATTGGGGAATGAGTGTGCAAGGAGTGACTGTGTGGCAAGCAATTGTGCAGCGAGCATTTGTGAGCCTCTACAATGGGCAGGTGTGCACTGAGTGTGCAACGACCAACCGGGGACTGAACAATGGTGCAACAAATGATGGTGAGCATCTGCAAGAGCGGTTGTGCAAATAATGACTAGGAGCGTCTGCAATGTGCAGTTGTGCAAGAAGCAATTGTGCAAGGAATGAGTAGGAGAGTGTGCAAGGAGCAGTTGTGCAAAGAGTGATTGTAAGCATGTGCCACAAGCAATTGTGTAGTGAGTGATTGTGAACATCCCAAATTAGTGATTGTGCAATTGTGAGTGTGTGCCATGAGCAACTGTGTATGAGTATGCAATGGGTGCCGGTGCAGGGAACACTTGTGCAAAGAGGGATTGGGGGAGCCTTTGCAATGAGCGATTGTGCAACCAGCAATTGTGAGTATTTGCCATGGGGCAATCAGTGTGCAATGAGCAATTGTGCAATGAGTGAGTGTGAGCACATGCCACCAATTACTGTGTAATGAGTGTGCAATTCGTGGTTGTGCAGTGATTGTGAACACTTACAATGAGCAACTGTGCACTGACCAGTTGTGAGCATGTGCCCCGAGTGATTGTGCACATGCAATGAGTTTGGGAGGAATGCAACAAACAGTTGTGAGCATGTGCCACGAGCAATTGTGCAAGGAGTGACTGTGAGCACGTGCAAAGAGTGAGGGATGAGCGATTGTGCAACGAGTGATTGTGACGGCTTGCAATACGCGATTGTGTGCATGCCACGAGGGATTGTATGAGTGTGCAACGTGCGATGGTGCCCCATGCAACTGTGAGCACACACCTGTAATGAGCAACTGTGAACATGCAGCGAGTGATTGTGCAAGTCACTTGGTGCCTGTGCAAAGAACGTTTAGCAAACCGGTTCGCACGTGGGCGAGGAGCGGTTGTGCAAATGATTGTGCACGTGCACAGCCAGCCGTTCTGAGCACGACGCAACGTGATCGTGCAAGAGGAGCTGGGTGCATATTCGATAACACACTGTGGGAGCACCGAGGCGCATGTTTGCACACGGCCGAGGGTTTGTGCAAGCCGTGGGCACGTGCAAAGAAGCATCGTGCGAGGGCACGTGCAAAGAAGCATCGTGCGAGTGAGCGTGCACAGCCACACCATCGCTGAGTGCACACTCATTGCACAGGGTCAAGTGCTCACAACCTTACACACCCAGCGCCCAGGCTCACAATCGCTCGCACAATCACTCCTAGCCCCCCCCAGCCCCTTCTCTGCCCCCCGCCGGCCCCGCGGGTACCTGAGGCGGCCGTCCTGAGCCGCTGCTCCCCCAGGGATGATTTTCGTGATGAAGATGCTGGGGTCGTCCCCAATGTGGGGGTTGTCCGTCCCCCCGGCAATGCTGAACCCCAGCCCGGAGTTACCCTGGAGAAGACACCCCCGAAAACTGTCAGTCATGCGCCAGGGGCTGCAGGTCAGGAGTGAGGGGCACCGGCAGAGCTGGTGGGGGGGCAGGGCCGGGCTAGCAGGGGCTGCGGGTCGGGAGTGAGGGGCACCAGCCGAGCTGGGGGAGGAGGCGCGAGGCGTCTGCCTCTGGGGTGCGTCACCCTGCAATTCACCCCCAAGAAAGAGACGGGAACGCGGAGTCTCACCCGTTCTAACGTGATTTCTTCGTACTCCATCTCCCCCTCCGTCCCGTTCACCTAGACAGAAAAGGGGGACGGGGGACGGCGTGAGAATTGGGGCCCCGCACGGCGGAACCAAGGACAAAGCACAAAAGGATGAGTTAATAGAAAGATAAGAACCAAGGAACTCAAGAAAGAAAGAAAGAAAGAAAGAAAGAAAGAAAGAAAGAAAGAAAGAAAGAAAGAAATGGATTAAATGAAAGAGAAAGAAAGAAAGAAAGAAAGAAAGAGAAAGAAAGAAATGGATTAAATGAGAAAGAAAGAAAGAAAGAAAGAAAAATAGATTAAATGAAAGAGAAAGAAAGAAAGAAATAGATTAAATGAAAGAGAAAGAAAGAAAGAAAGAAAGAAAGAAAGAAAGAAAGAAAGAAAGAAAAGGGGGTGAGTGGGAAAGAAAGAAAGAAAGAAAGAAAGAAATGATTAAATGAAAGAGAAAGAAAGAAAGAAAGAAATGGATTAAATGAAAGAGAAAGAAAGAAAGAAAAGGGGGTGAGTGGGAAAGAAAGAAAGAAAGAAAAAGAAAAATAGATTAAATGAAAGAGAAAGAAAGAAAGAAAAATAGATTAAATGAAAGAGAAAGAAAGAAAGAAATAGATTAAATGAAAGAGAAAGAAAGAAAGAAAGAAAGAAAGAAAGAAAGAAAGAAAGAAAGAAAGAAAGAAAAGGGGGTGAGTGGGAAAGAAAGAAAGAAAGAAAGAAATGATTAAATGAAAGAGAAAGAAAGAAAGAAAGAAAGAAATGGATTAAATGAAAGAGAAAGAAAGAAAAGGGGGTGAGTGGGAAAGAAAGAAAGAAAGAAAGAAATAGATTAAATGAAAGAGAAAGAAAGAAAGAAAGAAAGAAAGAAAGAAAGAAAGAAAAAAAGAAAGAAAGAAAGAAAGAAAGAAAAATGGATTAAATAATAAAGAAAGAAAGAGAAAAGCCATAATATCTATTTACCTGCACCATACAAGACACGCCCCCCCCCATTCACCCTCCTCAATTCCCCAGGGGGGATCTTCCACCCCACCCCACATGGTCGCCCCCAACCTGGGAAACGGGGTAAGAGCTACAGAGAGGACTCTCTATTGAACACAAGCAGAAGTGGGGGGCCAGAGGTGAATTTGGGGGGAAGCTTTGGGGGCTGGGGGGCATTTGGGGGGAGGGAAAGATTTGGAGGGGAGTTTGAGGGGAGGTCAGGGTGGGTGGGGGCAGTTTTGGGGGGGTCAGAGAAGAGTTTGGGGGACAGGGGAGAGTTTGGGGGAAGTTTTGGGGGCTGGGGGGAGTTTGGGGAGAAGGTCTGAGGGGGTCAGATCAGGGGAGAGTTTGGGGGGAAGGTTTGGGGGGTGGGAGGAGTTTGGGGGAGAGGAAGATTCAGAGGGGAGTTTTAGGGGAGATCAGGGTGAGTTGGTGGAGGTATGGGGGGTCAGAGATGAGTTTTGGGGAGTCACATCAGGGGTGAGTTTGGGGGGAAGGTTGGGGGCTGGGGAGAGTTTGGGGGGAAGGTTTGAGGGGTGAGATCAGGCGTGAGGTTGGGGGAAAGGCTGGGGGGGAAAGGAGAGTTTGGGGGAAGGTTTGAGGGGGTCAGATCAGGGGTGAGGTTGGGGGGAAGGTTGGGGGGGTCAGATCACGGGTGAGTTTGGGGTGGGTTGGGGGAGATTTGGCGGTCAGAGATGAGTTTTGGGGAGTCACGTCAGGGGTGAGTTTGGGGGAAGGTTTTGGGGGGGTGAGATTGGGGGTGAGTTTGGGGGGGTCAGATCTCGGGGGAAGGTTGGGGGCTGGGGAGAGTTTGGGGTGGGTTGGAGGAGATTTGGGGGGTCAGAGTTGAGTTTGGGGGAAGGTTTGGGGAGTCAGATCAGGGGTGAGTTTGGGGGGGCTGGGGTGAGTTTGGGGAGGGGAAGATTTGGGTGGGGGGAGTTTGCGGGGGGCGGACGGTTCCCAGAGATGAACGTGCATCTAGGAGGAAGCTAGCCCCCCCACCATCCCCCCAAACCCCCTGCGCCCCCCCACTTGGCTACTCACATACGCCGGCGCCTCCAGGGTGTCGGTGTTGACGATGACGGGAGGAGAATTCGCCTGCCGGAGAGAAGGAGACAAAAGCCGGAAACCCCGGCGTGAGGCTGGAAGAATCTCAGCGGCTTCTCCGCGGTGCCACCAGCCCCCCAAAATACCAGATCCCCCCCGGGATGAGACCCCCCCCAGACCGGAGCCAAGTATCCCACCCCGGCTTGGCCTTGGGTCCCCACCGACCCTGGTCCCCCCAAAAGGGGTGGGCGAGACACGGGGACTTTGAGGGCAAAAGAGGAAGATCCCCCCCACTTTATGCTGCGCCCCAGAAGTTGCCACACTCCAGTAAGGTTTGCCCCCCAACCATGAGGGATCCCCCCCAAAAAAACTACACCGAACCAGCACCCCACAAAAAATCATGGGACCCCCTGCAAATATCCCCGTGGCAAAAAAAACAGCCCAACTATTCACCGGAGCCCCCCCAAAACACCACCCCAATGCACCAGAAGCACCCCTAAATTTCACCACATGAAGTGACAGCCCCAACCTGCCCCGTGAACCCCCAAACTCGACACCTGCAACCCTTCAATCTAAAACTTCAGCGCCACATTTGACCTCAGGGCCGGGCTAGCAGGGGCTGCGGGTCGGGAGTGAGGGGCACCGGCAGGGCTGGGGTGCGGGGGCAGGGCTGGGCTAGCAGGGGCTGCGGGTCGGGAGTGAGGGGCACCGTCAGGGCTGGGGTGGGGGGGGGCACAGCTGGACTCTGTCTAGAGAAACGCCCCACCCCAGAGGTGGCTGCATCTTGGCCCAGGCCGGGGGAGGGGGCAGTAGCCGCTCTTCCCTCCCTCCCGGCTCCTCTCCCTAGCGACATCCCCGGCTTCCCCCGCCCCGGCAACGGTAACCATGGCGATGCCAGGCAACTGGGACCAAGTCCTGCAGGGGGGGAGAGTTGTCGTGGCAACAAGGGACATCGCTACAGAACATGGCGCTCTCGGGCCCACTGTTGTGTTGGCTGATCAACGAGGCCAATTATTGGGGGGGGATGGGGCCTCTCCCAGCTAGGGGATGCTAGCCCTCCCCCCCCCCCCCCCGCTGTAACCCACCTGCCCCCACTCCCCTGCCAGAGCCGGGGAGAGAACCCAGGAGTCCTGGCTCCCAGCCCCCGCTGCTCTGACCCACCTGCCCCCACTCCCCTGCCAGAGCCGGGGAGAGAACCCAGGAGTCCTGGCTCCCAGCCCCCGCTGCTCTGACCCACCAGCCCCCACTCCCCTCCCAGAGCCGGGGAGAGAACCCAGGAGTCCTGGCTCCCAGCGGGGCAGAGAAGGGACATCTTACATGTGCCCCGTGGAGGCTTCCTATCAATTATTCAGAGCGGCTAACGAGGCCGTCTTGTTCTCAGGCCACGAGAGCCCGGCTCCCCTCTGGCAGAAACATCCAGAGCCGCCCCGCCCCAGAGGTGGCCGCATCTCAGCGCCAGGCGAGGGGTCCCTGGGTAACCAGCCGCCCCGCCCCAGAGGTGGCTGCATCTCAGCGCCAGGCGAGGGGTCCCTGGGTAACCAGCCGCCCCGCCCCAGAGGTGGCCGCATCTCAGCGCCAGGCGAGGGGTCCCTGGGTAACCAGCCGCCCTGCCCCAGAGGTGGCCGCATCTCGGCGCCTCTCCCTCCCTCCCCCGCCAGTCCCTGCAGCTTAAGGGCCTTTAATGAGGTAACTGGGACAGCCGGAGGGTCCCGTGGGGGGGGGGGGGGGCGCCTATCTAGGGCTGGTGTGGGGGAGCTGCCGGGCTTGGAGGGGAGACCACCCCCCCTCCCCCCGCTGCAGAGGGGCGGCGCTAGGGGGCGCTGTGGGGGAGGGAGCGGGGCGCTCGCCGGGGAGTGAACCCAGGCGTCCGGGACCCGATCTCCCCCACAGCTGAGACCCCTCCGCCCCTCTGCCCCCCCCCACCCCGGTGAAACATCCTGCCCAGCCCCCAGCCTCAATGTTTAATCCAGCAGCGCGCCCCTCCCCCGCGCCCCCCATTCATAGGCAGGGACGGTGACGTCAGGGAGACATTCCCGTGACGTCATGGACACCCCCCCCCCCGGCCGCCGCCGCCGCCGCTCCATTCATTGCCCCTCACTCCCGACCCGCAGCCCCCACCCCAAATCCCACCCCTCCCCCGCCCCTCAAATTACCCCCCACCCTCACTTCCCCTCACAGCCTAGGCCAGCCCCCAGCCTTCTCCCCCGTCCCCCACTTCCTGCGCCCCCATCTCTTCCCCATCCCCTCTTCGCCCCCCCCAGATCCTCCCATCGCCCCCCCAGATACCTGCCCCCCTTAGGGGCCAGGGGCCAGGCCCCCCACATCCGCCTCTGCCATCCGCCCCATCCCCTGCCCCCCCAGCCTTGCTCTGCCCCCCTCTTCCCTCCCCTCCCGCATCACCCCCGGTCCCCCCCCTCCCCCATCCCTCCAGCTCCCTCCCCCCTCCCCTCACACATCACCCCCAGTCCCCCTCCCCCTACTGTCCCCCAGCTCCCTCCCCCCTCCCCTCACACATCACCCCAGTCCCCCTCCCCCTACTGTCCCCCAGATCCCTCCCCCCTCCCCTCACACATCACCCCCAGTCCCCCTCCCCCTACTGTCCCCCAGATCCCTCCCCCCTCCCCTCACACATCACCCCCAGTCCCCCTCCCCCTACTGTCCCCCAGATCCCTCCCCCCTCCCCTCACACATCACCCCAGTCCCCCTCCCCCTATTGTCCCCCAGGTCCCTCTCCCCTCCTCTCACACATCACCCCCAGTCCCCCTCCCCCTACTGTCCCCCAGATTCCTCCCCCCTCCTCTGACACATCCCCCCGGTCCCCCTCCCCCTACTATCCCCCCAGATCCCTCCCCCCTCCCCTCACACATCCCCCCAGTCCCCCTCCCCCTACTGTCCCCCAGCTCCCTCCCCGCTCCCCTAACACATCCCCCGGTCCCCCCTCCCCCTACTGTCCCCCAGGTCCCTCCCCCTCCCCTCACACATCACCCCCAGTCCCCATCCCCCTACTATCCCCCCAGCTCCCTCCCCCTCCCCTCACACATCACCCCCAGACCCCCTCCCCCTAGTGTCCCCCAAATCCCTCCCCCCTCCCCTCACACATCCCCCCGGTCCCCCCTCCCCATCCCTCCCAGCTCCCTCCCCTCACACTGCACCCCAGTCCCCCCTCCCCCTACTGTCCCCCCAGATCCCTCCCCCTCCCCTCACACATCCCCCCAGCCCCCCTCCCCCTCCTGTCCCCAGCTCCCTCCCCCCTCCCCTCACACATCACCCCCAGTCCCCCCCTCCCGCTACTATCCCCCCAGCTCCCTCCCCCCTCCCCTCACACATCACCCCCAGCCCCCCTCCCCCTACTGTCCCCCAGATTCCTCCCCCCTCCCCTCACACATCACTCCCAGTCCCCATCCCCCTACTGTCCCCCAGATCCCTCCCCCCTCCCCTCACACATCACCCCCAGTCCCCCCTCCCGCTACTATCCCCCCAGCTCCCTCCCCCCTCCCCTCACACATCCCCCCCGGTCCCCCTCCCCCTACTGTTCCCCAGCTCCCTCCCCCCTCCCCTCACACATCACCCCCAGCCCCCCTCCCCCTACTGTCCCCCAGATTCCTCCCCCCTCCCCTCACACATCACCCCCAGTCCCCATCCCCCTACTGTCCCCCAGATCCCTCCCCCCTCCCCTCACACATCCCCCCAGCCCCCCTCCCCTCCCGATCTCCCCTTCCCTCCAGCTCCCTCCCCTCCCCCATCCCCCCGGTCTCCCCCCCCTCACGCCCCCCCCCCCCGGTACCGTGGCCCGGCCCCGCTGTCTCTGGGCCCGGCGGACGTTATTCAGCAGCCGCCGGCCCATCTTCTTGGCGTACCAGACCGACACGAACATGGCCCCGATGCGGGGGGGTGGGGGGGGAGGATGGGCCCCCCCTCCCCTGCCCCCCCCTCTCCGCGGCAGCCCCCGCCCCCAAAGGGGGAAGGGCAAAAAAGCTCGAGGGGGGAGGGGCTAATGCCCCCCCTCCGCCTCCAGCAGCCGGCCCCCCCTCACCTGTCCCCCCCCCCCGCCGGCTGCAGGGACCCCCCCCCCCGACCCCCCACCCCCGCGCGCCCGATCCGCCGCCGGCTGCTCCGCCGCGGGAGGATGGCGCCGAAGTGGGGGCGGGGATTTTTTTTTCTTTTTATCCCTCCGCCCCCGGCGGCCCCGGCTCCCCCCCCCCCGCTCAGCGGCCCCTTCCCCCATCCCGCGCCGCGGCCGCGGGGCCGGAGCGAGCCGCGGATCGGCGCCGGATCGTCCCCCTGCGCGGCGGACGGAGACACCAGCCCGGAAGATGGGGGAAGGGGGGAGAGAGGGGGGAGGCCGCTCCCCCCTCCCCCCCACGACAAGGCCACCCCTCCCCCCCAGCCCCAGCTAAGGGACAATCACAGCCTCCCCCCCCCCCCCAGCCCTGCCGGTGCCCCTCACTCCCGATCCTCCCCCCACTGCAATTTCAGGGATCTCTAGCTCGGGGCTGAGATGCAGCCACCTCTGGGGTGGGGCGCAGCAGATAACTAACAGCCCACAGCACTGGAGCCGGATTATTTGGGCCAGGAAGCGAGGCAGGTTTCTGTCTCCCATTAACACTGCGACGGGGAGGGGAGTGAGGGTTGGTGGTTAGAGCAGGGGGGCCTGGGAGCCAGGACTCCTGGGTTCCCTCCCTGGCTCTGGGAGGGGAGTGGGGTCCGGTGGGTTAGAGCAGGCGGGGCTGGGAGCCAGGCCTCCTGGGTTCTCTCCCCGGCTCTGGGAGGGGAGTGGGGGCTGGTGGGTTGGGGCTGGTGGGTTAGAGCAGGCGGGGCTGGGAGCCAGGACTCCTGGGTTCTCTCCCCGGCTCGGGGAGGGGGGTGGGGGCTGGTGGGTTAGAGCAGGGGGAGGCTGGGAGCCAGGACTCCTGGGTTCTCTCCCCGGCTCGGGGAGGGGAGTGGGGGCTGGTGGGTTAGAGCAGGGGGAGGGCTGGGGTTCTAGTTCTCTGTCTGTGCCTCAGTTTCCCCCTCTCTAACACGGAGATGGTGTTAACTCTCTCTCCTGGCGGGGGCGGGGGTACCAGTGTCGTTCCCTAAAGCGGCCACGCGGTGGCGCCACAGTCCCGCAGGTGGCTGCTTCCGGGACCGCAGCACCATTTTACAACGGGGCTTAAAGGGAAAGGCCTCCTTTATTGGCGGGGGGGGGGGGGGGGGGGGAAGCTGGAATGATGGGGCGGGGTGGGGGGGAGCTGGGGGACAGAGATTGGGGGACAGAAAGAAAGAAAGTGTGAAAGGAAGAATTAATGTGAAAGAAAGAAAGAAAGAAAAGGGGATGAGAAAGAAAGAAAGAAAGAAAGAGAAAGAAAGAAAGAATGCAGGGGCAATTATAGCAAATAAAAAAGAAATTTTAAAAAAAAAGAACCAAGGAACAAATGAAGGAAAGAATGAAACACAGATAGAGAGAAGCAACCGAAGTATGAATAAAGGAATGAAAGAAACGAAACCCTGGAAAGTGATAATTGAAAGAAAGAAAGAAAGAAAGAAAGAAAGAAAGAAAGAAAGAAAGAAAGAAAGGATGAGTGTGAAAGAAAAGAATTAATAAGAAAGAAAGAGTTTGAAAGAAAGAAAAAGGATGACTGTGAAAGAAAGAAAGAAAGAAAGAAAGAAAGAAAGAAAGAAAGAAAGGATGAGTGTGAAAGAAAAGAATTAATAAGAAAGAAAGAAAGAAAGAAAGAGTTTGAAAGAAAGAAAAAGGATGACTGTGAAAGAAAGAAAGAAAGAAAGAAAGAATGCAGGGGCAAATATATCAAATAAAAAAGAAATTTAAAAAAAAAAAGAACCAAGGAACAAATGAAGGAAAGAATGAGACACAAATAGAGAGAAGCAACCGAAGTATGAATAAAGGAATGAAAGAAACGAAACCCTGGAAAGTGATAATCAATTGAAAGAAAGAAAGAAAGAAAGGATGAGTGTGAAAGAAAAGAATTAATAAGAAAGAAAGAAAGAGTTTGAAAGAAAGAAAAAGGATGACTGTGAAAGAAAGAAAGAAAGAAAGAAAGAGTGTGAAAGAAAAGAATTAATAAGAAAGAAAGAAAGAAAGAAAGAAAGAGTTTGAAAGAAAGAAAAAGGATGACTGTGAAAGAAAGAAAGAATGCAGGGGCAAATATATCAAATAAAAAAGAAATTTAAAAAAAAAAAGAACCAAGGAACAAATGAAGGAAAGAATGAGACACAGATAGAGAGAAGCAACCGAAGTATGAATAAAGGAATGAAAGAAACAAAACCCTGGAAAGTGATAATCAATTGAAAGAAAGAAAGAAAGAAAAAGGATGAGTGTGAAGAAAGAAAGAAAGAAAGAAAGAAAGAAAGAAAGAAAGAAAGAAAGAAAGAAAATGCAGGGGGCAATTGCAGCAAATAAAAAGGATATTAAAAAAAAGAACCAAGGAACAAATGAAGGAAGGAATCAAATACAGATAGAGAGAAGCCACAGAAATACGAACGGAGGAATGAAAAGAAAGGAGGCCGGAAAATGATAGAAAATGAAAAGAGACAAGAAAGAACTGATGACAGAATGGAAGGAAGGAACAAAGGAATGAAAGAAAGACTGGAACATCAATAAAAGCAGGAAAGCAGCAGCCAAGGAATGAATGAATGAATGAATGAAGGGGGTGAGGGGGAAGGAGAGAAAGAGGAAAGCCTGGCAGGACAAATAGACTCAACCCAGGGGGGAAATGATAGAAAACTGAAGGAAGAAAAGGGGGCATGAAGGAAGGAAAGAGTGAAGAAGAAACCGAAGAAGAGAAGGAACGAAAGCCTGGATGAACTGTGGCCGGACGAGTGAAGGGATGAACGGATGGGGAAAGACCAGAGCGCCGGAGGGCAGAAGTGAAGCCGTGAAAGCAGCACAGAAGAAAGGAAGGAAGTTGGGGGGCGGGCAGGGGGGGATGGTCTCCTATATGTCCCCCCCCCCCAGTTCCATTGTAGCTTATTTCATGGGGGTGGGAGTGAGGGGCAATGGGGCAGAGCTGCCTGCCAAGGGAGAGCGCCCCCTGCTGGGCCCCCCGCCCCACTCCCTGCCCCACAGCGCCCCCTGGGGCCAGCCCTGCCTGCCAGGGGAGAGTGCCCCCTGCTGGGCCCCCCGCCCCCCCTCCCAGCCCCACTGAGCCCCCTAGTACCCGCCCTGCCTGCCAGGGGAGAGCGCCCCCTGCTGGGCCCCCTGCCCCGCTCCCTGCCCACAGTGCCCCCTAGCGCCAGCCCCGCCTGCCAGGGGAGAGCGCCCCCTGCTGGGCCCCCCTGCCCTGCCCCCCAGCGCCCCCCAGCGCCAGCCCCGCCTGCCAGGGGAGAGTGCCCCCTGCTGCCCCCGCCCTGCTCCCTGCCCCACAGCGCCCCCTGGGGCCAGCCCTGCCAGGGGAGAGCGCCCCCTGCTGCCCCCGCCCCGCTCCCTGACCCCGGCGCCCCCTAGTGGCCTGCTTCTGTGTTGTGTCCTCTGCCAGCCCTTGGCCAGGCGGGTCCACCCCCCCCCCCCCCGTTAATTGGATTGTGGCAGGAAGGGAGAAAAGCTGCTTTGGGAGGCTGGGACAGCTACGTAAGGGGATCAGAGGGGGGGGAGAACATTCCCCCCCCCTCCTGCCGGTGCCCCTCACTCCCGACCCGCAGCCCCCTGCTAGCCCAGCCCTGCCCCCCAGCTCTGCTGACACCCCGACTGTCCGAAATGCCCCTTGGGGTGCTGCGAATGCAACACCCCCAAATCCTTTAGCGGGGGGGCGTTTAGGCAACCCCCCTAAACGGCCACGGATCCGGCTGGGGCAGAACGAACCATGGAAACCCCCCCCCAAAAGGGGCCCCCCCACAAATTCCAAGCTGTTCCCCAAGCTCCCACAGTCACATCCCTCCCCCTCTCTTTGTACCCCAACATTTCCAACCTTCAGCCTCCACAGGCCCCCCAAATCCAACCCCAAAACCACCTGCCCTGCAAAGCTGGACACCCCAATGTTTATTCCACACCCCCTAGGACCCCCCCACACACACAAAAAATTGGATCCCTCATTTCATAACAGCCCCCCCACTTTTTTATCCTGTGCCCCTACGCTGAACCCCCAAAGCATCCTCGCAGCTCATACAGCACCCCGAAAATGTCATCCAACAGCGACCCCCCCAGATTTATTATCCCCCCCAACTGCCTGCCCCCCCATTTCATCCCAGCCCCCGCATCCCCCCCCAGCTCCCCAGCAAACCCCACAAACCTCTCCTTGGGTTTGAGAGGCCAGCGTAGAATCCCCACCCCCCACCCTGTGCTGCCCCCCCCATTCTACCTCTGCCCCCCATAACCGGGGTCTGACCCCCACCCCCGTTATAAATACCTCGCCGTGGGGCGGATGGAAGCTGCGCAGGGAGGGGCGGCTGGGGGGCGCGGGGGTCGTGCATGGGGGTGGGGGGAGGGAGGGGGAGGGAGGGTACAGAGCTAGGAAGAGACACACACACACACCGCCAGACACACACACCCGACATTCACACACAGGTAGACACACACACACACTGAAAGATGCATACATTAGAAAAACACACCCCATGTACACACAGCTACACACACACACGCAATGTACACACACACCATGTATACACACAGATACACACACACCCCATGTATACACACAGCTATACACACGCCCACAATGTACACACACAACACACCATGTACACATACAGCTACACACCCACCCACAATGTACACCCCCCCATGTGTACACACAAACACACGCAATGTACACACATACCATGTATACACACAGCTACACACACATGCAATGAACACACACACCATGTATACACACAGATACACACACACCCCATGTATACACACAGCTATACACACGCCCACAATGTACACACACAACACACCATGTACACATACAGCTACACACCCACCCATGATGTACACCCCCCATGTATACACACAAACACACGCAATGTACACACGTACCATGTATACACACCACTACACACACACGCAACGTACATGCACAATGCACCATGTATGCGCACAGCTACACACACGACACACCATGTGCACATACAGCTACACACACACACACAATGAACACACACACTATGTATACACACAGCTAAACACACAAAATGTACACACACACCCCACCATGTACACTGTGACGGGGCAAGGCCAGAGGGCTATAGGAAAGTGGTGAGGAACCAGTATGTTAGCCCCAGGCTAAACAAATCCCTGATACCTTATGGAAGTTGCTCCAGGTTAATTAAGACACCTGGGGCCAATTAAGAACTTTCCAGAAGGCAGGGAGGTTAATTGAGACACCTGCAGCCAATCAGGGGCTGGCTGAAACTAGTCAAATGCCTCCCAGTGAGGGGCGCATGTCAGGAGCTGTGGAAGGAGGTTGCGTGCGAGGAGCTGGGAGCAGGAGGCACTAGGAGCTGAGAGTGAGCGGGCGTACTGCTGGAAGATCCTGCGGTGAGGATAGAGAATGTGTCGGGAGGAGTCCATGGGGAAGTAGCCCAGGGAGTTGTAGCTGTCGTGCAGTTGTTCCAGGACGCACTCTAAACAGCTGCAATCCACAGGGCCCTGGGCTGGACCCCGGAGTAGAGGGTGGGCCCGGGTTCCCCCCAACCCTCCCAACTCCTGATCAGACACAGGAGGAGTTAACCTGGACTGTGGGTTCTACCAGAGGGGAAGATCTCTGAGGCGAGCAAAATCCGCCAATAAGCGCAGGACCCACCGAGGTAGAGGAGGAACTTTGTCACAACACACACAGCTAGACACACACAGCGTACTCACCGCACACCATGTATACACACAAAATGCACACGCACATACACACACCACCGTTTATACACACCAATGGACACACACACAATGTACACACACAGCTACACACCCACCATGTACACACAGACACAACAGAGAGAACCCAGGAGTCCTGGCTCCCAGCCCCCGCTGCTCTAACCACTAGCCCCCACTCGCCTCCTAGAGCTGGGGAGAGAACCCAGGAGTCCTGGATCCCAGCCCTCCCTGCTCTAACCCACCAGCCCCCACTCCCCTCCCAGAGCCGGGGAGAGAACCCAGGAGTCCTGGCTCCCCCCCCCCACTCTAACCCACCAGCCCCCACTCCCGCACCCACCCATCCACCCAGTGACGCATCCAGATCCACTCACACACATACAGAGCAACACACAAATCCACTGACACACACACAGAGTGACACACACAGACCCAGTCACACACACAGTGATACACAAATCTACTCACACACACAGCAACACACCCAGATCCATTCACACACCCCCACACAGCGACACACCCAGATCCACTGACACACACAGCGACACACCCAGATCCACTCTCTCACAGACACCCACACCCAGATCCATTCACACACACACACACACAGTGACACACCCAGACCCCTGCCACACACAGCGACACAAGATCCATTCACACCCACATACACAGCGACAAACCCAGATCCACTGACACACACAGATTCAGTCTCTCTCACACACACCGTCACACACTGAGATCCATTCACACACACATACACACAGTGACACACCCAGACCCTCCCTCTCTCTTCCTCTCTCTCACACACACAGTGACACACCCATATCCATACACACACACACACACACCCAGAGTGACACACTCAGATCCATTCACACACACACACACACACACACACACAGAGTGACACACCCATATCCATACACACACCCAAACACACACACACACACACACACACAGAGTGACACACCCATATCCATTCACACACACACACACACAGCGCGACACACCCAGACCCACTGAGACACCCACTCCCAGAGAGCCAGCGCCCCCCCCCCCCATCCCCGACACACTCGCCGGCAGGGGAGGAGCTGGGGGGGTGCCTGGGGGGGGGCAGGAGCGGGCCGGTGACCCCCTGTGCTGGCCGGGCGCCCCCCGCCCCCCTTCCTACCTTCATGGGGGAGACGTGGGAGTGGGACACGTAGCCGTGGACGTTCTCGATCTGGGACAAGTTCTTCTCCGAGACGTGGACGAGCTCGGGGGCCTTTACCTGGTTGGGGAGATGCGCCGGGCTCTGCTCCAGGGGGGGGCTGTCCTCATCTTGGTAGCGATATTTCTGGGGGGGCAACAAGACTGAGGTGAGCACCCCCTGCCGGCCCCCTCTGCTGCCCCATGGCACCCCCTGCCGGGCCCCCTCTGCTGCCCCGCAGCGCCCCCTGCCGGCCCCCTCTGCCGCCCCATGGCACCCCCTGCCGGGCCCCCTCTGCTGCCCCATGGCACCCCCTGCCGGGCCCCCTCTGCTGCCCCGCAGCGCCCCCTGCCGGCCCCCTCTGCTGCCCCATGGCACCCCCTGCCGGGCCCCCTCTGCTGCCCCACGGCGCCCCCTGCCAGCCCCCTCTGCCGCCCCACGGCGCCCCCTGCCGGCCCCCTCTGCCGGCCTCCCTCTTTCCCCCGCGGCGCCCCCTGCCGGCCCCCTCTGCTGGCCTCCCTCTTTCCCCTGCGGCGCCCCCTGCCAGGCCCCCTCTGCTGCCCCACGGCACCCCCTGCCGGCCCCCTCTGCCCCGCGGCGCCCCCTGCCGGGCCCCCTCTGCTGCCCCACGGCGCCCCCTGCCGGCCCCCTCTGCCGCCCCACGGCGCCCCCTGCCGGCCCCCTCTGCCGGCCTCCCTCTTTCCCCCGCGGCGCCCCCTGCCGGCCCCCTCTGCTGGCCTCCCTCTTTCCCCTGCGGCGCCCCCTGCCAGGCCCCCTCTGCTGCCCCACGGCACCCCCTGCCGGCCCCCTCTGCCCCGCGGTGCCCCCTGCCGGCCCCCTCTGCCGGCCTCCCTCTTTCCCCCACGGCGCCCTCTGCCGGCCCCCTCTGCCCGCAGCGCCCCCTGCTGGCCCCCTCTGCCGGCCTCCCTCTTTCCCCTGTGGCGCCCCCTGCCGGGCCCCCTCTGCTGCCCCACGGCGCCCCCTGCCGGCCCCATCTGCCCCGCGGCACCCCCTGCCGGCCCCCTCTGCCGGCCATCCTCTTTCCCCCGCGGCGCCCCCTGCCAGGCCCCCTCTGCTGCCCCGTGGCGCCCCCTGCTGGGCCCCCTCTCCTGCCCCACGGCGCCCCCTGCCGGCCCCCTCTGCCCCCTGTGCGCAGAACAGCTCCCAGTCGAAACAGCCAGCAGGTGGGATGGGAAACTGAGTCAGGGAGGCGGGGACTTCCCCCTGGTCCCACAGCAGACCAGTCGCAGAGCTGGGGTTCAGGACACCATGAAGAACCAGGTATAATTGGCAATAAAAATAAAGTCCCCCCCCCCGCCCGTTTTGAATCCCTCTAGCCAAAAAACCGCCACGCGGTAGAAATGTAGCCCCCCAGGGCTTCCTCGGGCGCTAGCTCGTTATTTTGTTAATGAAGCAAACGGGCCCAAAATAATTAACTTTGTTCCTCACCGGGAAACGTCCATGGACAATGAATTGGGGAAACTGGCTTTAACTGTTGGCAAGATGAGCCCCCACCCGGCTATCCGCCCTCCGTAATGTTCTCCGGCCGCCGCCACGGCGAACACGCCACATGGATTTTTGCGAGTCTTGCAATATCGTGTTTTTGAGCCTCGCCCGCTCGACTTCTCTAAATTTGTCCCTAGCGAGAGATCAGGTCCCTCTCTGGCCTTAGCGTGTTATTTTGTTAATTAAGAAGAAGAGAAAAAAACTCATCAGTGCTGTTTTTCATAAGCAGATCCTCTCACCCGACGACCAACAGGTCGACCCATTTTTCGTGGCTTAGGATACAACCCAACCGTCCGCCCCCAGCATGTGAAATTGGGGGCCGACATGATGGATTTTCCTAGTCTGGGGATAGTGAGTCTCAGCATTTTTGGACCATGTCAACGTTAAAAACAGTAGAGAGCCAGAAATCTGGATCTAGGGTCTCCCTGGAGTGAGTTTGTTATCTGGCTCATTAACACAAGAAGAGAAAAACGGTTAACGGCGTGCATCATGACTGAATTCTACCCCGCAACGGTTCTCAGATAATATGGGAATCGGCATGGTATAGGATAGAGTACACAGTTACATAAGGCTTTTTGTAAGAAGGGACGGGTGCCGTTGGTCAGACCCCACCCAATACCTTGAGTTCTTTGGAAAGCTAATTGCTAATTTTTGGAGCCTAAGAGCTGAAATTCTGAAATTCCAGCCCCAATCATGTCAACACAAACCGGCGTCCAACACATTAAAACAGAAAACCACACAAGTTGGCCGGCCGACCCCATTTGGCATGCCGCCGCTCACTGCAAAAACCACTCAACGCAAAGACGATCCAACGCAACGACCCGACGGAAGGTTGACTCAACACAGAGACGACCCAACACAAACTTCAGTACCGAGACCACCCAACACAAAGACGACCCAATGCAACGGACCCGACACAAGTCTGACTCAACACAGAGACGACCCAATGCAAACTCCAGTACCAAGACAACCCAATGCAAAGATGACCCAACAGAAGTATGATTCAACACAGAGACGACCCAACACAAACTCCAGTACCAAGACAACCCAACGCAAAGACGACCCAATGCAACGGACACGACAGAAGTCTGACTCAACACAGGGATGACCCAACACAAACTCCAGTACCAAGACCACCCAACACAAAGACGACCCAATACAATGGACCCGACAGAAGTCTGACTCAACACAGGGATGACCCAACACAAACTCCAGTACCAAGACCACCCAACACAAAGATGACCCAATGCAACGGACCTGACACAAGTCTGACTCAACACAGAGATGACCCAACACAAACTCCAGTACCAAGACAACCCAATGCAAAGACAACCCAACACAATGGACTCGACGGAAGTCTGACTCAACACAGAGATGACTGTGACGGAGTAGAGAGTGAGGTGGATTCAACCTGGGAGGTTTGTGGGGGAGGTTCCCTGGGACCTGCGGCATTGCATTAGGAAAGGGAGACTTTACCTGGGGCTGTAACATGAGCCAGGACGGGGGTTGGGAGGTGACACCTTTGGCTGGGAGAACGGACAAAAGGCGAGAGGAGGGGCCCCGGGGGGAGGGAAAGAGCCTCCTGGAGTTTTTGTCTGTGTGTTTTCAGTTTGGAGCGGGCCCGAGAAGAGGGGAGAGAGGCAGACAGGGTCTGGCCTCCCTGCCCCGTTTGGAGCTGTGGGGTGAAATGCAGGGAGCCCCCAGGCTGGGGTCTAAGCTCCCTGCCCCCCGGAAGGACCCGACTGAGGGGTCCTGGATGTACTGACAAGCTCTGGTTGGACTGTGTTCCTGGCATCTCTAATAAACCTTCTGTTCTACTGGCTGGCTGAGACTCCCAGTGAATCCGGGGAAGAGGGGTGCAGGGCCGGACTACCCTATACTCCGTGACAACTGGTGGCAGCGGTGGGATGTTCTGCACCCCGTGAACGGTGCTTCCTGCAGTAAGTGACTGGGGAGCAGTAGAACGAAGGGGGGCTAACGAGGACCAGGCGTGCTGAAGGCCCACAGAGGAGCGGTTTCGGGGAGCGGAGGAGCTACGCTTAACCCCTGGGAGTGTGTGACCAGCGAGAAGGACTGTGCAATGATGGGGTCCCCCTGCGGGCTGCAGTGAGCAGTCCCAGGGGCGGAGGAGCCTGCGGCTTGGCCCTGGGAGACAGAAGGATTTTTGCGGTGACAGGGTTCCCCTGGGGGTGCCGTGAGTGGACCCAGGGGCAGAGGAGCTGCAGCTCGACCCTGGCAAAGAGGCGGTGACCTGGAGAAGGGCTGGCACACTTGGGGTTCTTCCTGGAAACCGTGGGGAGCTAAGAGCACACAGGCCTGCGGATCCACAGCAAGCTTGGGAGCAGTGACGTGATGGCCTATCGCTCTCTCCTTAAGAAGAGCATTGTAACCCTGTGCAAAAAGAGAGGGATACACATTGGAAAGCTCACTAAAGCCCAGTTAATCACGCGGCTGGAGGAGGATGACCATTCCAGGGAGCAGATTCCTGACCCCAATGGGGCTACAGCAGGATCTGGGAGCAGCTGGAGTGATAGCCTGGCATCCCCAAGAGTCTGGTCCCCAACCAGACGGGGGTCTTCACGATCGGGTTCCCCAGCAGGGGATCGGAGATGGATGGGACTGGAGCTGAGTCCGAGAGAGCAAGAGGACGGTGAGAGACAGCAAGAGCCCGAGAAAGACCTACAGAAGAAACAGCAGCAGCAGCGTGAACTTGCGGTGGTGGAACGGAGAGGCATAGGGGACTGGCCAGGGGTAAGTGGGGACAGATCCCGGGGTGCCAGCTCCGCAGGGAACCTCGATCCTAAATTGCTGCCCCTGGTTAAGGAGGGTGGGGATGTGGAGGCCCACCTCACTGCCTTGGAGCAGGCTGGTGATTGGAACCAGGGAGACCCTGCGGAAAAGCCCCGGGATCTAACCCCCTTGCTGGGTCCCAAGGCCATAAACTCCGCAAGCCAGATGGGTGGGATGGTGGACAGATTTCCACTCCTGGCCCTGGACTCAAACCCTATGGACCCCCAGTGGGAGCGGAAGGTGATGGTCAATGGAGAGACATTCGGGGGGTGGCAAGACCCCGGGACAGAGAGAACTGTGGTCAGGCCCCGGGTGGTGCACCCCCACCAGATGCTGAGGGGCTGTGTGACCTGGGTGAGGGTCCCAGGGACGGACCCATTTGCCCTGCCTATGGCCCAGATCCCTGTGCAGACCCAGGAGGGGTCGGGCTGGCTGGTGGTTGGGGGTCTCCAGGATATCAGCGGTGAGGTGCTGTTGGGGGGTGACTGTGTATCTTTGGGACAGGATCCAGGCCCTGGCCCTGTAACGGCCGAGGATTTGAATTTGAACTCAGGAAACCAATTGGCTAAGAGGGAAATGGTCAGTGAAAATGCAAATGACCTGGCTGGCAGGGGGGAGGAGCTGCCAGGCCCCGGTTACCTGCCTGCCTGTAACCAGACCCCTAGGGCGGGGTGGGACAGAGAGATGCTCCCCACCCCCCTGCACAATGGAGAGGTGGCTCAGGCAATCTCTGATGCAGAGAGCAAAGCAGCGAGCTCGCTGCCTGGCCCCACAGGGACAGCCAGGGCAGCGCTGAGCACGGGGGGAGCGAAGACCCCAGCTGAGTGGGGGAACACACAGGCAGGGCAGGACAGCTGCCAGCCAGGCTTGCCTGGTCCAGAGGTGCTGCCGGGAAGTGATTCCACAGCAGGGAGGGAGCCACCAGGGACAGGGCTCAGTGGGGCAGTGACCCCAGGCCTGGCCAGTGAGCTGCAGAGGGATCCCGCCTTGGAGAAGCTAAGGGAACTTGCTGGCCACAGCGCTGCAAACCCCCTTGGGGAAGACTGCAGAGACAGATCCCTGTGGGAGAAGGGATTCCTGTGCCGGGAATGGGCTGCCCAAGGGGAAGTAGAACTGTGGGGAATCAGGAGGCAGCCGGTGAGGCCCCAGAAGTATCATCACCGGCTATTACACCTGGCCCAGGGTAAGGAAGAAGATCCCTGGAGGTCCCTGCCCATCAGAGAGGAACCTTTCCAGAAGGTGGCTATGAATAGGGTGGGCCCCCTCAGCAGGGCAACCCGGTCGGGGAAGAAGTACATTCTGGTGGTGATAGATTTCGCCACCCGCTACCCCGAGGCGGTGCCCTTATTCTCCATTGAAGGAGACACCGTGGCGAATGCGCTGCTGACCATTTTCAGCCGAGTGGGGTTCCCCAAGGAAGTCCTGATAGACCAAGGGTCCAACTTCATGTCGGCCCTGCTCCGGTGCTTGTGGGAGAAATGTGGGGTCCGGCACAGCTGGGCCTCAGCATATCATCCCCAGTCCAATGGGCTGGTGGAGAGGTTCCATGGGATGCTAAAGATGATGCTGAAAACTTTTATGAACCGGCACCCGCAGGACTGGGACAAGTACCTACCGCACCTACTGTTCGCCTACAGGGAAGTGCCCCAGGAGTCTACCGGATTCTCGCCCTTCGAACTGTTATACGGCAGGAGGGTACGGGGGCCCCTGGACCGGATGAGAGACGAATGGGAGGGGGAGGCGGCCCCCGAGGGAGAGTCAGTGGTGGAGTATGTCCTGACCTTCCGAGAGAGACTTACTGAGCTCATGGGCCTGGCCAAGGGAAATCTGGCCAGAGCCCAGAGGAAGCAAAAGGTCTGGTATGACCGCACGGCGCGGGCCCGCGCCTACGCCACGGGGGATCAGGTGATGGTTCTCATCCCCGTGAGGAAAAACAAGCTGCAGGCCGCTTGGGAAGGCCCTTTCAAGGTTGTCAAGCAGCTAAATGAGGTAAATTATGTGGTGGAGCTGTCTAACCGGGCACACCACTGCCGGGTGTACCATGGCAATATGATGAAGCCATATTATGACAGGGGGAGTGTGGTGCTGGCCATGTGTGGACATTGGGAGGAGCAGGGGAGTGACCCTCTAGTAGATCTATTCCCTGAGACAGGAGCTGGCTCCTCCCAAGAAACGATCCCCCTCTCTGATCAGCTAACCCCTGCCCAGCAAGCTGAGATCAGAGGGGTGCTGCATCTGTACCGACAGCTGTTTTCCAACCAGCCTGGTCGCACTAATCTGACTGTCCACCGGGTGCAGACAGGATCGCACCAACCTATAAGATGCTCCCCCTTCCAAGTCACAGGGAAGACAGCTCGGGACCTGGAAAGAGAGGTCAAGGACATGCTGGCTTTGGGGGTGATCCAACCGTCGTCCAGCCCTTGGGCCTCGCCGGTGGTGCTGGTCCCCAAAAAGGATGGGTCGATCTGGTTCTGTGTGGACTATCGGAAGCTCAATACCATCACTGTATCTGATGCCTACCCCATGCCCCGGCCGGACGAGCTCCTAGACAAGCTGGGAGGGGCTCGGTACCTTACCACCATGGATCTTACAAAGGGCTACTGGCAAGTGCCACTGGATGCAGATGCCCGGCTGAAATCTGCCTTCATTACCCCTCTGGGGCTCTACGAGTTCCTGACCCTGCCTTTCGGCCTCAAGGGAGCGCCAGCCACCTTCCAGCTCCTGGTGGATCAGCTACTGAAGGGGATGGAGAGCTTCGCTGTGGCATATATCGATGACATCTGTGTCTTTAGCCAGACCTGGGAGGACCATGTGTCCCAAGTTAAACAAGTGCTGGACCGACTCCGGGAGGCTGGGCTGACCGTAAAAGCGGAGAAGTGCAAGGTGGGAATGGCTGAAGTGTCCTACCTGGGACACCGGGTGGGGAGCGGCCACCTAAAACCAGAACCAGCCACGGTGGAGGTGATCCGGGACTGGCCCGCTCCACAAACTAAAAAGCAGGTCCAGGCCTTTATTGGGATGGCGGGGTACTATCGAAGATTTGTGCCCCACTTTAGCGCCATAGCCACCCCCATCACTGAGCTATGCAAGAAGGGGAAGCCAGACAAGGTGGTCTGGACCGAGGAGTGCCAGAGGGCTCTCTGTGCACTGAAGGAGGCTTTGATCAGGGGCCCGGTTCTGGCAAACCCAGACTTTGACAAGCCCTTTCTGGTGTTCACCGACGCCTCCGACATGGGACTGGGGGCGGTGTTAATGCAGGAGGATGAAACGGGGCAGAGACACCCCATCGTGTATTTAAGCAAGAAGCTGCTACCCCGAGAGCAGAATTATGCGGCCATCGAGAAGGAATGCCTGGCCATGGTGTGGGCCCTCAAGAAACTAGAGCCGTATCTATTCGGGCGACACTTCACCGTGTACACCGACCACTCGCCCCTGACCTGGCTACACCAGATGAAAGGGGCCAACGCCAAGCTCCTGAGGTGGAGCCTGCTCCTGCAGGATTACGACATGGACGTGGTCCATGTGAAGGGAAGTGCCAACCTGATAGCGGATGCGTTGTCCCGGAGAGGGGGCCCTGAACTTCCCCAGGCCACTGGTCAGAGTGACCCCGCTCAGTTCAGTCTCGAAGGGGGGAGAGATGTGACGGAGTAGAGAGTGAGGTGGATTCAACCTGGGAGGTTTGTGGGGGAGGTTCCCTGGGACCTGCGGCATTGCATTAGGAAAGGGAGACTTTACCTGGGGCTGTAACATGAGCCAGGACGGGGGTTGGGAGGTGACACCTTTGGCTGGGAGAACGGACAAAAGGCGAGAGGAGGGGCCCCGGGGGGAGGGAAAGAGCCTCCTGGAGTTTTTGTCTGTGTGTTTTCAGTTTGGAGCGGGCCCGAGAAGAGGGGAGAGAGGCAGACAGGGTCTGGCCTCCCTGCCCCGTTTGGAGCTGTGGGGTGAAATGCAGGGAGCCCCCAGGCTGGGGTCTAAGCTCCCTGCCCCCCGGAAGGACCCGACTGAGGGGTCCTGGATGTACTGACAAGCTCTGGTTGGACTGTGTTCCTGGCATCTCTAATAAACCTTCTGTTCTACTGGCTGGCTGAGACTCCCAGTGAATCCGGGGAAGAGGGGTGCAGGGCCGGACTACCCTATACTCCGTGACAACGACCCAACACAAACTCCAGTACCAAGACCACCCAACGCAAAGACGACCCAACGCAACGGGCCCGACGGAAGTCTGACTCAACACAGGGACGACCCAACACAAACTGCAGTACCAAGACAACCCAATGCAAAGACGACGCAACACAATGGACTCGATGGAAGTCTGACTCAACACAGAGATGACCCAACACAAACTCCAGTACCAAGACCACCCAACGCAAAGACGACCCAACACAATGGACCCGACAGAAGTCTGACTCAACACAGGGACGGCCCAACACAAACTCCAGTACCAAGACCACCCAACACAAAGACGACCCAATGCAACGGACCTGACAGAAGTCTGACTCAACACAGAGATGACCCAACACAAACTCCAGTACCAAGACAACACAACGCAAAGATGACCCAATGCAACAGACCCGACGGAAGTCCAACTCAACACAGAGACGACCCAACACAAACTCCAGTACCAAGACAACCCAATGCAAAGACGACCCAATGCAAAGACAACTCAATGTGAAGATGATCAACCAACAGGGCAGAACGTTGAATTTACAGGGCTCAGGAAGTCCCATGCTAGTCAACATCTTTGTCAATGATCTGGAGGAAAACGATGGGGAATTCATAGATCCATAGGCCTGAGGTGACCTTTAGATTATCTAATCTGACTTCCTGTGTAACACAGGCCACTGAATTTCCCCCAGTCCCCCCTGTATTCAGCCAATGACTTGTGTTTAGCCAAAGCATCTTCCAGAAGGAGCACCACTGGACATCATCTAGGGATGGGGAATCCACCCCTTCCCTTGGGAGTTGGTCCTAATGGCTACTCCCCTTGACCGTTAAAAATGAATGCCTTATTTCCCGTTTGAATTTGTCGGTGTGACGAGGTGGGAAGGTTCTTAATGTTCTCTCTGAATACTGTGTGGGTGCCTCAGTTTCCCCTCTGCATTTCTTAAGTCTCTAGGTGGGGGGATGGCGGTGTGTGTGATTGTTGCAGAGCCTTAGAGGGCCAGTGTGATGCCGTCTGCACAGAGAATGGCCGACGCCCTGTTTCCTGGCCACTGATGGCCCCGGCCCCTCCCCTGCACAGGTGCCAACTGAAGGTGTTGGAGAACAAAGAGATCAGGTGGCCTCCTGGCCCGGGAAAGAGACAAAGGCCGGAGGAGGGGCTGGAGAGTTTCAGTTTGGGGCTGGCTGGGGACATGGAGGGAGGCCCAGACCTGGGGTCTGACCTCCCTGCCCCCAAGATGGACCTGACTGAGGGGTCCTGTTCTCTGTACCTACAAGCTCTGTTTTGGACTCTGTTCCTGTCATCTAATAAATCTGTTTTACTGGCTGGCTGAGAGTCACGTCTGACTGCGGCGTCAGGGGGCAGGGCCCTCTGGCCCCACCAGGACCCAGCCCGGGTGGATTCGCTGCGCGCAGCGCATGGTGGGGCAGGGGATGCTGAATGCTCCAAGGTCAGATCCAGGAAGGTCGAAGCTGGGGAAGCTTCTTGCCCTGGAGACAGTCGGCTCAGAGAGAGGAGGCTCCCCCAGAGTCCTGACTGGCTTCGTAGGGAGCAGTTCTGGAGCGTCGCCCGGTGACTCCGTGACAACTAGATTCAAGAGTCCTTTGGTACTTTGGATTTTGATCCCATACTCAAGTCACCCCTCAATTGTTTTTTGGAGACGCTAAACAGATGGAGCATCTTCAGTGTAAGGCCTCTTCTCCAATCCTCTGATCATTTTTCTGGCTCTCCTTGGCACTCTCTCTAACCTTCTGTGTGGCCAGATCACACCACCTGGTCTTTGTTTCTGCTCCACTAGCCTTCCAATCCAGTTCCCTCTGTATAAGGGCCCTCCTCTTTGCTTCCCACCCCACCCGCGGTTGGACCATCTGGTGACTCTCTAAGCCAGCATAAAGATGACCCAATGCAAAGACCACCCAACGCGATGACCCAATACAACAGTGACTGGGCACAAAGACCACCCAATGCAATGACTCAATACAAAGACCACCCAACGCAACGACCCAATACAAGGGTGACTGGGCACAAAGACCACCCAATGCAATGACTCAATACAAAGACCACCCAATGCAACGACCCAATACAAAGATGACGCGATGCAACGGTGACTCAGCACAAAGACCACCCAACACAAAGACCCAGTGCAAAGATACCACAAAGATCACCAAACGCAGACCCAACATAAAGACGACTGAACGCAACGCTGACTCAGAGAAAAGACCAGCCAGCTCAAAGACCTAATGCAAAGATCTCCCAACGCAAAGACCCAACACAAGGACGACCCATTGCAGAGGTAACTCAGTGTGATAAACAAGAGACGCATAGGACCCCAAATCAACGGACCACAACTGATTTGTTGAAAATGACGCCTAATTGGCAGACAGGCTGATGAAGGCTTGGGCTATGTGACGAAGTGTGGGATTTTCTTGATTTTCCCATGGTTTGCGTGCCGAGGGGGTGGGACTCAGTTTCCCTGGCTGTTACTGGTTTAACGAGGTGATGGGAGAGGGAGTTTGTTGGTACAGAGGAGCGAGTGGCCTTCCTGAGGGGGCCCACGGCAAGAAACCGGCGTGCTAAGGCTCAGAGAGGTGGAGGGGGTTATCCCCCCAGAGAGAGTGGACCCCTGAGAAGGGCTGTCACACTGAAGGGGGTTCCCCCCAGGGACCGCACGGGGCCAAGAGTAGGTACGACCTGTGAGTCCGTGACAGGCTATTCCACCCTCCCGCCCTTTAGGGGTTCGTAAAAGAAAAGACTTTGGGGAGAAATGAGCAGCAGAAGCAGCAGCTGTCTGCCGACAACCAACACAGCAAACGTCACCATCATGGCTGACAACCCCACCATCTCCTGGGACCCATAACACCGCTGGGCTTGCGAGATCAAAGTGGAGAAAACCGTACAAACAGACTACCTGACCCCATTCCCCAAGCTGCAACCCAACAAAAAGACGGCCCAACACAAAGATGACCTAACGCAAGGACAACCCAACACAAAGACCCAACGTACGCATGACCTAACACAGAGACAAACCAATGTGAAGACAACCTAACACAAAAAGGACCCTACACAAAGACCCAACATAAGGATGGCCCAATGCAAAGACAACCCAATGCAAAGATCCAACATAAACATGACCCAACACAGAGACAACCCAATGTGAAGACAACCCAACACAAAACGACTCAACACAAAGACCCAATGCAAAGACAACCCAACGCAAAGGTGACCTAATGCAAGGACCACCCAACGCAATGACCCAACATAAGGATGGCCCAACACAAGGACCACCCAACGCAAGAACGACCCAATGCAAAGACCCAACACAGAGACAACCCAATGCAAAGACCCAACATAAGCATGACCCAACACAGAGACAACCCAATGTGAAGACAACCCAACACAGAACGAATCAACACAAAGACCCAATGCAAAGATGACCCAACGCAAAGGCGACCTAATGCAAGAACGACCCAACGCAATGACCCAACATAAGGATGACCCAATGCAAGGACGACCCAATGCAAAGACCCAACACAGAGACAACCCAATGCGAAGATGACCCAACACAAAAACGACCCAACACAAAGACCCAATGCAAAGACGACCCAACACAAAAGTGACACAGTGCAAAGTCCTAAAACAAAGATGACCCAACACAGAGATGACCCAATACAACCCCCTACTGTTTCCTGGGTTCCCAGGATCTACCCATAGCACCATTAGGCCTGCAAGATCAGAATGAAGAAACAACACAAACATACTAGCTGACCCCATTCCCCAAGCTGCCACCCAAGGCAAAAACCAACAACATAGGTGCTGATTTTGTAATGTTCCGGGGGGTGGTGGTGGTGTGTGCTCCCCCTGGCTCTGCCCCAGGCCCCGCCTCTACTTCACCCCTTCTCCCAAGGCCACACCCCCACCCTGCCTCTTCCCACCCCTGCCCCACCTCTTCCTGCCCCATTACGTCCCCTCCCCTGAGCGCACCCCGTCCCCGCTCCTCCCCTCCCGCGCCTCCTGCACGCCGTGGAACAGCTGATCCGCAGCAGGTGGGAGATGCTAGGAGGAGGGGGAGGTGCTGATCGGCAGGGCCACGGGTGGGCGGGAGGTGCTACGGGGGTGGGAAACTGATGGGGGGCTGCCGGTGCCCACCTTTTTTCCCCCCCATGGTGTCTCCAGCGGTGGAGCACCTGCAAAGTCAGCGCCTACGCCCAACACACATTGAGGTGTCCTGACCCAACCGGGCCAAGAGCCGGACCCAGAAGGAATGAACAGAACCGGGGATCATCAAGTGATCCATCCCCCGTCACCCATCCCCTGCTTTGGGGAAACAGAGGCTAGGGACACCATCCCTGCCCATCCTGGCTGATAGCCATCGATGGACCTGTCCTCCATGAACATATCTAGTTCTTTTTTGACCCCATTCTAGTCTTGGCCGTCACAGCATCCTCTGGCGAGGAGTTCTCCAGGTTAACTGTGCATTGTGGGGCGGGGGGGGGGGGGAACCCACTTCCTTTTGTGGGTTTCATTCCAGCCGCGAGGCTGCCGGTGAGAGGCGTTTTCTCTCTTCGCTGGCCTTTTCCCTCCCGCTCCCTGTGCGGGTTTGGCTTGTTTTGGCGCAATCTGCTGGACTTCCCCCCCAAAAGGACAGTTATTACTCTCTTTAATCCCGGCTAAAAGATGGTCAGACAAGAGATTTTTGCCGGCTAAAGGGATGGGGAACACAGGACGCTAGTCAAATTAAAGCCTTACTTAATACCCGACCTTGTCCGGTTTCCCGGCTCACGAATAAAGGGGGTTTCTCGGGGCGTTTGCCAGGGGACGACGCAGGCCCCCGCCGAAGCGTCTGCCCAGCTGTTTAGGGGTGGGCAGTTTCGGGGTCACCTTAACCCCGCTGGCTCTTCGGGGCCGTCCGAACGAACGCCCCCGATTCCCAGCTCATGGGGCCGGGCGCTGCGCAGACCCGCCGTCAGCAACAGGCTAACGACACAAAGGGCTGGAGGGGAAACCGAGGCAGGGAGGCGGGCCGCGGCGAAGGGCGCGCAGCCGGGCAGGGCCGAACCTGGAGTTGGATTTCGAGGTCCTGATGCCCCTCCCGGAACCGGGGAGAGAACCCAGGAGTCCTGGCTCCCTGCCCCCTCTGCTCTCAGTGGATTAATTCCCTTAATCCCCGACGCGCAGGCCTCCAGGACAGGCTAAGGACACAGAAGCCTGAACACGGCTTAGAAACTGCCCTGCCCCCTAACCCAGCCCCCCAGAGCCCCCTAACCCAGCCCCACAGCGCCTTCCCGCCTCCGCAGCCCCCTAACCCAACCCCCAGAGCCCCCTAACCCAGTCCCACAGAGCCCCCAACCCAGCCCCACAGTGCCTTCCAGCCTCCGCAGCCCCCTAACCCAACCCCCAGAGCCCCCTAACCCAGCCCCGAGAGCCCCCTAACCCAGCCCCACAGCGCCTTCCAGCCTCTGCAGCCCCCTAGCCCAGCCCCCAGGGCCCCCTAACCCAACCCCCCAGAGCCTTCTAGCCTCCACAGCCCCCTAACCCAGCCCCACAGCCCCTACCCCAGATCCCACAACCCCTCTGCTCCAGCCCCAGAGAGCCCCCCAGCCCAGCAGCCCCCCCCCACCCCCATCCCCTCCAGATCCCTCCAACCTGGCAGAGGGGGGAGTGTGTTGGGGGGGGGGAGTGTGGGGGTCAAATTCAATTTCCAGCCAGTATCCAGAATCTGACCCCAGTGACTTTCCTAAGAAACCACCGCTCAGCCGGTACGGGTGTCCTCACCGAATCGGTACCAGAACCACCGCTCAGCTGGTACCGGTGTCCCAGCCGGACCGGTACCAGAACTGCTGCTCGGATGGTACCGATGTCCCAGCCGGACCAGTATCAGAACCGCCGCTCAGCCGGTACCAGTGTCCCAGCCAGACCGGTACCAGAACCGCCGCTCAGCCGGTACCGGTGCCCCAGCCAGACCGGTACCAGAACCGCCGCTCGGATGGTACCAGTGTCCCAGTCAGACCGGTATCAGAACCGCCACTCAGCCGGTACCGGTGCCCCAGCCGGACCGGTGCCAGAACCGCCGCTCAGCCGGTACTGATGACCCAGCCAGACCGGTACCAGAACCGCCGCTCAGCCGGTACCGGTGTCCCAGCCAGACCGGTACCAGAACCGCCGCTCAGCCGGTACCGGTGCCCCAGCTGGACCGGTACCAGAACCGCCGCTCAGCCGGTACCGGTGCCCCAGCCAGACCGGTACCAGAACCGCCGCTCGGATGGTACCGGTGCCCCAGCCGGACCGGTACCAGAACCGCCGCTCAGCCGGTACCGGTGCCCCAGCCAGACCGGTACCAGAACCGCCGCTCGGATGGTACCGGTGCCCCAGCTGGACCGGTACCAGAACCGCCGCTCAGCCGGTACCGGTGCCCCAGCCGGACCGGTACCAGAACCGCCGCTCAGCCGGTACCGGTGTCCCAGCCGGACCGGTGCCAGAACCGCCACTCAGCCGGTACCGGTGTCCCAGCCGGACCGGTACCAGAACCGCCGCTCAGCCGGTACCGATGACCCAGCCAAACTGCTCCAATAAACTCTACAAAACTGGTCCCAAGGCCACCCCCGACCCCGAACCCACCCGGATCAGAACCGGGCCCTCCCACCACATCCCCCGCCCCCCTCAGGGACCCATGGCCACCCCCTGTCTCGCCTGCCCCCCCCCCACAACTCCCCTGTCTTCCAGCCCCCCCCCGACTCAAGCCTTCCCCCCTCCCCGGATTCCAATTCACCCCCCCTCTGCTCCGCTCACCCCTCCCACCGCCCCATCCCCCCCCCCCGCCCCCCAGCTCGGTCCCTTTCCCTTACAATCCACTGCCCCCCCCACTGGCTCTCACCCCCCCGCCCCCCCCCGTACCTTGCACCCGAACATCAGGGACAGGGTCCGGTTGCTGCAAATGACTTTGCATTGGCACATGACGGGGGGGAAGCAGCCCAGCTTCCTGAAGGGGGGGGACACGCCGTTCAGCCCCATGGCGCCCCCCCCAGCCCCGCAGCGCCCCCTACCGCCCCCTCCCCCCCACGCCGGTGCGGGGAGGGGCCCCCCGCATCCCTCCGCCGGGCTCCCGCCTTCCCCCGGCCTCGGAGCCTCTGCTCGGTGTCCTTCGAGTGATCTTCGCCCCCCTCCGGCCGGTCCTCCCCCCCCATCGCTCCTTCCCTCCCCCCCTTCCCTCCAGCCCTCCTCCCTCCCCCTCCCTTCCTCCTTCCCCCTCCCCCTTCCTCCTCTCCCACCCCCCCATCGCTCCCTCCCTCCCCCCACCCCTCCCTTCCTTCTTCCCCCCCACTTCCTCCTCTCCCACCCCTCCCCTTTCATCCCTCCCTCCCTCCCCTCATCTCTCCTCCCTCCCCCTTCCTCCCTTCCTCCTTCCCCCCTCCCTCCCCTCCAGCTCTCCTCCCTCCCTCCCTCCCCCTCCCTTCCTCCTTCCCCCCCTCCAGCCCTCCTCCCTCCCTCCTTCCCCCCACTTCCTCCTCTCCCACCCCTCCCCTCCCCCCCTTCATCCCTCCCTCCCTTCCTCCTTCCCCCCCACTTCCTCCTTCCCTCCCCCTCCCTCCCTCCTTCCCCCTCCCATCCCTCTTCCCTCCCTCCCCCTCTCTCCATCCCTCCCCCCTCATCTCTCCTCCTCCCTCCCTCCCTCCCCATCCCTCTGCCTCCCTTCCTCCTTCCCCCTCCCCTCACATCCTCTTTCCCCTCCCATTCTCCTCTCCTCCTTCCCCCCACTTCCTCCTCCCCCACCCCTTCCCCTTCCTCCCTCCCTCCCTCCCTTCATCCTTCCCTCCCCCTCCTCTTTCCCCCTCCCTCGTCCCTCCTCCCTCCCTAATCTCTCCCCTTCCCTTCCTCCTTCCCTCCCCCTCTATCCATCCCTACCCCCACTTCCTCCTTCCCCCCAACCCCTCCCTCCCTCTCATCTCTCCCCCTCCCTTCACCTTCATCCCTCCCTCCCTCTTTCCCCCTCCCCATCCCTCCTTCCTCCCTCCCTCATCTCTCTGCCTCCCTCCCCCTCTATCCCTCCCTCCCCCCATTTCCTCCTTCCCCTCATCCCTCCCTCCACCCCTCCTGATAGATAGATAGATAGATAGGGATGGATGGGGGATAGATAGATAGATAGATAGATAGATAGATAGATAGATAGATAGATAGATGCGGTGGATGGGGATAGATAGATAGATAGGATGGATGGGGATAGATAGATAGATAGATAGATAGATAGATAGAGATGGATGGGGATGGATAGATAGATGTGGTGGATGGGGATAGATAGATAGATAGATAGATAGATAGGATGGATGGGGATAGATAGATAGATGCAGTGGATGGGGATAGATAGATAGAGATGGATGGGGATAGATAGATAGATAGATAGATAGATAGATAGATAGATAGATAGGGAGGATGGGGGAGGATGGGCAGGGTCCCCGGAAATGGCCGAAAGTCCAGCCCCTCGGTGCAGGGAAAACCAGGAAAGCTCCATGTGCTGCCCCTACCTCTAGCCCCGGCTCTGCAGCTCCCATTGGCCAGGAACCCCTGCACCTAGGAGCCGGACATGGCGTCCGCTTCCCCGCCGACCGGGAGCCACCTAAGGCAACGTCCACGCGGCTGGAGCCCGCCCCCCGCCCCCCCCAACCCCATTCCCCAGGTCAGAGCCCCCTCCCGCACCCAAACTCCCTCCCGGAGCCCGTGAATTTGGATTAGTATAACTCACTTCCAATGCAGAGGAGTTTCCAAATGGCATCTGAACAGCGACGGCTGACAATGTCCTCCCGTAAGCAGGGAGTGACCTACCACAACCAGAAACCGTAAATCACACGCCTGTGTTGGGGGAAGCGGTAGACGTGGTATCCATTGACTTTACTAAGGCTTTTGACACCATCTTGCATGACCTTCTCATTAACCAACTAGGGCAATACAGCCTAGATGGCGCTACTATAAGGTGGGTACAGAACTGGTTGGAAAACCGTCCCCAGAGAGTAGTTATCGGTCCCGCTGGGAGGGCTTAACGAGCGGGGATCAGTTCTGGGTCCGGTTCTGGTCAGTATCTTCAGCAATGATTTAGATAACGGCAAGAGCGCACCCTGATAAAGTTTGCGGATGATACCCAGCCGGGAGGGGTTGCAAGTGCTTTGGAGGACGGGATTAACATTCAAAATGATCCGGAGACATGGTCTGAAGTCAATAGGATGAAATTCAACAAGGAGAAATGCAAAGTGCTCCACTTAGGAAGGAACAATCGCTTGCACGCGTACAAACTGGGAAACGACTGTCTAGGAAGGAGTTCTGCGGAATGGGATCTGGTGGACTACAAGCTAAATATGAGTCAGCGGAGTAACCCTCTTGCAAAAAAAAAAAAAAAAAAAGCGAACGTCATTCTGGCCTGTATCAGCAGGAGCGGCGGAAGCAAGACACGAGAAGTCATTCTTCCGCTCTACTCCGCGCGGATTAGGCCTCAACTGGAGTGTTGTGTCCAGTTCTGGGCGCCACATTTCAGGAAAGATGTGGACAAATTGGAGAGAGTCCAGAGAAGAGCAACCAAGACGGTGAACGGTCTAGAAAACATGGGGGAAGGTTGAAAAACGTGGGTTTGTTTAGTCTGGAGAAGAGACGACTGACAGAGGATGTGATCACTGTTTTCAAGTACATAAAAGGTTGTTACAAGGAGGAGAGGAAATTCATTTTGGGTTGAAAATGAAACAACTCAAACTTTTGGTGCATCAAAAAGTTGGGGGGGGGTGGGAAATCGGTTAGCGTCCCATGTTTCGCTTTTGAGCCTTTGAAAATTTTTCGCATACCTTTCCAACGGAAGGACCTTGCGGGGGGGAAAAAGGAACGCTGAAGCGAAAACCCTGAACGTCTCAAAATGGCACGAAACCCTCTGGTCTTTGCAGTTTTCGGCAGAAATTTGGTTGTGTGTGTATTTGATTTATACTTTTGCAGATTGTGTAAAAATGATGTATTGAATTGATTTTTTGCAGATTGTTTATTTATTTTCTTTCTATTTTATTTCATGGTTGCCGGCTTCTTTTGCCGAATGATTATTTCACGTTTGCAATTTTTTGCAATGTATTCATTTATTTTTGCCTACTCTTTATTTATGTATAGCTTCTATTTCTGCAGTTTGTTTGTTTGTTTTACTTTTGCAGAATTTTTTATTTAAGTTCTTATTTCACTTTGGCAGACATTTATTTCTCCCATTGTATTTTTACAAATTTTTTTAATGTATTTTATTTATCTCATGCTCCTTTTACAGATTTTTTTGTTTTGCAGAATTTGTTTTATATTTGCAGGTTCTTTCGCTTGTTTCATTGTATTTTTGCCGATTAATTTTTGAAGCATTTCTGTATATAGATTAGGTTTGGTTTATTTTATTTTCTGCAGATTTTTAATTTCATTTATTTTTGCATTTATTCTGCAGACTTAAAAAATTTATATTTTGGCAAAGTTTTTTGTGTTATTTTTATTTCTTTTACAGATTCCCCCCCCCGAATTTGTTTGTCTTTTGGGTGTTTTTTTCCCATCCAAACCAATTCAACAAAATCTAGCCACAAAACCATTCAGTGTCACTCAATCTGTATTTTTCACAGGGAAAAGAAACAACCTAAAAGTGTCAGCCGGCCCTTTGTCACTTAAACACACACAACTACGTTTCCAGTCAAAACTCGGTTGGGTTGCAAAGGTCATGGCAGATTTGCAATCACAGGCAGGTTTTAAATCAAGAGTGAATGGTTTCCTAAAAGATCTGTTTGAGGAATGAATTCATGGAAGTTTTCCTGCTATCCAGGAGGGCTGGCTTGATCAGGAAGGCCCATGAAATTTATGACTCAATAAATCAATTTGCATTCCCCCCCCCCCCATTAAAAACTTTCATTTAATTTCTTCCCACCTTCCTGCAGGTCCCATTTCAACATTTCCAAGGGGACAGAATCTAATATTGCAGATTCTTTTCCCCCAATGCTTTGTTGGTGCGATTCCTTTTTCGGGCAACTCCTGGAATTTCACCGTGTTGTAACGAGACTCTCCACGTATCAACCACACGTTAAATCACGGGGAAAATCGTCCGCGCAGTATCTTATTCTGTCATAACTTCCCAGACAGACGCTCCCTCCTGAAATCACAATCAATTGTATGTTGCTAGAATTCCCCCGCTTTGGAAGTGAAGCCAACGAACGGGTGCAGCTAATCCAGATTAATTTCCTCCGTGTAGACACAATTTTGGTTCTTCATGGCAAATGACCTTGGCCTTCGAATGTCTAATTTGTGGCATGAGAATTGAATAGGCCATAGATTCTTTGCGGCCTAGATTTTAAGGCCAGAGAGATCGATAGAGATAACTCAGTCAAACTCTGGACGCCACGACTGGGCAAAATTATCTCGCTTGTGTTATACAGGAGATCAGAGTAACTGACTAATGACCCGGATATCTATGTATCTATTAACATCAGGAGGAAATCCCATTCCTGTAACTTTCCGTCCAACTTCTCCAGTGGAAGAAAGCAACGGACGTGATAGAAAACTCTTTCTTTTTTTTTCAAACTTTCTCCCACTTTTGTGCCTTTAATTGCACGGAAAAGAATGGATAAAAGATCAAGGCAAAATGGGGATTTAAATCCACATTTGGGTAACAAAAAGAAACGGACAAAAGTGTTGGCTTTTTTGGAAACCCTCCCCCACCCCCCCACCCCAAAGAAATACGTGGAAATGATTTTTATTTTTTTTTGCTCTGCAAAAAAAACTGTTTCCAATGAAATGGAAAAAAGTATTTACCGTGGGGAAAATTTTGATCGTTCCTACGCTAGATGAGAATCTCAGCTCTTAACAAACACACACACACACAAATTGGAAGAGGTAGGTAAATAAATATTATGAACCCACTACTCCCCACAGGTGACTCCAGCCCCCACTCCCCTCCCAGAGCCGGGGAGAGAACCCAGGCATCCTGGCTCCCAGCCCCCCCTGCTCTAACCCACCAGTCCCCACTCCCCTCCCAGAGCCGGGGAGAGAACCCAGGAGTCCTGGCTCCCAGCCTCCCCTCCCTTTTTTGCTTTGTGAATCTCCATTCTTGCAGAGGGGAAAGCAGGACTTCAAAGCAAGGAGGCCAGGAATACGTGGAGACTACCCGAGCCAACCGGGCATCTGGAACACCCTGAAAAGCGACGCCGTTGCGTTTGTGATGACCGCCACATTCACAAGGGTTTCCAGAGCCACATTTAAATGCAACAGAAGCCGCCTCTACCCTATAAAACAAGCCCTGTGAGCGAAACGAATCGAGCTCAGAAGCCCGACCCCATAAGCGAATTGTTACTTGTAGATCAGTTAGACTCATAAAAATCTCAGGGTTGGAAGGGACCTCAGGAGGTATCTAGTCCAACCCCCTGCTCAAAGCAGGACCAACCCCAACTAAATCATCCCAGCCAGGGCTTTGTCAAGCCAGGCCTTCAAAACCTTTAAGGACAGAGATTCCACCACCTCCCTAGGGAACCCCGTTCCAGCGCTCATTTCTGAAAGTCCCCAAATGGGTTTCGAAATACGTGGGTCCCAACCGGAGTCAAAACTCTGGGTCCGCCTGGCAGCTGTAAAAATTCCACCTAGAGAAAGGCTGCTCTCCCGGCAGAAATATTAGCAATAACACACAAGCGAATGCAACGATAAATATGCAGGCTCATAAGCGAGTAGATTGCAAGAATTTTCTGTGGAACAAAACCTGAATGCAACGTGAACAATCGGAAATAAAATGTGCCATTAAGTCTTATCGATAATAAACAGCATACCTAGGGAGGTGGTGGAATCTCCATTCTTAGAGGTTTTTAAGGCCCGGCTTGTCAAGATCTTGTCTAGTCCAACCCCCTGCTCAAAGCAGGACCAACGTCAACGAAATCATCCCAAGCCCTGGCTGGGACGATTTCGTTGGGGTTGGTCTTGCTTTGAGCAGGGGGTTGGACTAGATGACCTCCAGAGGTCCCTTCCAACCCTGAGATTCTATGATATCAATGCTCAGAGATGGCAAGACTATTAATTGACAAGGAACCGGAGGGGCGAATAAATCGAACACAATAACCAATATCGAGGACACGCAGCAGAAGGCACCGACGAAGATGAAAGCTAAGAAGTAACGGAATTATCAGTCGAATGAAAAATTATCATCAATAACAACTGGCGGAATGTGATAACGAAGAGGGCGGCTATGTAATAAAAGCAGAATGCAATAAACGATCACAAATATTACGTAATCACAAATATCGATCGTAAAAAGCAGGGTGTAACGGAATGCATTAATATTATCAGTAATAAATAGCAGGATGTGATAATCAATATGAATGCTAATAAACTGCAAGACTACAAAAGATCATAAAAGTAGAGTACAATCATAGAACTGGAAGGGACCTCACGAGGTCATCTAGTCCAAACCAGGTGTTCGTCTAACCTGCTCTTAAAAATCTCCAACGACAAAGATCCCACAACCTCCCTGGGCAATTTGTTCCAGCGTTTAACCACCCTGACAGGACATTTTTCCTAATGTCCAACCTAAACCGCCCTTGCTGCAATTTAAGCCCATTGCTTCTTGTCCCATCCTCAGACGTTAAAGAGAACAATGTCCCTTCCTCCTCCTTGTAACAACCGCTTACAGACTTGAAAACTGTTCTCACGCCCCCTCTCAGTCATCTCTTCTCCAGACGAAACAAACCCAAGTTTTTCAATCTTCCCTCATCGCTCATGTTTTCTAGGCCGTGCATCGTTTTTGTTGCTCTTCTCTGGACTTTCTCCAATCTTTCCTGAAATGGGGCACCCAGAAATGGACACAACACTCCTGTTGAGGCCTAATCCGCACGGATTAAATGACCATAAAATAGAATAGAATCATAGAATATCAGGGTTGGAAGGGACCTCAGGAGGTATCTAGTCCAACCCCCTGCTCAAAGCAGGACCAACCCCAACTAAATCATAAACTAAACTAAATAATAAATAATGATAGTAAATAACAGGATGCAATAATCAATATGAATGCTAATAAGAGATTGCAAGGATATTAAATATAAGAAAACAGAATGCAATAATAAATAAAGAACGCACTGATGGTATTGATACATAGCAGAATGAAGTAATACATGTGAACACTAATAAATAATAGACTGAAAGTATACTAAATGTGATAATGTAATAGTAAATACATGATAATAGAATGCACTGAGAGATATTATTGTTAATTAATAGCAGCATGCACTTGTAAATATTAATGAGGATAGGGAAGAAAGCGCGGTGAAATATTTTGGCTAAACGCCTTTCCGCTAAAAATACAGACTGAAAAGTTTTGCAAATTCCCGTCGGCTTCGCTAGACGGTCTCAGAAAGAAAAGCAAACTGATTCCCAAGACGTCGAAACACATCAATTTTTCACTTCAATTTCATTTCTTTTCAATGGTTTTAATTGCAAATGTAAAAAAAAAAAAAAAAAAAAAACCAAGCCACCGGCCATCGAATCGTTTCGACCAAAACAATCCAAAACCCGCTTTTCGATCCGCTGAAAATCTGGAGGCGTTTCAATACAAAAAATGGTTTGACTTTTCCGAATGTGCAGCAAATTCCCCCAAATCCTTTGTTTGCCTGATTCTGGAGGAGAAAATAGGGCTGGAAGAGACCTTGAGGCCAGTTACTGCTATCAAAGTCATTTCATCCCACAAGTAACCCGATCAAACTCCATCTTCCTAGAATCATAGAAGACCAGGGTTGGAAGGGACCTCAGGAGGTATCTAATCCAATCCCCTGCTCAAAGCAGGACCAACCCCAACTAAATCATCCCAGCCAGGGCTTTGTCAAGCCAGGCCTTAAACACCTCTAAGGAAGGAGATTCCACCACCTCCCTAGGTAACCCATTCCAGTGCTTCACCACCCTACTAGTGAAATAATGTTTCCTAATATCCAACCTAAACCTCCCCCTCTGCAACTTGAGACCATTGCTCCTTGTTCTGTCATCTTCTACCACTGAGACCAGCTGATCTCCATCCTCTTTGGACCCCCCTTCAGATAGTTGAAGGCTGCTATCAAATCCCCCCACACTCTTTTCTTCTGCAGACTAAATAACCCCAGTTCCCTCAGCCGCTCCTCGTAAGTCATGTGCCCCAATGCCCCCGAATCATCCCGCAAATATACCTGATCAAACTCCATCTTCAAACGACTTTGTACGGCTATCGGACCGCTTTAACGCAGTGGTTCTCAACCGGGGCTACGCGTACCCCTGGGGGTACGCAGAGGCATCCCAGGGGTTACGTCAGCTCATCTAGATATTTGCCTAATTTTACAACAGGCTACGTAAAAACCGCTGGTGAAGTCGGTACAACCTAAAATTTCAGGCATTTATACTGCTCTGTAGACGATACACTGAATTGTACATACAATATTTACATTCCAGCGCATTTATTTTATGACATGGTTAAAAATGAGAAAGTCGGCAATTTTTCAGTCATGGCACGCTGCGTATTTTTAGGTCTGGTTTTGTAGGCGCGTCGTTTTTAAGGGAGGCAAAACTTGGGGGTACGCAGGACAAATCAGCCTCCTGAAGGGGGTACCGGGAAAGGTGAGAACCATTCTCGGATATTTAGAAACTTTCTTCTTGCATCCAGCCGCATGGATATCAGGCCCGTTTATCCCCCTTCTGCTATTACCAATCGTAAATATTAACGACAACCATAAATATTATTGATCATATAAAGCACCTTAGACCAGGTAGTATCATTTCCAACACGGCGGAGAAGGCGCTAATAAATATGAAGGCTAATAAACAGAACGCATGAATAAATATGATGAATGATCAACAGGAGAATGAAACAGCGATTAATAGTACTAATGAGCAGAAGGCAATCAGGGTGCTAAATCAAAGGCAATAATTATTATTGCTAATCAACCGCAGACGCCAATAATCAATAGTGTTCATGATATTAAACAGGTCCATACTTATTGCTGCTAAAGAGACTAATTCAATCGTATGGATATTAGAAGAATGAAATAATAAATATTATTTATCATCAATAGGAGAATGGGAGTAAATAGCAGAATGTATTAATTATGCTAAGTGATCATAAATAGCATAATTCAATAATTATTAGTTATAATAAAGAGAAGGTGGTCATGTTAATAAACAAGTGTAATCCTTATTAATGGTAATCAATAGAGAGCAGTCATAGTTATTGATAAATAGGAGCATGTACTAAAATATTATCAATACCACATAGTTGAATGCAATTATGTATTAATTTTAACCAATAGAAGGCTTGAATGATTATTGATAATAACTAGCGGAATTCGGTAAAATGTTATCCGTACGAAATAACCGAATGCACAAATTATTATAAACAGACGGGCATAAGAAATATTAATTATAATAAATAGGCTATGATAATTATTGATAGAAACTTGCAGAATTTGGTAAAATGTTATCCGTACGAATGCACAAATTATTATAAACCGACGGGAATAAGAAGTATTAATTATAATAAATAGGCTATGATAATTATTGATAGAAACTTGCAGAATTTGGTAAAATGTTATCCGTACGAAATAACCGAATGCACAAATTATTATAAACAGACGGGCATAAGAAATATTAATTATAATAAATAGGATATGGTAATTATTGATAGAAACTAGCAGAATTTGGTAAAATGTTATCCGTACGAATGCACAAATTATTATAAACAGACGGGAATAAGAAGTATTAATTATAATAAATAGGCTATGATAATTATTGATAGAAACTTGCGGAATTTGGTAAAATATTATCGGTACGAAATAACCGAATGCACAAATTATTATAAACAGAGGGAATGAGAAGTATTCATGACAATACATAGGAAGCTGTTGTATTTATTGATAATCACGAGCGGCATGCAGCAAAAATGTTAGCGACGACGGCGCCGAACGCGGCGATTGCGAGCCATAGCCAACAGGCGAACGGACGAATAAAGGCGACGGATAACCAAACGCAGAGGGCAACCCTAGACCGCCGGTCGCAGCCAAATGCAGTCCTAAATACCGCCGATACCCGAAGGCGGCTGATCCCAAACCGCAAAAGGCACTGACCCCACACAGCGGAATGACTCAGAAACGCCGCGGACGCCATGGGGGTGATCACGGATTCGGCGGCGCCCTGCGCGTGCCGAACTATTGCCAGCCGGCCCGGGAACGCCAAAAGAAATGGAGAACTTAACTCAGCCAATTCCACCAGCGCCATCGGGCGGGAACGCCGAGCTGGGGGATCGACGCAAAGCGCCCGGGTCGGGCCCCCGTGGGATCTGGGGCCGGGCGGGTCCGGGAGAGGGTGACCGGAGCCAAGGGCGAAGAATCGGGTCCGGGCGGGTGTGTGTGGGGGGGGGGAACAGGCGCCTATATAAGACAAAGCCCCCAATAGTGGGACGGTCCCTCTAATATCCGGACGTCTGGTTACCCCAGTTCAGTAGGGTCCCAGTAAGGGGCGCTGCAAAGGATTCTGGGAGCCAAAGGGGCAGGGCGACAGGTGTGTGTCTGGGGGGGGGGTTGGGGTGACCTGAGAAATCTGCCCCCCCCCAATACTGACCAATGAAATGCAATGACCGCAAGCCCCCCAATACAGACCCCACACAGTATATGGACGGCCCCTCAGGGCCGGAGGGTGCCGGGGACTGGGGTATAGCGTATGGGGGGGCATGTCTCGGGGCTGGGATACGGGGGGGGGGGGGGTCCCCGGGGGCCTGGCATATAAGGCAAGGCCTAGAGGTCTTTAGGGGGAAATGAAGGGAATCAGGCGGGGGGTTGGGATACAACAGGGTCACTGGAGGTGGGGGGGACTGCAGGGGACAGTGGGGTGTCCTGGGGGGCAGGGACACAGCAGAGAGGATGGGGGGATACAGCAGGGGGGATACAGGAGGTGCGGGATACAGCAGGGGGGAGCCGGGGGGGGGCGGGATACAGCAGAGGGGACATGGGGGGGTCAGGGATACAGCCGGGGGAAGCTGGGGGGGATGGGATACAGCAGAGGGGACACGGTGGGGGGGCAGGGGGAGCTGGGGGGGCAGGATACAACAGGTCCTGGGTTCTGGGTTTAGCGGGGGGGGGGTGTCTCAGGGCTGGGGTATGGGGGGGTGTGGCATATAAGGCAAGGCCTAGAGGTCTCTAGGGCGAAATGAGGGGAATGGCGGGGGGGGGGGTTGGGATATAACAGGGTCACTGGAGGTAGAGGGGGGACAGAGGGGTGTCCTGGGGGGCAGGGACACAGCAGAGAGGACGGGGGGGGGGCGGGATACAGCAGAGGGGACACAGCGGGGGTCAGGAATACAGCCGGGGGGACACGGGGGGCAGGATACAGCCGGGAGGGGGCAGGATACAGAAGCCTGGGGGGCGGGATACAGCCGGGGGGTGCCGGGGGGCAGCATACAGCAGAGGGGAGCGGGGGGGGGGCGGAATACAGCCGGGAGGACACGGGTGGGGCGGGATACAGCAGAGGGGAGCCGGAGGGGGCCGAGGGGGGGCGGGATACAGCCTGGGGGAGCCGGGGGGGGGCGGGATACAGCAGTCTGCGTGGGGGGGGGGGGCGCAGACGCCGCAGTCACGTCCCGTTGCTGGGTTTTCCTCGCCCATCCCTCCCCCGCCCGGCCCCGCCCCGCCGCAAAACCGGGACCCCCCCCCCCGCCCCCGCCACACACCCGCGGAGCTTCCCCCCCCCCACAAAAAAAAACCCACCCCAGTCCCGGCGGCGCGGGGGGGGGGAGGAATCTCCTCGCGCAGCCCTGGATGCTTTGCCCCCCCCCCCAAACCTGTTGCCATGACAGAGGCAGGGAGATGGAGCTGGGGGGGGGGGGGAGCTGATTTCGGGGGGGGGGCGGCTGAGATCTGGGGGGGGGAGATGCCACCTACCACACAGAGACACATGGATGACAGCTTGGTCCGGCCCTTCATGAGCGCGGCTATGGGTGGGGGGGGGCGTGGGGGGGGGCGGCCGGCGTGGGGGGGGGCGGCCGGCGTGTGCGGGGAAAGGGGGGGCGGCCGGTCACGACAGCTGGAGGAAAGCGTGAAAGGGCGGAGGAGGGGGAGGAGGGGGAGGGAGGTGCGGGGGGGGGGGGCGGCGCAGCGTCCCCCCCCGCCCCCCCCCACAACCCCCAGGCTACCCCAGCCTCTCCCAGCATGGGGCGCCGTGGGGATTGGGGCGGGAGGACTCCCTGGAATCGGGGCGGGGGGGGGGGCTTGTCAGGGGGAGACGGGGGGGGAGGGAGCGGGGGGAAGGTCTCTCAGAAGTGGGGGTGCGGGTTCTGGGGAAGGGCCTCCATCATCTTGGATGGGGGGGGAGCTCTGGGGGTCTCTAAGGGCTGGGGAGCTGGGGGGGCTGGGGAAGGAGCTGGGGGGGCAGTGACTGGGGTCTCTGGGGACGGAGGGCAGGGGTCAGGGGATCTGGGGGGCCCAGGGGAGGGAGTTTGGGGCCAGGGGATGTTGGGGGCCCAGGGGAGGGAGTTTGGGGACAGGGAATGGGGGGGCTCAGGGGAGGGAATTTGGGAACAGGGGATGTGGGGGGGCTCAGGGGAGGGAATTTGGGGCCAGGGATGTGGGGGGGGGCAGGGGATGTGGGGGGGCTCAGGGGAGGAAGTTTGGGGACAGGGGATGTGGGGGGCTCAGGGAAGGGAGTTTGGGGACAGGGGATGTGGGGGGCTCAGGGGAGAGAGTTTGGGGACAGGGGAGTTTGGGGACAGGGGATGTGGGGGGGGCAGGGGAGGGTTTGAGGGCAGGGGATGTGGGGGGGGCTCAGGGGAGGGAATTTGGGTCCAGGGGATGTGGGGGGGGCAGGGGATGTGGGGGGGCTCAGGGGAGGAAGTTTGGGGACAGGGGATGTGGGGGGCTCAGGGAAGGGAGTTTGGGGCCAGGGGATGGGGGGGGGGCTCAGGGAAGCGAGTTTGGGGCCAGGGGATGTGGGGGGGGGCTCAGGGGAGGGAGTTTGGGGACAGGGGAGTTTGGGGCCAGGGGATGTGGGGGGGGCTCAGGGGAGGGAGTTTGGGAACAGGGGATGTGGGTGGGGGGCTCAGGGGAGGGAATTTGGGAACAGGGGATGTGGGGGGGCTCAGGGGAGGGAATTTGGGGCCAGGGGATGTGGGGGGGGCAGGGGATGTGGGGGGGCTCAGGGGAGGAAGTTTGGGGACAGGGGATGTGGGGGGCTCAGGGAAGGGAGTTTGGGGACAGGGGATGTGGGGGGCTCAGGGGAGAGAGTTTGGGGACAGGGGAGTTTGGGGACAGGGGATGTGGGGGGGGCAGGGGAGGGTTTGAGGGCAGGGGATGTGGGGGGGGCTCAGGGGAGGGAATTTGGGTCCAGGGGATGTGGGGGGGGCAGGGGAGGGTTTGGGGGCAGGGGATGTGGGGGGGCTCAGGGGAGGAAGTTTGGGGACAGGGGATGTGGGGGGCTCAGGGAAGGGAGTTTGGGGCCAGGGGATGGGGGGGGGCTCAGGGAAGCGAGTTTGGGGCCAGGGGATGTGGGGGGGGGCTCAGGGGAGGGAGTTTGGGGACAGGGGAGTTTGGGGCCAGGGGATGTGGGGGGGGCTCAGGGGAGGGAGTTTGGGAACAGGGGATGTGGGTGGGGGGCTCAGGGGAGGGAATTTGGGGCCAGGGGATGTGGGGGGGCTCAGGGGAGGGAATTTGGGGCCAGGGGATGTGGGGGGGGCTCAGGGGAGGGAATTTGGGGCCAGGGGATGTGGGGGGGCTCAGGGGAGGGAATTTGGGGCCAGGGGATGTGGGGGGGGCTCAGGGGAGGGAGTTTGGGGCCTGGGGATGTGGGGGGGCTCAGGGGAGGGAATTTGGGGCCTGGGGATGTGGGGGGGGCTCAGGGGAGGGAGTTTGGGGCCAGGGGAGTTTGAGGCCAGGGGATGGGGGGGCAGGGGAAGGACTTTGGGGGCAGGGGACGTGGGGGGGCCCAGGGGATGGAGTTTGGGGGCAGGCATTGGGGGATGGGTCTCTTGTGGGGCGGGATCCCTCTCCCTTACTCCCGCCCCCCCCTCCATCCCTGCCTCACCATCTGCCGGTCGCTTAGCAACCGAGCCATGGGGGCCCTGGGGTTGTCATGGCGACCGACTCCGGAGCGCGGGCGATGTGGGGGGGCGAGCGTAGTGGGGGGCTGGAGATCGGAGGGGGAAATGGGGTGTGGGGGTAGGGATAAGGGAGGGGGAGGGGCGGTTGGGAAGGAGAGAAGGGAGATGGGGGTTAAGGGGGGGGGGCGAATTGGGACTAAGGGAAAGGGAGAGCCGGCCGCCCCGCCCCAGAGGTGGGCGCATCTCCGCGCCGGGCGAGGGGTCCCTGGGTAACCGGCCGCCCCGCCCCAGAGGTGGGCGCATCTCCGCGCCGGGCGAGGGGTCCCTGGGTAACCGGCCGCCCCGCCCTAGAGGTGGGCACATCTCGGCGCCAGGCGAGGGGTCCCTGGGTAACCGGCCGCCCCGCCCCAGAGGTGGGCGCATCTCCGCGCCGGGCGAGGGGTCCCTGGGTAACCGGCCGCCCCGCCCCAGAGGTGGGCGCATCTCAGCGCCGGGCGAGGGGTCCCTGGGTAACCGGCCGCCCCGCCCCAGAGGTGGGCGCATCTCCGCGCCGGGCGAGGGGTCCCTGGGTAACCGGCCGCCCCGCCCCAGAGGTGGGCGCATCTCCGCGCCGGGCGAGGGGTCCCTGTCGCGCCAGACACCGTCTGGGGCAGCCCCCCACATCCCAGAGCTGGCAGGGGACCCACACCCCGGCAGTGCAATCACTGGGTGCCGGGGGGGGTCAGCCGGCGACAGGGGGCAGAGCTGGGGGGCAGGGCTGGGCTAGCAGGGGGCGCGGGTCGGGAGTGAGGGGCACCGGCAGAGCTGGGGGGTCCCCGGTGGCAGCTGCCCCTGGAGGTCTCCCCCCCTCCCCCCATTGTGTGGCTCACAGTCACTCACTTCCGGTGTGTCACACGCTCGCTCCCACGCAGCCTCTCGTGGGGGCCGAGTGTGAATCGGGGAGTGAGAGAGAGAGAGAGACAGCCTGAGCCTCACACACACACATTGACACACACACACAGCCTGACCCTGACACACACACACACACATTGACACATAAACACACACACACACAGAGCCTGACCCACCCACACACACACACTGACACACACACACACACACAGCCTGACCCACACACACACACTGACACACACTGACCCACACACACACACAGCCTGACCCTGATCCACACACACACTCACACACACACATTGACACACACACACAGAGCCTTGACACACACACAGCCTGACCCTGACCCACGCACACACTCACACGCACATTGACACACACACAGACACACACACAGCCTGTCACACACACAGCCTGACCTTCACAGACACACACACATTGACACACACACACACACAACCTGGCAGACACACAGCCTGGCACACGCACAGCCTCACACACACACACACACACACACACAGCCTGACACACACACAGCCTGACCCTGACACGCACACACAGACACACACACAGTCTGACACACACAGAGACTGACCCTGACACACACACACACACACACACACACACACAAACACACACACACACGCCCTCACATTGACACACACACACACAGACACACGCATACAACCTCACATTGACACACACACAGCCCCCCCCACACAACCTCACATTGACACACACACAGCCACACACAGCCCGACACACACACACAGAGCCTCACAGTGACACACACCCAGACACACACAGCCTCACACACACACACACACACACACACATTCACACACACAACCACACATTGACACATACCCAGACACACATCCAGCCTCTCACACTCAGACAGCCTCACACACACACAGAATCTCACATTGACACACATCCAACCTCACACACACACAGCCACACATGGCTACACACCCAAATACACATACAACTTCATCCTGATGCACCCACACAACCTCACACCAACACCCGGAGACACACACGCACAACCTCACACTGACCCACACACACTCTCCGACATATGGACAGACACAACTGGGTTGTCTCAACATACTCAGTGTCGCCGTGTGTCTCTCGCACACACGTGTGTTCGTGTGTACTTGGGTCAGACTCTCCAACAGCGCCCCACACACCACACCCCCACAACGCCTACAACCCTGCCCCACTCCCACCCCGACGGGCCACAGAACCGGAACCCGGCTCCACGTCAGAACTCCCGCCGGAGTCCAAACTGCCAGGAGAACCACCATCGAAGTGAGAACCGGATACTGAACCAGTACCAGAACCGGCCTGAGACCCAGAACCGGTACCAGAACCGGCCTGAGACCCAGAACCAGCCTGAGACCCAGAACCGGCCTGAAACTCAGAACTGAGACCAGAACCGGCCTGAGACCCAGAACCGGCCTGAGACCCAGATCCGAGACCAGAACCGGCCTGAGACCCAGAACCAGCCTGAGACCCAGAACCAAGACCAGAACCAGCCTGAGACCCAGAACCGAGACCAGAACCGGCCTGAGACGCAGAACCAGCCTGAGACCCAGAACCGAGACCAGAACCAGCCTGAGACCCAGAACCGAGACCAGAACCGGCCTGAGACCCAGAACCAGCCTGAGACCCAGAACCGAGACCAGAACCAGCCTGAGACCCAGAACTGGCCTGAGACCCAGAACCGAGACCAGAACCAGCCTCAGACCCAGAACCAAGACCAGAACCGGCCTAAGACCCAGAACCGAGACCAGAACTGGCCTGAGACCCAGAACCAGCCTGAGACCCAAAACCAAGACCAGACCCAGAACTGAGACCAGAACCAGCCTGAGCCCCAAACCAGCCTGAGACCCAGAACCGAGACCAGACCCAGAACCGAGACCAGAACCAGCCTGAGCCCCAAACCGGCCTGAGACCCAGAACCGAGACCAGTACCGGCCTCAGACCCAGAACCAAGACCAGAACCGGCCTAAGACCCAGAACCGAGACCAGAACTGGCCTCAGACCCAGAACCAAGACCAGACCCAGAACCAAGACCAGAACAGCCTTAGACCCAGAACCGAGACCAGAACAGGCCTCAGACCCAGAACCGAGCCCAGAAACGAGACCAGACCCAGAACCGAGACCAGAACCAGCCTGAGACCCAGAACCGAGACCAAAACTGGCCTGAGACCCAGAACTGGCCTGAGACCCAGAACCGAGACCAGAACCAGCCTGAGATCCAGTACCGAGACCAGAACCGGCCTGAGACCCAGAACCGAGACCAGACCCAGAACCTAGATCAGAACCAGCCTGAGACCCAGAACCGAGACCAGAACCGGGCTCAGACCCAGAACCGAGACCAGAACTGAGAGCAGAACCGGCCTCAGACCCAGAAACGAGATCAGAACCAGCCTGAGACCCAGAACTGAGACCAGAACTGGGCTCAGACCCAGAACCGAGACCAGGACTTAAACGAGACCAGCACCTAATCCTGATGCCAGGACTGATCCCCGAGCCTGAAGCAGAACCCATATCAGAACCAGATCCAAAATCAGAACCAGCACCTGTGAGAGAACCGGAATCACATCTAGAACCATCATGAGACCTTGAACCTGACCCCTAATGGACCCAGAACCGGGATCTAACCCAGAACCAGCGCCAGAACCAACACCAGACCTTAACCACGACCCCCTGTCAGACCCAGAACCAGCTCAGCCCAGACCTGATACCCGGATCCGACCCAAACCCTGGCTGAAGACCCCAATAACCTCTCCCTCTCTCCCCTGCCCCTGCAGATTCGGCTGCAGGCCCTGAACTTCCCCCTCCCACCACCAGGGGCCCCTCCAGGGCAGCCACGTTGGGGGGGGGGGTCCCCTCTACATAAGCCAGAGCCCCCCCCGCCGAAACCCCCCTCCCCCACATAAATGCGTTGTGGGTCAGTAATTTGGTGGAGCCCTGGAGCAAGGAATGAACATCCACAGCCCCCACGCCGTGTTCCCCCCCCCCCCGCCTGACCCATCCCCCGGGTTCCTGGCTGAGCATATGTGGGGGCCGGGGGGGCACCATATGGTGCAGAGCCGGCGAGAAAGAGACGGGGGCTGAGGGGAGGGAAACAAGGTCACGCAGAAGCAACACACGGGGTTGGGGAAGCTGCCCCCCCCCACGGTCACCCGTGTCCCCTCTGTGTGTCCATCCACCTGTCCGTCCGTGCGTCCGAACGCGTCCCTCCATCCGTCCGCCCGTCTGTTCATCCGCGCCCCTCAGTCCATCTGTGCTCATCCCTCCATCCGTCCACCCACACCCATCCCTCCGTCCATCTGTACTCATCCCTCCATCCATCCATCCGTCCACCCAAACCCATCCCTCCCTCCATTTGTACTCATCCCTCCACCCTTCCATCCGTCCACCCAAACCCATCCCTCCCTCCATCTGTTCTCATCCATCCCTCCATCCGTCCAGTCATATCCATCCCTCCATCCATCTGTAGTCATCCCTCCATCCAGCCATCCGTCCACCCAAACCCATCCCTCCCTCCATCAGTTCTCATCCATCCCTCCATCTGTCCAGTCATATCCATCCCTCCGTCCATCTGTACTCATCCACCCTTCCATCCGTCCACCCAAACCCATCCCTCCATCCATCTGTACTCATCCACCCTTCCATCCGTCCACCCAAACCCATACCTCCATCCATCTGTTCTCATCCATCCCTCCATCCATCCAGTCATATCCATCCCTCCGTCCATCTGTACTCATCCACCCTTCCATCCGTCCACCCAAACCCATCCCTCCATCCATCTGTACTCATCCATCCCTCCGTCCACTCACACCCATCCCTCCGTCCATCTGTTCTCATCCCTCCATCCCTCCGTCCATCTGTACTCATCCATCCTTCCATCCATCCATCCCATCCTTCCATCCATCCATCCAAACCCATCCCTCTGTCCATCTGTACTCATCCCTCCATCCATCCATACATCAATACATCCAAACCCATCCCTCCATCCATCTGTACTCATCCACCCTTCCATCCGTCCACCCAAACCCATCCCTCCGTCCACCTGTACTCATCCCTCCGTCCGTCCACCCATACCCATCCCTCTGTCCATCTGTACTCATCCCTCCATCCATCCATCCATCCAAACCCACCCCTCCATCCATCAGTATTTATCCATCCTTCCATCCATCCACCCAAACCCATCCCTCCATCCATCTGTACTCATCCATCCTTCCATCCATCCACCCAAACCCATCCCTCCATCCATCTGTACTCATCCATCCTTCCATCCATCCACCCAAACCCATCCCTCCATCCATCTGTACTCATCCATCCTTCCATCCATCCACCCAAACCCATCCCTCCATCCATCTGTACTCATCCATCCATCCACCCAAACCCATCCCTCGGTCCATCTGTACTCATCCATCCTTCCATCCATCCACCCAAACCCATCCCGCCGTCCATCTGTACTCATCCATCCTTACATCCGTCCACCCAAACCCATCCCTCCCTCCATCTGTACTCATCCCTCCTTCCATCCGTCCACCCAAACCCATCCCGCCGTCCATCTGTACTCATTCATCCTTCCATCCATCCACCCAACCCCATCCCTCCATCCATCTGTACTCATCCTTCCATCCATCCGTCCAGTCATATCCATCCCTCTGTCCATCTGTACTCATCCATCCTTCCAGCCGTCCACCCAAACCCATCCCTCCATCCATCTGTACTCATCCCTCCTTCCATCCGTCCACCCAACCCCATCCATCCGTCCATCTGTACTCATCCCTCCTTCCATCCGTCCACCCAAACCCATCCCTCCGTCCATCTGTACTCATCCCTCCTTCCATCCGTCCATCCAAACCCATCCTGCCGTCCATCTGTACTCATCCACCCTTCCATCCATCCACCCAACCCCATCCCTCCATCCATCTGTACTCATCCTTCCATCCATCCGTCCAGTCATATCCATCCCTCGGTCCAGCTGTACTCATCCACCCTTCCATCCTTCCACCCAAACCCATCCATCCGTCCATCTGTACTCATCCATCCTTCCATCCATCCACCCAAACCCATCCATCCGTCCATCTGTACTCATCCATCCTTCCATCCATCCACCGAAACCCATCCCTCCATCCATCTGTACTCATCCTGCCATCCCTCCGTCCACCCAAACCCATCCCTCCGTCCGTCCACCCAAACCCATCCCTCCGTCCGTCCACCCAAACCTATCCCTCTGTCCATCTGTACTCATCCCGCCATCCATCCGTCCACCCAAACCCATCCCTCCGTCCATCTGTACGTATCCCTCCCTCCATCCACCTATACCCATCCCTCTGTCCCTCTGTACGCATCCTCCGTCCGTCCTTCCATCCGCACGACACCATCCGCCCTTCTGTCCGTCCACCCATATGCACCCCTCCGTCGATCGCTACGCATCCATCCCTCCATGCGCCCTTCCGTTTGTCCGTCCTTCCGCGCCCCTCCGTCCATCTGTACTCATCCCTCCATCCATCCACCCATACCCATCCCTCCGTCCACCTGTATGTATCCCTCGTCCATCCCTCCATCCATCAGTATGCATCCTCCGTCCGCCCTTCCGTCCGCCCACCCCTACGCACCCCTCCGTCCATCTGTACGCATCCCTCCACTGATATGCATCCCTCCATCCATCCTTCCATCTCTCCATCCACCCCCCTCCGTCCGTGTGTGCGCATCCCTCCATCCACCCGTCTGTCCATCCGCGCCCCCTCCATCTGTCCATCTGCCCCCCTCCATCTGTCTGTACTCATCCCTCCATCCGTCCCTGCATCCACCCAGGCATCTGTCCATCCGTCCGCACCCCTCCGTCCGTCCATCCGTCCATCCATCCGAACACACCTTTAGCCCCCCGATCTATCCAGCCCTACACTCCCTGTCCGTTCATCCGTCTGTACCCCCCATCCTCGACCTCTCTCCCTCCATCCCCCTACACCCCCTCTCCTGACCCTCCACCCCACCCCTTTCGCGCTCCAAGTTCCTGGCGCTGTCCTGCCCCCTCTGGCCAGGAGGGGGCGTAACCCATCTGGGGCAGCGCCCCCTAGTGCCCCACAGGGGGCAACCCTGCATGCCAAGGGACAGCGCCCCTTGCTGAGCCCCTCCCGCCCCGCTCCCTGCCCCACAGCACCCCCTAGAGCCCCCCACCACCACCAGATCTTCGGAGGGGGAAGGGGGCGCCGCGGGCCAAGCATCATGGGAAGGCAGCTGCACGTTCTGCCTTTCCTTAAATAATTCCTCCATCAAGAGCCATGTAACCCGTTATCCCGGGTTGCCATGGTAGCGCTGACACAGGGATGGATGACGGAAGTCGGGGGGGGGGTGTTTCAGGCATGGGGGGGGAAGTGGGGGCGATGGTGTGGGGGGGGGAGGGGAATAACGGAGCGTGAACGGGGAGAGAGGGAAGCCGGAAGGAGGGATGGTGGAAATGAAAGAGAGAGACACCCCCTCCGGACCGAGATGGGGGCCTTGTCACGACGGGTGCTGCCCAGACACCCCCCCCCCAGACCGAGTGAAGCAGGAGGAACCCAGGTGTCCTGACACCCCCCGCCCCCACCTCTCTCTCGCACCACTAGGCTGGTTCAGATACACTGAGGGCCCCAGGCGTGGGGCCAGGGGTCCTGTCAGCATCTAGGTTGAAATGCGGGGTTTGGGGGAGCCTGAGGAGGAGGGGTGAGTTGGGGGGATCAGGGGGGGTTGTTTTAGGGGCCCACTCTGAAGCTAGAGGGCAGGGGTGGGGGGTCGGGCCCGGAGGGAGATTTATAGGGTAAAGGTTAAAGATCAGAGCCCCGGTTTGGGGTGAGATGGAGATTTTAGGGGCAGAGGGCAGAGTTAGAGGTCCAGGTTTGGGGTGAGATTTAGGGGCGGGATTAGAGGTCCAGGTTTGGGGTGATTTTTTCAGGTCAGGCTCTGGGGCAGGATGACCATTAACACACACACACACACACACACACACCCCTCTACCCCACTTTCAGCCCGTGGGCCACAAAGCGCTTCCTGAAAGAGAGCCGGGCGCATTATCCTATTGGACAGCTGGGGAAACTGAGGCATGGAAGGGTGGCGTGCTTTGCCTAGGGTCAACCCAGAACAGAACCCAGGCGTCCTGAGTGCCGGGGGTCCCCCGAGATGGTAGGTAATGGGTAGGGTTTGCAGTAGACTCTGGGCTAGGGGTCCCGGTTAGGGGTTTTGGGGTGGGGGACAGGGTGAAGGTTTCCATCTCCTAGGTACAACAGATCCCCGGCTCCCCCAGACACCAACTGACCCCCCCAAACCCCCATTTCGGGCAGGGTGCCCTCCCCGAGTCACCGAGGCTCGCGATTCGCAGGCACGAAGCCCCAGGGAGGGGTACGGCAGGCAGAGACCACCTCCGGGATCACCCTCCCAGCCGCCTCGCCCTCCAGAAAAAGCCCCCAGATCCCCACCCGTCAGTGACCCCTCTCCAGAACATGTCTCCAGGTCCCCATCCACCAGTGACCCCTCTCCAGAACATACCTCCAGATCCTCAACCATCAGTGACCCCTTTCTAGAACACACCTCCAGATCCCCATCCACCAGTGACCCCTCTCCAGAACATACCTCCAGATCCCCATCCACCAGTGACCCCTCTCCAGAACACACCTCCAGATCCACCATCCAGTGGCCCCTCTCCAGAATGGACCTCCAGATCCCCATCCACCAGTGACCCCCTCTCCAGAACATACCTCCAGATCCTCAACCATCAGTGACCCCTTTCTAGAACACACCTCCAGATCCCCATCCACCAGTGACCCCTCTCCAGAACATACCTCCAGATCCCCAGCCACCAGTGACCCCTCTCCAGAACATACCTCCAGATCCACCATCCACCTGTGACCCCTCTCCAGAACACACCTCCAGATCCACCATCCAGTGGCCCCTCTCCAGAATGGACCTCCAGATCCCCATCCACCAGTGACCCCCTCTCCAGAACATACCTCCAGATCCTCAACCATCAGTGACCCCTTTCTAGAACACACCTCCAGATCCCCATCCACCAGTGACCCCTCTCCAGAACATACCTCCAGATCCCCAGCCACCAGTGACCCCTCTCCAGAACATACCTCCAGATCCTCAACCATCAGTGACCCCTTTCCAGAACACACCTCCAGATCCCCATACACCAGTGACCCCTCTCCAGAACACACCTCCACATCCCCATCCACCAGTGACCCCTCTCCAGAACAGACCTCCAGACCCCCCATCCACCAGTGACCCCTCTCCAGAACATACCTCCAGATCCCCATCCACCAGTGACCCCTCTCCAGAACATACCTCCAGATCCTCAACCATCAGTGACCCCTTTCTAGAACGCACCTCCAGATCCCCATCCACCAGTGACCCCTCTCCAGAACATACCTCCAAATCCACCATCCAGCAGTGACCCCTTTCTAGAACGCACCTCCAGATCCCCCGATCAGCAGTGATCTCATTCCAGAACGTACCTCCATATACCCATACAGCAGTAATTCCCCTCCAGAACACACCTCCAGATCCCAATCCACCAGTGACCCCTCTCCAGAACATACCTCCAGATCCTCAACCATCAGTGACCCCTTTCTAGAATGCACCTCCAGATCCCCATCCACCAGTGACCCCTCTCCAGAATGGACCTCCAGATCCCCCATCCACCAGTGACCCCTCTCCAGAACACACCTCCAGATCTCCATCCCCCAGTGACCCCTCTCCAGAACATACCTCCAGATCCTCAACCATCAGTGACCCCTTTCTAGAACGCACATCCAGATCCCCATCCACCAGTGACCCCTCTCCAGAATGGACCTCCAGATCCCCCATCCACCAGTGACCCCTCTCCAGAACACACCTCCAGATCCCCATCCACCAGTGACCCCTCTCCAGAACATACCTCCAAATCCACCATCCAGCAGTGACCCCTTTCTAGAACGCACCTCCAGATCCCCCGATCAGCAGTGATCTCATTCCAGAATGTACCTCCATATACCCATACAGCAGTGATTCCCCTCCAGCACACACCTCCATATCCCAATCCACCAGTGACCCCTCTCCAGAACATACCTCCAGATCCTCAACCATCAGTGACCCCTTTCTAGAATGCACCTCCAGATCCCAATCCACCAGTGACCCCTCTCCAGAATGGACCTCCACATCCACCATCCAGCAGCGACCCCTTTCTAGCACACACCTCCAGATCCCCCATCCACCAGTGACCCCTCTCCAGAACACACCTGCAGATCCCCTGATCAGCAGTGATCTTATTCCAGAACGTACCTCCATATACCCATACAGCAGTGATTCCCCTCCAGAACACACCTCCAGATCCCAATCCACCAGTGACCCCTCTCCAGAACATACCTCCAGATCCTCAACCATCAGTGACCCCTTTCTAGAATGCACCTCCAGATCCCCATCCACCAGTGACCCCTCTCCAGAATGGACCTCCAGATCCCCCATCCACCAGTGACCCCTCTCCAGAACACACCTCCAGATCCCCATCCACCAGTGACCCCTCTCCAGAACATACCTCCAGATCCTCAACCATCAGTGACCCCTTTCTAGAACGCACATCCAGATCCCCATCCACCAGTGACCCCTCTCCAGAATGGACCTCCAGATCCCCCATCCACCAGTGACCCCTCTCCAGAACACACCTCCAGATCCCCATCCACCAGTGACCCCTCTCCAGAACACACCTCCAGATCCCCATCCACCAGTGACCCCTCTCCAGAACACACCTCCAAATCCACCATCCAGCAGTGACCCCTTTCTAGAACGCACCTCCAGATCCCCCGATCAGCAGTGATCTCATTCCAGAATGTACCTCCATATACCCATACAGCAGTGATTCCCCTCCAGCACACACCTCCAGATCCCAATCCACCAGTGACCCCCTCTCCAGAACATACCTCCAGATCCTCAACCATCAGTGACCCCTTTCTAGAATGCACCTCCAGATCCCCATCCACCAGTGACCCCTCTCCAGAATGGACCTCCAGATCCCCCATCCACCAGTGACCCCTCTCCAGAACACACCTCCACATCCACCATCCATCAGCGACCCCTTTCTAGCACACACCTCCAGATCCCCCATTCACCAGTGACCCCTCTCCAGAACACACCTGCAGATCCCCTGATCAGCAGTGATCTTATTCCAGAACGTACCTCCATATACCCATACAGCAGTGATTCCCCTCCAGAACACACCTCCAGATCCCAATCCACCAGTGACCCCTCTCCAGAACATACCTCCAGATCCACCATCCAGTGGTCCCTCTCCAGAACACACCTTCAGAGCCACCATCCACCTGTGACTCCTATCCTGAACGTACCTCCAGATCTTCATCCAGAAATTATCCATCTATCTCCTATTTCCCCCTTGTTCCTCCACCCTAATTCAATTCTCCCCTCCTGTCACCCAATTCCCTCTGCCCCAAATCAATTCACCCCCGCCACCTCCTTTCCTGCCCTCCGAATTAACGCAGACACACACACACCTGGGATCACTCACACAACAGTGATTAGCACTGAATTCACCACACTGAGTGTGTTTTGCTGGCTGAAGTGAATGGGGCATGGTGTGCTAATCTGGGATCTAAGACCACCCACCCCTCTGTTCCCTCCCTCGCCTCCCCCTCACCACCAGGCCCGGACCCCCACCGGGAGCAACAACAGCGGGGTTAGGGCCTAGCTAGGCCAGGATCCGTCTTAGCTACACACCACTGGGGAGACGCATGCGCATACTCATCCACAGCCGTCCACACACACAGCCACAACCATCCATACAACAATCCACACTCACAGCTGTCCACACACACTGCCACAGCCATCTGTGAAGACAGCCATCCACACAGCCGTCCACACACACAGCCGTCCACACACACCGCCACAGCCGTCCACACACACAGCCACAACCATCCATACAACACTCCACACACACAGCCAGCCACACACACAGCCACAGCCGTCCACACACACAGCCACAACCATCCATACAACAATCCACACACACAGCCGTCCACACACACAGCCATCCACACACACAGCCACAGCCGTCCACACACACAGCCGTCCACACACACAGCCACAGCCATCCACACACACAGCCGTCCACACACACCGCCACAGCCGTCCACACACACAGCCACAACCATCCATACAACACTCCACACACACAGCCGTCCACACACACAGCCACAGCCGTCCACACACACAGCCACAACCATCCAGACAACAATCCACACACACAGCCGTCCACACACACAGCCGTCCACACACACCGCCACAACCATCCATACAACAATCCACACGCACAGCTGTCCACACACTCCGCCACAGTCATCTGCGAAGACAGCCATCCACACAGCCGTCCACACACACAGCCGTCCACACACACAGCCACAGCCATCCACATACACCACCACAACCATCCATACAACAATCCACACACACAGTCACAACCATCCATACAACAATCCACACACACACAGCCATCTACACACTCTGCGAGCCATCCACAGAGCCATCCACACACAGAGCCACAACTGTCCATACAGCCGTCCCCACACACACAGCCACCACCCACACAACCATAGCCATCAACACAGGCGGTCTCACACACACACAGACTACACGCAGCCACAGCCATCCATACAGCCATCTGCACACACAGCCGCAGCTGTTCATACAGCCATACACACACACACACACACACACACACATTCACAGCTGCCTATACAGACGTCCACACACACTGCCACCACTCACACAACCACAGTCATCCATACAGGCAGCCACACACACAGCCACCCATACAACCCCCCCCCACACACAGCCGCAGCTGTTCATACAGCCGTCCACACACACAGCCAGAGTCATCCATACAGGCAGCGACACACACAAAGACCACACACCGCTTCAGCCATCCCCACACACACAGCCACAGCTGCCCATACAGCCGTTCACACACACACACACACGGATCCACACACAGCCGCGACTGTCCACACATGCAGCCCGCAGGCCCCCCCCGCCACACACACACAACCATGCACATACACACGCACCCTCTGCACCATCCCACTGACTCACACCTGGGTGTACCACACACACACATACACACACACACACACACACGGCACCGGGCTCGGGTCTCACCCCTCCTCCCTCCACCGCCCCACCCGCCCCCCATCTGCCGGCCGGGTACATCCAGGAAACACCCCCCCGGGGCAAGGGCCCCCCCCCGGGCCCCTAACCATGTGCTCAAACGAGCCCCCCCCCACAACCCCCCCGCGGCCCCCCCACGCCTCCTGCTCTCTGGCACCCATCAGCTGTCTCTGTTGCTGCTGGCCATCTGTCTACACACACACACACACTCGGTGTCTCACAACACGTGCGTGGACCCACAGTCCCACACACTACGCACGCACACTCAGAAACGCACACCGTGTGCAGCGCGCACACCCGCCCTGCCCAGAGAAATAGTCACAACCGCACGCGAACACACACACACACTGAACACAAAAATAGTCACAACTGCATGTGAACACAAATACACACACACACCCCGAACACAAAAATAGTCACAACCACACGCGAACACAAATACACACACACCAAACACACAAATAGTCACAACAGCACACGAACACAAATACACACACACTGAACACAAAAATAGTCACAACTGCATGTGAACACAAATACACACACACCAAACACACAAATAGTCACAACAGCACACGAACACAAATACACACACACTGAACACAAAAATAGTCACAACTGCATGTGAACACAAATACACACACACCCCAAACACAAAAATAGTCACAACTGCATGTGAACACAAATACACACACACACCCCGAACACAAAAATAGTCACAACCACACGCGAACACAAATACACACACACCAAACACACAAATAGTCACAACCGCACGTGAACACAAATACACACACACCAAACACACAAATAGTCACAACCGCACGTGAACACAAATACACACACACACCAAACACACAAATAGTCACAACCGCACACAAACACAAATACACACACACTGAACACAAAAATAGTCACAACTGCATGCAAACACAAATACACACACACCCCGAACACAAAAATAGTCACAACTGCACGCAAACACAAATACACACACACCAAACACACAAATAGTGACAACCGCACGCGAACACAAATACACACACATACACACTGAACACAAAAATAGTCACAGACACACACACACACAAAGTGCATGCACAATTACACACACCCACACACACCCTGAGTACACACACGTACAAGCGCTCATATACACACTGCAAACACACACAGCCCTCCCGCAAGTACATTGGGCGCAGACACCACAATTTCACACCCACCCCCCCACACACACACACACAGCCGGGGGAGCCAACATACCAGGTGGATTTTTAGCAGAGTGAGGCGGTGGGGCGTTCGGCAAAGTGAGCCCCCCAGCTGCCCCCAAATAGGGGGCAGGGGGTGTGATACACACATACACACACAAACCAGGCCCACCCAACCTCCAGCTAGCAGGGGCAGCCCGCAGGGAGGAAGCCAGTGTGGGAGGACTGGCTAGGCAGTGGGGAGCACAATGGAGCCCCCCAGCCTCCCCCACAGCCCCCCCAGAACCCCTCACAGACCACAGAGAGCCCCCAGAACCCCCTGACCACACAGCCCCATAGAGAGATCCCAGCACCCCCCAACAGACAGCCCCATAGAGATCCCCCAGCTCCCTCACAGCCCCATAGAGAGACCCCAGCACCCCCCAGACACAGCCCCATAGAGTGATCCCAGCACCCCCAGACACTGCCCCATAGAGAGCCCCCAGAACCCACAGATCCATAGAGAGCCTCCAGCAACCTCCCACAGCGCTATAGAGAGACCCCAACCCCCCAGCCCCATAGAGAGCCCACAGCAACCCCCCCCCACAGCCCCATAGAGAGCCCTCAGGCCCCTAGACCCACAGAAAGCCCCCATCACCCCCTCAAAGCCCCATAGAGAGCCCCAGACACCCCCCCACCGCCCCATAGAGAGCCCCCAGCCCCATAGAGGGCACCCAGCCTCCCACAGCACCATAGCCAGCCTCCCCGAGCTCCAGCGTGGCGAAGACCTCCAGACCCACTGCTAACATCCCGGAGACCCCGCCAGGCCCCACAGAAAGACCTCAGCCACCCCAAGCAACCGAGCCCTTCCAGGGCCCTCCCCCCCCACCCAGCCCCATAGAGACCCTCCCGAACCCCACCACCCCAGCGAGAGCCCCCAGCCTCCCCCACACAACGAGCCTTCAGGAAACCCCCCCTCACAATGCTATTCAGAGCGCCAACCCCATAGAGAGTCCCCCTGCACCTCCACCCAGCCCCATAGAGAGCTCCCAGGCCTCTGCAGCCCCATAGAGACCTCCCCACCCCCCCGACGCCGGCACCATGGAGACTCTGAAACACCAGCACCCCCCCCACACACACACATCACCATGGAGACCCCCCAGCCCCATAGATAGCCCCCAGGCCACCCCAGCCCCAATAGAAAGCCCTCCGGATGCCCAGCACCATAGAGACTAACACCGCCCCCCCCCCCGGTCAATATCATGGAGACCTCGAGTCCCGCCCCATCACCATGGAGACCCCCTAGCCCTCCTACACAGCATGACGGAGACCCACACACACACACAGCATCATGGAGGCCCCATCCCCCCTGCCGGAGCACCATGGAGACCCCCAGTGCCCCCCCAGGACCATGAGGACCCTCAGCCCCCCCCCAGAACCCCAGAGACACCCCCAGATCACCAATGGAGACCCCCAGCACCTCTGCAGCACCATGGAGACCCTGATCCCCCCAGGGACACCCCCAGATCACCATGGAGACCCTCAGCGACCCCAGCGATGCCCCCCACATCACCAGGGAGACCCTCAGCCGTCCCAGCACCCAGAGACACCCCAGATCACCCATGGAGACCCCCAGCTCCCCCCCAAACAGCACCATGGAGACCCTCAGCCCCCCCAGCACCAT
>CM065798.1:14719067-14762382 GCA_033296515.1 Macrochelys suwanniensis | reverse complement strand
GGCAGGCCACGTCCCAGGGTCTCCCTGATTGGCGCCAAGCAGCCGCTGGCAGGGAGGGGAGGGTCAAACGCCACTTTCCAGAATAGATTGGGGGCAGCAGGTAACTTCCCCCCCCCCACCCCGACACACACACTCCCACGCAGCCAAAGACACTCAGAGCCAGGATAATGACCCCACCCCCCAGCTGCTCCCTCCCAGCCCCTGTCCAAGGCCCCGGTCCTTTGTGCCCCCGCTGCTCTCCACAGCCCCACCCCGCTCAGATACCCTCCTCCCACTTAAATGCCTTCAAGTCTCTGCTGGCCCCAAACCCCAGGTGCCCCCCAAGACTGCTCCAGGGGGACCAGTCACCCCCAGAACCCCCTTGTCTATCTTCTACCTCTACCTGCCCTGGGGTGCCAGCCCCCCCGGTTCCTTGGCTACCTCCCCCCTCTTAAATCCCCTTTGCCCCTGCTCTTGGGTGCTTTTATTACCTCCCCCGAGTCCCTGTTCCATTGCCCAGATGACCCCCCCCATGCCAGCACCCCAGTTACCCTCCCAGATCCCCCAGCCCCCCCCCACAGCAGCACCCACGATCTCCGAAGTCACCCCCCAGTTGTCCCTAACTACTCCACCACAGCTCCCCTCCACCTATGATCTTCCCAGATCTCCCTGCATCCCAGCCCCCCAGAACCTCCCACAATCAGCCCCAGGTGCCCTCCTAATCCCCCTAGTTGCCTTCCCCGTCCCCCTGGATACCCCCAACAGGCCCCAAGATCCCCCTATGCCAGCTCCCCACTTCCTCCCATCCAGCTCCCCCCAACCCAGTTCCCCAGGTGCCCCCCAGGCCCCCTCGCTTACACACACCCCCCCGCCACACCTCGCTCCCTAGTTGCCCCCTGGATTCCCCCCTGCAACCCTGCTCCCCAGGTCTCCCAAGTCCCCCTCCCACCAGGTCCTCCTACTCACCGGGTCCAACCCCAGCCCCACCCCTGCTTCCCAGTTGCCCCCCAGGTTCCCCCACTCAGCCATACTCCCCCCCCCCCCCCCACCAGGTCCCACTACCCTCTTGCCCGCCAGGCCCCGCTCCCTGGATCCCCACCAGCCATGGTCCCCCCCCCCCACAAGCTCCTGCTCACTGGGTACCCCCCAACACAGCTCCCAGTTACCCCACACATTCCCCCCCCATCCATGTTGACCCCCCATCCCTGCTCCCCTCCCAGGTCCCCCCAGCCATGTTCCCCAGTTATCCCCCAGATCTCCCCCATCCATGTCCCCTGGGTCCCCCCTAGCCATGTCCCCCCACGGCCCCACTCCCCAGCTGCCCCCCATGTCCCCCCCAGCCATGGTCCCTGGGTCCCCCCCAGCCATGTCCCCCCCACGGCCCCACTCCCCAGCTGCCCCTCAGGTCCCCCCAGCCATGTCCCCCCCACAGCCATGGTCCCCAGCTGCCCCCCAGGTCCCCCCAGCCATGGTCCCTGGGTCCCCCCCAGCCATGTCCCCCCCCCCAGCCATAGTGGTCCCCAGCTGCCCCCCAGTTCCCCCCCCAGCCATGGTCCCTGGGTCCCCCGCAGCCATGTCCCCCCCAGCCATGGTCCCTGGGTCCCCCGCAGCCATGTCCCCCCCAGCCATGGTCCCTGGGTCCCCCGCAGCCATGTCCCCCCCACGGCCCCACTCCCCAGCTGCCTCCCACATCCCCCCCCAGCCATGGTCCCCAGCTGCCCCCCAGGTCCCCCCCAGCCATCGTCCCTGGGTCCCCCCTAGCCACGTCCCCCCACGGCCCCTCTCCCCTACTGCCCCCCAGGTCCCCCCTAGCCATGTCCCCCCACGTCCCCCCCAGCCATGTACCCCCCCCAGCCATGGTCCCCAGCTGCCCCCCAGGTCCCCCCAGACATGGTCCCTGGGTCCCCCCCCAGCCATGTCCCCCCCCCAGCCATAGTGGTCCCCAGCTGCCCCCCAGTTCCCCCCCAGCCATGGTCCCTGGGTCCCCCGCAGCCATGTCCCCCCCAGCCATGGTCCCTGGGTCCCCCGCAGCCATGTCCCCCCACGGCCCCACTCCCCAGCTGCCTCCCACATCCCCCCCAGCCATGGTCCCCAGCTGCCCCCCAGGTCCCCCCCCAGCCATCGTCCCTGGGTCCCCCCTAGCCACGTCCCCCCACGGCCCCTCTCCCCTACTGCCCCCAGGTCCCCCCTAGCCATGTCCCCCCACGTCCCCCCAGCCATGTACCCCCCCCAGCCATGGTCCCCAGCTGCCCCCCAGGGTCCCCCCCAGCCATGGTCCCCTGGGTCCCCCCCAGCCATGTCCCCCCCCCAGCCATAGTGGTCCCCAGCTGCCCCCCAGTTCCCCCCCAGCCATGGTCCCTGGGTCCCCCGCAGCCATGTCCCCGCCAGCCATGGTCCCTGGGTCCCCGCAGCCATGTCCCCCCACGGCCCCACTCCCCAGCTGCCCCCCATGTCCCCCCCCAGCCATGGTCCCTGGGTCCCCCCCAGCCATGTCCCCCCCACGGCCCCACTCCCCAGCTGCCCCTCAGGTCCCCCCAGCCATGTCCCCCCCACAGCCATGGTCCCCAGCTGCCCCCAGGTCCCCCCCAGCCATGGTCCCTGGGTCCCCCCCAGCCATGTCCCCCCCCAGCCATAGTGGTCCCCAGCTGCCCCCCAGTTCCCCCCCAGCCATGGTCCCTGGGTCCCCCGCAGCCATGTCCCCCCCAGCCATGGTCCCTGGGTCCCCCCGCAGCCATGTCCCCCCCAGCCATGGTCCCTGGGTCCCCCGCAGCCATGTCCCCCCACGGCCCCACTCCCCCAGCTGCCTCCCACATCCCCCCCAGCCATGGTCCCCAGCTGCCCCCCAGGTCCCCCCAGCCATCGTCCCTGGGTCCCCCTAGCCACGTCCCCCCACGGCCCCTCTCCCCTACTGCCCCCAGGTCCCCCCTAGCCATGTCCCCCCACGTCCCCCCCAGCCATGTACCCCCCCCAGCCATGGTCCCCAGCTGCCCCCCAGGTCCCCCCCAGCCATGGTCCCTGGGTCCCCCCCAGCCATGTCCCCCCCCCAGCCATAGTGGTCCCCAGCTGCCCCCCAGTTCCCCCCCAGCCATGGTCCCTGGGTCCCCCGCAGCCATGTCCCCGCCAGCCATGGTCCCTGGGTCCCCCGCAGCCATGTCCCCCCACGGCCCCACTCCCCAGCTGCCCCCCATGTCCCCCCCAGCCATGGTCCCTGGGTCCCCCCCAGCCATGTCCCCCCCACGGCCCCACTCCCCAGCTGCCCCTCAGGTCCCCCCAGCCATGTCCCCCCCACAGCCATGGTCCCCAGCTGCCCCCAGGTCCCCCCCAGCCATGGTCCCTGGGTCCCCCCCAGCCATGTCCCCCCCCAGCCATAGTGGTCCCCAGCTGCCCCCCAGTTCCCCCCCAGCCATGGTCCCTGGGTCCCCCGCAGCCATGTCCCCGCCAGCCATGGTCCCTGGGTCCCCCGCAGCCATGTCCCCCCACGGCCCCACTCCCCAGCTGCCCCCCATGTCCCCCCCAGCCATGGTCCCTGGGTCCCCCCCAGCCATGTCCCCCCCACGGCCCCACTCCCCAGCTGCCCCTCAGGTCCCCCCAGCCATGTCCCCCCCACAGCCATGGTCCCCAGCTGCCCCCCAGGTCCCCCCCAGCCATGGTCCCTGGGTCCCCCCCAGCCATGTCCCCCCCCCAGCCATAGTGGTCCCCAGCTGCCCCCCAGTTCCCCCCCAGCCATGGTCCCTGGGTCCCCCGCAGCCATGTCCCCGCCAGCCATGGTCCCTGGGTCCCCCGCAGCCATGTCCCCCCACGGCCCCACTCCCCAGCTGCCCCCCATGTCCCCCCCAGCCATGGTCCCTGGGTCCCCCCCAGCCATGTCCCCCCCACGGCCCCACTCCCCAGCTGCCCCTCAGGTCCCCCAGCCATGTCCCCCCCACAGCCATGGTCCCCAGCTGCCCCCCCAGGTCCCCCCCAGCCATGGTCCCTGGGTCCCCCCCAGCCATGTCCCCCCCCCAGCCATAGTGGTCCCCAGCTGCCCCCCAGTTCCCCCCCAGCCATGGTCCCTGGGTCCCCCGCAGCCATGTCCCCCCCAGCCATGGTCCCTGGGTCCCCCGCAGCCATGTCCCCCCCAGCCATGGTCCCTGGGTCCCCCGCAGCCATGTCCCCCCCAGCCATGGTCCCTGGGTCCCCCGCAGCCATGTCCCCCCCAGCCATGGTCCCTGGGTCCCCCCGCAGCCATGTCCCCCCACGGCCCCACTCCCCAGCTGCCCCCCATGTCCCCCCCAGCCATGGTCCCTGGGTCCCCCCCAGCCATGTCCCCCCCACGGCCCCACTCCCCAGCTGCCCCTCAGGTCCCCCCAGCCATGTCCCCCCCACAGCCATGGTCCCCAGCTGCCCCCCAGGTCCCCCCCAGCCATGGTCCCTGGGTCCCCCCCAGCCATGTCCCCCCCCAGCCATAGTGGTCCCCAGCTGCCCCCCAGTTCCCCCCCAGCCATGGTCCCTGGGTCCCCCGCAGCCATGTCCCCCCCAGCCATGGTCCCTGGGTCCCCCGCAGCCATGTCCCCCCCAGCCATGGTCCCTGGGTCCCCCGCAGCCATGTCCCCCCCAGCCATGGTCCCTGGGTCCCCCGCAGCCATGTCCCCCCCAGCCATGGTCCCTGGGTCCCCCGCAGCCATGTCCCCCCACGGCCCCTCTCCCCTACTGCCCCCCAGGTCCCCCCTAGCCATGTCCCCCCACGTCCCCCCCAGCCATGTACCCCCCCCAGCCATGGTCCCCAGCTGCCCCCCAGGTCCCCCCCAGCCATGGTCCCTGGGTCCCCCCCAGCCATGTCCCCCCCCCAGCCATAGTGGTCCCCAGCTGCCCCCCAGGTCCCCCCCAGCCATGGTCCCTGGGTCCCCCCCAGCCATGGTCCCTGGGTCCCCCCCCCCCCGCGCCCGGCACTCACGGTGCGGACCTGGCGCCGCAGCAGGTAGAGCAGGAAGCTCCAGAGCTTGGTGGCGAAGGCCACGAAGGTCCGCAGGCCGAGCAGACACTGAGTCCGCATCATCCCGGCCCCGGCCCCGGCCCCGCCGCCCCCCGCCCGGCCCAGCTCCGCCAGCTTCGCGCCCGGGCCGGGCCACGGGGCCGCGAGCCGGCGGGTGGGGGGGGGGGGGGACGGGGGGGGGGTGGTGTCGCGAGGCCCCCGGGCCGGAGTGTGCGCGCGGGGGGGGGGGGGGGGGCTGAGCTCCGGGAGCCCCGCGGCGGGGGGGGGGGGGAGGGGCAAGGGGGGGGGGGTCGCTGGGAGGCGAAGGGAGGGGGGAGGGGTCGGTCCTCGCGCCTGGCTCCGCTCGGGCTCGGCGGCCGCCCGCCCCCCCCTCCTCCTGACTCCCTCCGGGCCGGCGGAGTCGTTTCCGGTTCGAACCACTTCCGGGGCAGGGGAAGGGGTCGCGTCGCCGCGCGAGGACGCAAGGCGGGGGGGGGGGGGAGGGAAGGTGCGCGCGCGCGTGCGGACCGCGAACGGTTGCGGCGCGCGCCCCCCGCGCATGCGCGAAACTGGGCGGCGCGTGCTGGGGCGGGGGGCTGGGAGCGGAGAGCCGCCTGAGAGGCGAGTTGGGAGGAAGCAAGGGGAAAGGGGCGGGGCTTAAAGGGAGACAAGCGGTTGGGGGGGCACCCCCCTCGGGAAGGGGCGGGGCCTGCGGGAGGACAAAGTGGGCGGGGCCAGCGAGAGCGGTTGCGACTTGGCACCAAAAAAAGGGGGCAGGGCTTGGAGCGGGGTGGGGGGAGGGGACAAGTGGGCGGGGTCAGGTAGGAGTCAGGGGGCAGGACCCTCAGAAAGGGGCGTGGCCTGTGGGCAGACAGAGTGGGAGGGGGCTCAGAGAAAGGGGGCGTGGCCAGAGACAGCGGTTGGTAATGGCAAAAAGGGGGGGGGCTGAGGGGGCGAGAGGGTGGAACTATCAAAAAGGGGCGTGGTCAACGGAGGCAGTGGGAGGGGCCAGAGACTGCAGTTGGGACTAGCAAACGGGGCGTGGCTTGAGGGGGACAAGTGGGTGGGGCCAGGCGGTCAGTGGGCAGGACCATCAGAAAGGGGCGTGGCCTGTGAGGGGGGGCAAAGTGGGCGGGGCCAGATAAAGAGGGTGGGGCCAGGGACTGCTTGGGAATGGCAAAAAGGGGCAGGGCTTGAGGGAGGAAGGGTGTACACCATCAGGAAGAGGTGTGGGGGGGTCACAGGGAGGCAAGAGGGAGGGGCCAGGGAATGGGGCCAGACAGTAGGTGGAACCATCAGAAAGGGGCGTGGTCAAGGGAGGCAATGGGAGGGGCCAGAGAAGGGGAGGGGCAGATAAAAGAGGTGGGGCCAGAGACAGTAGGTGGAACCATCGGAAAGGGGCGTGGTCAAGAGAGGCACTGGGAGGAGCCAGTGAAAGGGGGAGGGGCCAGAGACAGTAGGTGGAACCATCAGAAAGGGATGCGGTAGAGGGAGGCAGAGGGAGGGGCCAGAGAGAGGGGGAGGAGCCGCACAGTAGTTGGAACCATCAGAAAGGGGCGTGGTCAAGGGAGGCAGTGGGAGGGGCCAGAGAAAAGGTGAGGGGCCACAGAGACAGTAGTTGGAACTATCAGAAGGGGCGTGGTCAAAGGAGGCACTGGGAGGAGCCAGTGAAAGGGGGAGGGGCCAGAGACAACAGTAGGGACTAGCAAAAGGGCCAGGACTTGAGGGAGGCAAGTGGGCGGGGACAAGGGACGAGAAGCAGGCGGAGCCTAGGAAAAGGGGCTGGGCCAGACACCAGGGGTGGGCGCAGGGGGGCGGGAGTAGGTGAGCTCAGGGAGCTGTGGGGGGAAGACAGGCTCCCTCCCACCCCGGTCTGTCCCACCCCAAGGGTCACCTCCCCCAGCCACGGGCCACACCCACCCCCCCACCCCAGCATCCGGTCCCTGGTCCGCCAGACGCTCGCACTAGCTCCGCTCGTGTCCAAAGATCGGCCCCCACCCCCGCCGGACACACAGCATCCACACGGGTCTCTGGGGAAATCGAGGCAACGTTTATTGACCGAAGCACCGAGAGCCGAGCCAGCACGCGGCCAGGGATTGACCGCCGACCACCCCAAGAAACTAGTCCCGCAGCGCCCCGCCCTTCACCCCCACAACCAGCCCTTCCTTGCCCCCAGGTTCGGGACTCATCCAACCACAGCCGGGTGCGTGGGCCAGATGGGAGCTGGCGCCCCCTACCCCACACGGCCTTCCTTTGGGGATGGTTAAGCAACCCAATCCCCCCCCCCCCCCCACGGTCTGCCCCTCGGCTTCTCTCCCCCGCCCCTCCCTTTACAGGAGTGGAAAGATTCGGGGGTAGAAGCCCCCGGGGGGGCACTGAGGATTGACGGAGTGTGACAGGGCTGGATGGGGATTGCCCTCTCCCAGGGACAGAAGGGGATTCCCCCCCTAAAGTGTTGGGGGTGACAGCTGCCCCCCCTTCCTCCCCGCTCTTCGCTAGCAAGAATCTCAGCCCAGTGATGGAGATGGGGGTAGAATCCAGGAGTCCTGGCTCCCAGCCCCCCCTGCTCTAACACACTAGACCCCACTCCCCTCCCACCCAGCATTCTCCTCTTCCTCCCCACTGTGGATCCACCCAGCCCCACGCCGTACGCTGCTATTAACACGCTTCAGCTTCATTTCACTGCTGAACGAGGCCCGTGGTTTATACCAACAAGGGGACAACGCTGGGGTTGGGTAGAGGCGGCAGCACGGGAGCTGTTGGGGGTTTTTTGTAGGTCCTACCACAAAGGGAAAGCAGCTAGTTTTAAGGGCATGGGGGGGCCTCTCTGGACTGAAGAGGGATGAGTCCTCTGCAAATCGAGAAGGGCATTAGGAATAAGAGACAGGGGCTTCAGAGACTAAGGTGGGGGGGTCCGATCCGGCCCCAGGCCGGGGACTGGCTGGCTCAGGGGGGCGGAGAATGGGGCACAGGGCCTGTCCCCTGTAGATAAAAGGGGTGGAGCCAGAGACAGTGGGTGGAGCCATCAGAAAGGGGCACAGTCAAGGGAGGCACTGGGAGGAGCCAGTGAAAGGGGGAGGGGCCAGAGACAGCTGGCTCAGGGGGGCGGAGAATGGGGCATCCACCCTTCCTTTATGGAAGTCTATTCCCATGCCATGGCGGGGGGGCACTTTCGGGAGTGGAGGTGGGGGGCTGGCGTGGGTGCAGTGGGGAGGGGGGACAAGGCCCAGCCCCACTCCTCGCCGGACAGATACCCACCCCCGTCAAAAACCCGCTGGCACCGTTCCCGGCCGCAGACACAGCCGCCCCCTCTCTGCCCCCGGGCGGGGGCCGCGGCGCGCTCCTGGGTAGCTCCCCAGGCCAGACACAGCGGCGCCGGAGTCGGGTTCTGCCACGGATCTCTCTGACGGTCCTGGCGGGAGGCAGAGATCCGGGGGGTCCATTGGGGGGGGGGGGGGGGAGCCCTGCAGCCCCCCCGCCCTCGGCGCTCACACGTCCAGGTCGTCGTCCGGATCTTCTTCGTCCAGGTCGTCCGCGGCGTCCGGTTCGTAGAAGATCTTCCCGGCCCCGGCCGAGACCTCCAGCAGGGACGACTTCCTACCATGGGGAGGGACGGGGAGGGGGGTCAGCTCTCATGGAACAAGAGATGGGGGGGCAGAGGAGGGACGGCTGGGGGGCAGGACGGGTATGGGGAGGCTGGGAAGGGGCAGGGCAGGGCAGAGAGACCCAGGGTAATTTGGTGGGTAACTGGGACAGAAAGAAGGTGGGGGCAAGAGGTGTAGAGGAGGGCACATCTGCCCCAGGGGGGGTGCAGAGCAGGTACAGGGGGTATCTGGGGGGGGGGCACGTGCCCCACTCACTTTTGAGTGCTGAAATGGAAGGGCAGCGGCACCCCGTCCCGGGCCCGGCGCTCCGTCTCCGAAAGCCGCAGATTAAAGGTCAAGTTGGCGGTGGGGTCCGCCTGGGGACGGGGGGGAGAAGACGCCAATCACACATAGTCCCTGGGGGGGCGGGTAGAGGGGCAGGGCTTCCGCCCCCCAGTACGAGTCACCCCACGGGGTCACCTCCCTCCATGGGGGGACGGCTTGGCTAGAGGGGACTTCAACGCCCCCCCCATCCCCTGCCCCACAAAACCCCACTACCCTGTCCCCGAACCAGCACCCCAGATCCCCCCCCCACATCCTCTGAGACACCCCGCAATCCCAGCCAGCACCTCCAAATCCTCCCATCCCCCGAGACCCTCCCCCAAACCAGCACTCCCAATTGGGATGTCCAATTCCCCCCCAACTCACTGTTTCCCCCCCCAAACCCCTGAACCCACTCAGCCCCTCAGATCTCTGCTCACTCCCACGCCCCTCACCTGTGAGATCCTCCATTCTCCCCCTACACCCCCCCCAAGACCCCACCACCTTCCCACCCCGAACTAGCAGAGTTTGGGGTGCTCCGGTGTCCACACACCAGCTGATCCCCCACCCCTCACCCAGATCCCACCGCTGTCTAACCGGGGATCCCCGGCCTCATGAGGAAAGGGATGGGGGGCCATACCGCGGAGGGGGGGTTGGCGTCCTCATCTCGGGGCACGCTCCCCGTGGGCTCCCCGAGGGCTTTTGGGGTGAAGCCGGCCAGGATGGTGAAGTATTCTTCCTGGGTGGGCGGGGGCAGAGGATGAGACAGAGACAACCCCCCCAGATTGGCATCCCCTGCCCCCCACCGCTGCCCCGCCTGCCGCAAAGGGGGGCTGTCTCCCCTTCCATACACCTCCCTTGCCCCCTGCTGCTAAGTTACCCTGACCGGTCCGAAACCCCCTTCCCTCCATAACCTCCCCCACTGCTCCCTGATCTGGGAGGGTCCCTGCCCCCCAATATCCACCCATCATCTCTCTGCTTTCCCCCCTCCCACCCCAGTCACCCCCACACACACCCCAATTCTGGGCATCTCCACCCGCCTTCCCCCACCTTCTTGAGGACCTTCCCGGTCCCCTTACGCTGCAGCACGGAGGCCAGCCGGGGGGCGTCCCCCCCGCTCCCCACGTGCTCGGGGGCCAGCCCCACCCCCACCACGGCTCGGGCCAGGGCGCGGAGGGTCCCCACCAGGCCCGGCGGGTGCAGCTCGCGGTGCAGCAAGGCCAGGATCCTCGTCACACGCAGGCCTGAGCGGGGAGGGAAGAGAGAGGTCAGACACCCCCCCACACCGCTCAGAGCCGGGGAGAGAACCCAGGAGTCCTAGCTCCCAGCCCCCCCTGCTCTAACCCACCAGCCCCCACTCCTCTCCCAGAGCCGGGGAGAGAACCCAGGAGTCCTGGCTCCCAGCCCCCACTCCCCTCCCAGAGCCGGGGAGAGAACCCAGGAGTCCTGGCTCCCAGCCCCCCCTGCTCTAACCCACCAGCCCCCACTCCTCTCCCAGAGCCGGGGAGAGAACCCAGGAGTCCTGGCTCCCAGACCCCACTGCTCTAACCCACCAGCCCCCACTCCCCTCCCAGAGCCGGGGAGAGAACCCAGGAGTCCTGGCTCCCAGCCCCCACTGCTCTAACCCACCAGCCCCCACTCCCGTCCCAGAGCCAGAGAGAAAACCTAGGAGTCCTGGCTCCCGGCCCCCCCTGCTCTAACCCCGTAGCCACCACTCCCCTCCCAGAGCTGGGGAGAGAACCCAGGAGTCCTGGCTCCCAGCTCTAACCCACCAGACAGACCCCACTCCCCTCCCAGAGCTGGGAGAGAACCCAGGAGTCCTGGCTCCCAGCCCCCACTGCTCTAACCCACCAGACCCCACTCCCTTCCCAGAGCCAGAGAGAGAACCCAGGAGTTCTGGCCCCCGGCTCCCAGCCCCCCCTGCTCTAACCCCATAACCACCACTCCCCTCCCAGAGCTGGGGAGAGAACCCAGACCCCCCCACTCTAACCACCAGCCCCCACTCTCCTCCCAGAGCCAGGGAGAGAACCCAGGAGTCCTGGCTCCCAGCCCCCCCTGCTCTAACCACCAGCCCCCACTCCCCTCCCAGAGCCGGGGAGAGAACCCAGGAGTCCTGGCTCCCAGCCCCCCCTGCTCTAACCCACCAGCCCCCACTCCCCTCCCAGAGCCCGAGAGAGAACCCAGGAGTCCTGGCCCCCAGCGCCCCCGGGGAGTCCACACCTGCGCTGGCAGCTGCCCTCGGGATCCGTTCCAGCGTCTGGCAGACGGCGGGCAGAGGCCGGCGCAGCAGAAGCCAGCTGAGCGAGTCCAGGACCACGGTGGCCGGTCCCGGGGGGCCCCGGGCCAGGCGCCCCGCCACCCCCAGCGCAGAGAACTCCTCCGCCCTGAAGCCCCCGGCCTCCCCGGTCCAGCGCAGGGGGTCCGTGAAGCCATCCTGGTATAGCAACCTGCGGAGGGGGCAGGTCAAAGGTCAACCCAGGGCGGGGGGGGAGACGCAGTGAGCGGGGGGCAGCTGCCCCAGTGTAACCGACGCGACCTGAGTCTGCCGAGAGCCTGAGCCCATTGCTTCAAGAGCGGGCAGCTACCCTGTGCCTCTGGCCCCACTTATTGGGGGGGGGGCTTCCCTGCCCACCCCAGCAGGGGGGTTCCGTGTGGGGCTGGAGGAAGAGAGCACAGGCAGACGAAGCTGATGCACCTCAGCTCGTGGGGGGCGGGGTGGGAAGGAGAGGCGGGGCTGTGCTAGGAAGCTGTGGGGCAGAGGATGTAAGTTGGGGGGGTGCGGGGGGAGATGTTGGCTTGGGGGGGGCGGGACTCACCGCGCAGTCACGTCGGGGTCAAAGCCAGCCCGGAACTCTTCCTCGGGGATTTCGAAGCCGAAAACGTGGACGGATTCCCCCCTGGAAGCGCAGAGGGGGGGTGGGACAGGGATGAGCCGAGAGCGTGGGGGAGCCGGGGATCAGAGGGGCCATGGGGGGGGGGGCACCCAGCAGCACCCCCCCCTCCGCCGGGGGAAGGCCGGGAGACGGCAGGCCGTGTGCCAGCAGGGGGCGTGCGTCTCTCTCAGCTGCCCCACGGTTGGGGGGGGGGGAGGCAATAGGGATTAGGGGGGCAATGGGGGGGGGGCACCGCACCCACCTGCGCGCTGAAGCTGCCACAAAGGACTTGAGCAGGCTGCGGCCCTCGCACTCGGCGGTGTCTGCGGAGAAAGGCCCCCGGCCGGTGAGATGGGGATCCCCCCACCCCGGTATGGAAATACACCCCGCCCTCCGCTCCCTCTCCAGCCCCCCACCCCTTCCAGCTCCCCACCAGGCCCTCCCTCCAGCTCTCCCTGCTCCCCCACCCCACCCAGCCAGCTTCCCCTCTGCTTCCCCCAGCTCTCTCCCTGGCTCACCCATGTCCCCACTCCCCCATGCTCCACCCACTGCTTCCTCACCCCCCCCCCCCCGATCTCCCTTCTCCCAGGCTTCCCCTCCCCTCAGCTCCCTCTCCCTCTGGCTCCTCCCATTGCTCCCCCTCTTCCAGGATCCCCCCATGGCTCCCCCAGGCTCCACCCATTGCTCCTTCCCCCACCCCCTCAGCTCACTCCATTGCTTCCTCCTCCCTCCCCCCCGCCCCCCGCATCTCTCCACTCCCAGGCTTCCCCTCCCCCCAGCTCTCCCCATTGCTCCTCCTCCCCCCAACTCCCCCCATTCCTCCTCCTGCTTCTCCAGCTCCCCACATTGCTCCTCCTCTCCCTTAGATTCCTCCCATGGCTCCCCCTCCCCCCATTACTTCCTCCTCCCTCCCCAGCTCACTCCATTGCTCCCCCCCAGCTCCCCCCATTGCTCTTCCTCTCCCCTAGATCCCCCCATGGCTCCCCCTCCCCCCATTACTTCCTCCTCCCTCCCCAGCTCCCCCCATTGCTCCCCCCCAGCTCCCCCCATTGCTCTTCCTCTCCCCTAGATCCCCCCATGGCTCCCCCTCCCCCCATTGCTCTTCCTCTCCCCTAGACCCCCCATGGCTCCCCCTCCCCCCATTACTCCCTTCCCCTCCCCCTCCCCCCAGCTCCCCCCATTGCTCTTCCTCTCCCCTAGGTCTCCCTCCCCCCATTGCTCCTCCTCTCCCCTAGACCCCCCCATGGCTCCCCCTCCCCCATTACTCCCTTCCCCTCCCCCCAGCTCCCCCCATTGCTCTCCCCTAGGTCTCCCTCCCCCCATTGCTCCTCCTCTCCCCTAGACCCCCCCCCCATGGCTCCCCCTCCCCCATTGATCCCTTCCCCTCCGCCCAGCTCCCCCCAATGCTCCCCACCCCATTGCTCTTCCTCTCCCCTAGGTCCCTGCTCCCCCCATTGCTCCCCCCCCCTCACCCTGGATGAGGACGAGCCCCCCCGTTGCCCCAGCCACCAGCTCGCCCAGCATCCCACTCCCTCCTCCTCCTCCCCCCCCGCCCCTCTGCGCGGGCGCCTCCCTATGACCTCACCGTACGGCACAGGGGCGCGCCGGCCAGTCCCTGCGCACGAAGCGGGAGGCCCCTCCCCTGGGCGGCGCCATGTTGGGACGTAGGCGTCTAACGCGCTGCCTGCTCAATAAAAATGGGGGGAAGGGGCGGCAACAGAGGTTGCAGGGCCCCTCAGGATACCTTGGGGGTGGGGGAGGGAAGAGGTCCTTTCCAGTCGTTTTAGGGCTTCATTTAGAAGGGGGGGTATTTTCAGGCACTGAGGTGGTCACCTCAGCTGCATCTTGGCCAAACTTTTGCCAACATGGAGGGAGTCGGGAATCAGCTTAAGAGTCCCTTGAAGCCCCATTGGCTGCATTGAGGGCTGGGCTCCGACCAAGGCCTCCCACTCCCTGCTCCCATCCCAAGGGGGCGAGAGTCCCGGCCCACCCCCCAACATGATGCCCGTAACGGCAAGGGGTTCCGTGTCCCACTTCGAGGACCCCAGTCCATCCATCTCCTGCGCTACCCTCTCCTAGCCAACCCAGCGCCCCCAGCCTGGTCAAATCTCCCACTCCCCCCACCCCCCGCCTTGTCTCCACCGCTAGGGCAACCAGATGTCCCGATTTTATAGGGACTGTCCCGATATTTGGGTCTTATTCTTATATAGGCTCCTATTACTCTCCCATCCCAATTTTTCGCATTTGCTATCTGGTCCCCCTAGCCAGGGCTCCCCCTAAGAGCGGCCCTACTGTGTCAGACCAAAGGTCCATCTAGATCCGTATCCTGTCTTCCGACCGTGGCCAATGCCCGGTGCCCCAGAGGGAATGAACAAAAAAGGGAATCATCAAGTGATCCATCCCGTTGTCTATTCCCAGCTTCTGGCAAACAGAGGCTAGGGCCACTATCCCTGCCCATCCTGGCTAATAGCCATTGATGGACCTATCCTCCATGAACTTATCTAGTTCTTTTTTTAACCCTGTTCTAGTCTTGGCCTTCACAACATCCTCTGTCAAGGAGTTCCACAGATTGGCTGGGCATTGTGTGAAGAAAAGACAGTGTGATGCGGTCGCCAAAGAGGGCGTATTAACAGGCATGGCATACGCAAAACAGGGGAGGGCATTGTTCCGCTCTGCTCCGCCCTGGGCGAGGCCTCCACTGGAGTATAATATCCAGTTCTGAGACTCACGCTTTCAGAAAGATGGGGACGAACTGGAGCGAGGCCAGAGCAGACCCACAGAAATGAAAACCCGACCTGTGGGGGGAGCTGGTGGAATTCCCCATCATCGGCGGTTGTTCCCTTGACACCGTTTGAGGTTCACGGGGTGAGGGCGCTCTTAAACTCAACTATCAACCCAACCCATCGAAGGGTAGTCCAAATAGACCCATGCCCTTCCAGCAGGTCCAGGAACAGCCTTAAAAATAAAAAAAGTAAGACAAGTCCATCGCAGGGACTTCCCCGCCCAGCCATGCCAGAAACCCCCTCCCCATTCAGCCAGTCACCAGAACCCAAAATCTGCCCTTTATTGCTCGGCCATAAAAAAAAAAAACACGCCTCTACAACAAGTCAGACGGCAACGTTGCCACACCTCTGACGCACCAGGAGAGCTCCCCCGGCGAGGAGGAGAACGGAGACGGCCGCCGCTAACCCGCTCAGCGCCAAAACCACCCCGCGATCCTTCATGGCCCCTGTGGGGAAGAGACCGGAGAGTTAGAACGGGCGCCGAGAGCTTGCGTAGAGTTGCTGGGACCATTGGATCATCCCCTCTGACTTCCTGGCTAGCACGGAGTGAAAGGTAATGGCTTTTCTCCCCTGTATTGATCCCAATCATTTGTGTTGGACTGACGCATCTTCCGGTCCGGATTGGAAGATATTGAATAGCTATCATCTCATTCGCTAGTGAGAAGTCACCTCCAGTCGTCCGTTGGCCAACTTTCTCACCCGTCCATCAGCCATGTGTCACATGTTCAAACCAGCCCTTCCGTGCTCCGCCCCTGCTTCCCCCAAAACAACCTCATTCTCCTCCTTCACCATGCTGCCTTCAAAATTACCCCGCTCAAGAGCTGGTGAACTGAGTCCACCGCCCTCCACCCCACATAAGAATGGCCATACGGGGTCAGACCAAAGGTCCATCTAGCCCAGTCTCCTGTCTTCCAACAGCGGCCAATGCCAGGTGCCCCAGAGGGAATGAACAGAACAGGGAATCATCAAGTGATCCATCCCCTGTCGCCTATTCCCAGCTTCTGACAAACAGAATCTAGGGACACCATCCCTGCCCATCCTGGCTAATAGCCATTGATGGACCAATCCTCCATGACCTTATCTAGTTCTTTTTTGAACCCTGTTCTAGTTTTGGCCTTCCCAACATCCTCTGGCGAGGAGTTCCACAGGTTGACCGTGCATTGTGGGAAGAAATACTTCCTTCCATTTGTTTTAAACCTGCTGCCTATTGATTTCATTTGCCGACCCCTAGTTCTTGTGTTGTGAAAAGGAGTAAATAACCCGTCCTTATCTACTTTCTCCACACCCGTCACGATTTTATAGACCTCTCTCATATCCCCTGAAAAGTCCCAGTCTTATTAATCTCTCCCCATACGGAAGCCATTCCAGACCCCTCCTCCTTTTTGTTGCCCTTCTCTGCAACCTTTTCCAATCCCAATAGATCTTTTTTGAGGTGGGGCCACCACATCCCTCATGGCGATGCCGTTTCTCGCCTTCTACGGAGATAGCAAACTCTTTGGAACGTAGGGGACGGGCAGGGTCTTGAGAGGACATCTAGTCCAGCCCCCTGCACTGAGGCACGGCCAAGTATACCTAGACCATCCCTGAGAGCAGTTTTTAACCAAATGGGTGGCCTGGTCCACCCATGGGCTACGGTATTTCCCAATCGCTGTAAATCACTGGATTTTTTCCCCCTACCTTTAGAGGTCATCTTCACCACCTCCACCCTGGACCTTGGAGTTGCCTCACGGCTCGGCGAAGGGCCTACCGTCCCATCAGCCTCCGCTTCTACCTCAGAGGAATTGCCTAGAGGCGGGGGAAATGCAAGGGGAAATTTCAAAGCCTCGATTGCGCTGGAGATATTGGGCTGGACATCCGGAACGGCTTTGATCAATAGATGATCGCAACACCTGGCTAAAACTTGACGGGTTCAGCCACTCTTCCACCAGGCTGAGTGGAAGGAGCAATTAAGCCCCTTTAGGCAGTCGAAGCCACCACCCAAGGTGCCCAAGCAGCTTAAGCCCCGCATCACAGTTCCCACCACTGATCTGGTCCCTACGTCCACCTAAGGCCTCCAGCTGTCGCCTTTGAGCAGGCGCCGCAAGTCACTTCTTCGAGACCGGGCATTTACGCCGAACTTCGCTGCCATTATCCCAGCCTCTGCTGTCTCTGGGGCCACTGAGCCAGCCACCAGCCAGCTCCCGGAGAGCAAAGTGGATTCAAAATACGTGCCCCACGCCCCCACACACTATAAACAGTTATGCGTTGCCTCTGCCCACGGCGTGCCGCACTCAGCCACCGCCTCGCGGGCAGAGACCCACCTCCCTCAACCTTCTGATCGGCCCAACGGAAACCCCAAGTATCGGGGAGCTGAAAAATAGAGCCCAAAATAGAGCCTAGAGGTGCCGGGGCTGAGAGACCCGGCCCAAATTAAGCCCAGCCACCAGGCTCTCTCCAGCAAGCACATTTATTCTTAAGGTGAAAGCGTTACGGAGAAGACGAAGTCCGAGTTCCCGTACTCATGCAGAAAGCTAACCGGTTCCGCCATACAACGCCAAAAATCTTTCCAACCCCGTGGGCCGGTGGGTGGATCGGAGAGAAAGTATTGCCAGCTCATCCTTTTATACCAAAAGCATTTTCCTCGTCTTGTAGCACCTGGAAAGCCCAGCTCGGACCTGTCTGTGGAAGCCACCACCTCTCTAGCAGGGTTTATTCAGCGTAATCACCGGCCGCTGCTTTTTCTTCCCGGAGAAACTCTGGTGACCCTCCCTCCTGGAGTAGGTCATGACCCTGCATAAACCAGTCATAGCTTGAATACAATATGGTCCCCAAAGATACGGCGTAGGATTGTGGCATCGGTCATACCTACCCGTTAAGGATCCCTCCCCACCGGGCGGAAAGAGTTAACTCACTCCCTGCTGGGAAGGACTACAAGTTTGGGACGCACCTGAATCAACACAGTTGCGTGGAAGACCCTACAAAAAACGACGGACGTCTCGGTGAGTGGATGACAATGACTCCGAAGCCAAGGCAGCGGGACACGTGAAAAGAGCGGGGTTGGAGCAAGAGGCAAGGGGCAGACTGTAGTGGCTTGAAAACAGAGGGAAAAAATGATAAGCTACCCAGCCTTGCTTGGAGGCAGGGGGCTCTGTAGGGAACAGGGCAATGTGGGTCTTTCAGATTGAGTTTGCAGAGAGCCAGCCTAGAGTAAGGTAGGGCTGAATCCTGCCTTAGGGAGCAGCCTGTTTTCTCTCTCTCTGTTTTGCGGTTCTTGGGTGTTATTCTGGAGCCGATGCAGTGAAGTAGCCTTATCTTACGAGTGGAGTTGAGGTTTTTAAAATCTCCCTTCTCTGTTGTAGGCCGTGAAACCTAACAGGACGCAAGCCACAACCACTGGTCTGGAGCGACCGGGGTCCCTTGCCCACTCCCGAGAGACGGGACAGGTTAGTGAGATTCAATGGGTGCTGTTAAAGAGGCCTAGAAGGGGGATCAGACACTCAGTTTATCTTGAAACTGTGAAACAAGGAACCTGCTGAGTCCAGGAAATAGGACTTGGTGGACATCTGTAGCCCATCAACAAGTATATTTTGAGGGGAGGAATTCTGTATCAATTTCCCCTTCTAATGGAAATGGCCATGAAAAATTGCCTGACCTACGCAGCTTTGACCATTTCCTGTTATTCTCTTTGATCCAAGCTATTCACCAAAATAGGGGTCCTGTCTGTGGGGAGGGGAGACATTGACAGAGTCCGGGTACCTTTGATGCAATCCTCTTTATGCACAAAGTCCTGTTTCACTGAGCGCAAGAGGAATCAAAACAGCAAGAGGCCATTTATTGGCATGTAATTCCAAGCCTCTTTCCGGACAGCACTCTGCCCAAAAATCAAGCGAGGTCTTTTTTTCCCTCAGGCTCACATTGGCAGTGCTTGTTTTGCCGTCTCCTTGGCTTTCTGCTCCTTCCGTGGCGCGTGTGCGTGTCTCCCACACAGACCCACACACCCGCCTCTGCCCGCATGTGCTGTTTGGGTGGAGGCTACTATTCTTTCCACTATCAGATTCCCCAAGAGAGCTTAATTGTTCCTTACATATTTCCCCACATAAGAACATAAGAACGGCCACACTGGGTCAGACCAAAGGTCCCTCCAGCCCAGTATCCTGTCCACCGACAGTGGCCAAAGCCAGGTGCCCCAGAGGGAATGAACTGAACAGGGAATCATTAAGTGATCCATCCTCTGTCGCCCATTCTCAGCTTCTGGCAAACAGAGGCTAGGGACACCCTCCCTGCCCATCCTGGCTAATAGCCATTGATGGACCAATCCTCCATGAGCTTATCTAGTTCTATTTTGAACCCTGTTCTAGTCTTGGCCTTCACAACATCCTCTGGTGAGGAGTTCCACAGGTTGACCGTGCGTTGTGGGAAGAAATACTTCCTCTTGTTTGTTTTAAACCTGCTGCCTATTAATTTCATTGGGTGACCCCTAGTTCCTGTGTTATGATAAGGAGTAAATAACACTTCCTTATTCACTTTCTCCACACCAGTCATGATTTTATAGACCTCTGTCATATCTCCCCTTAGTCATCTCTTTTCCCAGCTGAAAAGTCCCAGTCTTATTCATCCCGCCTCATATAGAAGCCGTTTCATACCCCTCATCATTTTTGTTGCCCCGTTCTGAACTTTTTCCCAACTCTAATCAATCTGTTTTGAGATGGGTCGACCACATCTGCACACAGTATTCCAGATGTGGGCATCCCGTGGATTTATAGAGAGGCAGTAGGATATTTTCTGTCCTATTATCGATCCCTTTCTTAACAATTCCCAACATGGTTTGCTTTTTTGACGGCTGCTGCACATGGAGTGGATGTTTTCAGAGAAGGACTCCAAGATCTCAAAGGTTGGGGTGCCCACCCCCCACGTTTATGGAGGTGTCACTCAACCCATAGACTTTGGTACCTACCTGGCTGTGAAGGAAGATGCCTTTTGCGTTGGAGTCTCCCGGGTCGACCTCTGAACGCTGCACAGTTCTTGTCCTCACAGCATGTGCCGATGGCCCCGGAGCCTTTTCCCGGAGGCGGGCTGCTAGAAAGAAGAGGAAGATGACCCACAACCAGCTACTCTCTGGGGAAGGGATAACCCCGGCTCAGGGTCCCCGGAACGGTCAGCCACTGCATTACCCCTCGGCCTCGTCAGCAGAGCGCGGCAGGGCCGGGTCATGGGCTGCCCAGCCGAGCCGTCAGAGTGGGAGTCCGCCAGCACGAGACAGGAGTCAAGATTTGGGGGGCTTACCCGGGGGACAGAGGCGGGGGGATACACGGGAGGTCTGGAACCACATGGGAGATGCCCGGTCAGGACACCAGGAAAATGAAGCCTCCTGGTCCCGCTCCTGGTGGAGTCTCACACTAGGGCCTGCGACGCTTGCGGCCCCGGGTTCAAGACCCGCCCCTCCGTGGCTCATGACCGACAGAACTCAGATCCGGCTTCCCAAACTCCTCGCCTCTCTGCCAGGCCCAAAACATTCAGGAAAGAAACCCGAGCTCCCCAGAGACGTCACGTGTCTCCTTCGCAGCGACTGCCGCGTTCCTGGCCTCCCAGGGGACAGCCGGCACCGAACACACAAATAAAGCCGGCCGCAATGCCAGGCAGAGATCAAACAGAAAAGGGTCACGTAATCCAAGGGCCGGCCAAATTCAGACGGGAAATCAGGCTCACATTTTTAATCCATAAGGCGAATTCACCCTTCGGACAACTTACCAAGGGTTTCGGGGGGCAGTTCTCCATCAGTGGCAGATTTTAGCTCAAGCGTGGGTGATTTTCGACAAGGAATTAATTCAGCAATGCTCTCTGGCGTGTGTTATCCAGGGAGGTCAGGTTACTTGCGATCACTTCTAAGTGCCCGGGGTTTCAGGTACCATTTGATCAAAGGGCACCCGGATCTTCCGCAAAACGAGAGACACGTGATCTCCCTTTAAAGAACCAGACGCCGATCAAGGCCTCGTTTCAGGTCTGAACTTCTCCGGCGTCCACTCAATCTCACCTTGCCTTTGCCGGCCAGATGAAGAAGCCCTCCAGCTATCTCATTTCTCCTCTCCAAGCAGAAGGCAATTCTAGACAGCGATCACGTTACCTCTTGTCCTGCTTTTCGACTAGCTAAATAGATTGGACTCCCAAAGTGACAGCCTGGCATGTTCTTTTCCCCAGCGTGTGAGCAAGTGTTCCGTCTCGGAAGGAATACAACAGTGTTGCTTTTTTGTGTGTGTGAGTGCAAAATGGGAGAGGAAATTCAGTGTTGATCAATGCAAAGTAATGCATATTGGAAAACATAATCCCAGCTACGCTTACAAAATAACGGGGTCTAAATTAGTTGTTTCCAATCAAGAAAAAGATCTTGGAGTCATTGTGGATAGTTCTTCGAAAACATCCGCTCAATGTGCAGCGGCATCAAAAAAGCTAACAAAATGGTGGGAACCCAAAAGAGAGAGATAATAAGACCGAAAATATCAAGATGCCACTCTATAAATCCATGGTACGCCCACACCTGGAATACCGTGTGCCGATGTGGGTACCCCTTCTCAAAACAGATCTATTAGAAGTGGGCAGGTGAGATTCTGTGGCCTGCATTGTGCAGGAGGTCAGACTAGATGATCATAATGGTCCCGTCTGACCTTAAAGTCTATGAGTCTATGAGAAGTGGTAAAGGTACAGAGAAGGGGCGACAAAAACAATGAAGGGTCTGGAACGGCTTCCGGACAAAGAGAGATTAAAAAGACTGGGATTGTTCAGCTAGGAAAAGAGACGACTGAGGGAGGAGATGAGAGAGGTCTGTAAAAGGGGTAGATACGCTGGAGGGTAGGGATTGGGCCCAGAGTGACCTAGACAAATTGGAGGATTGGACCAAGAGAAATCGGATGAGGTTCAACAAGGACAAGTGCAGAGTCTTGCACTTAAGATGGAAGAATCCCATGCACTGCTACAGACTAGGGACCGAGTGGCTGGGCAGCAGTTCTGCAGAAAGGGACCTAGGGGTTACAGTGGATGAGAAGCTGAATATGAGTCAACAGTGTGCCCTTGTTGCCAAGAAAGCTAACGGCATTTTGGGCTGCATTAGTAGGAGCGTTGCCAGCAGATCGAAGGACGTGATCATTCCCCTCTATTCGGCACTGGTGAGGCCACACCTGGAGTATTACGTCCAGTTTTGGGGCCCCCACTACAGAAAGGATGTGGACAAATTGGAGAGAGTCCAGCGGAGGGCGATGAAAATGATTAGGGGGCTGGGGCACATGACTTACGAAGAGAGGCTGAGGGAACTGGGCTTGTTTAGCCTGCAGGAATTTGGGGGAGACGGTTGGGAGATGTCCAGGTAATCTCCACGCCGGACTTTAACATTGAGAGGAAAGACAACCAAGTAAGAGAGGATATAGCCGGGGGTAGGAGAATGGACATAAGGAGGAAGGGCAGAGTGGATACTAGTCAAATAGGTCATACTGGCAGTACAATGTCCATACCAAATTGGGTAAGGAATGTGAGTGAGGCCAAACAGCAAAAATTAAGATGTTTGTACACCAATGCGAGGAGCCTAGGTAACAAAATGGAGGAATTGGAGCTACTGGTCCAGGAAGTGAAACCAGATATCATAGGAATAACCGAAACATGGTGGAATAGTAGTCATGACTGGAGTACAGGTATTGAAGGGTATGTGCTGTTTAGGAAAGATAGAAATAAAGGTAAAGGTGGGGGAGTAGCATTGTATATCAATGATGAGGTAGACTGTAAAGAAATAAAAAGTGATGGAATGGATAAGACAGAGTCTGTCTGGGCAAAAATCACATTGGGGAAGAAAACTACTAGAGCCTCCCCTGGGATAGTGCTTGGGGTGTGCTATAGACCACCGGGATCTAATTTGGATATGGATAGAGACCGCTTTAATGTTTTTAAGGAAGTAAATACTAATGGGAACTGTGTGATCATGGGAGACTTCAACTTCCCAGATATAGATTGGAGAACAAGTGCTAGTAATAATAATAGGGCTCAGATTTTCCTAGATGTGATAGCTGATGAATTCCTTCATCAGGTAGTTGCTGAACCAACAAGGGGGGATGCCATTTTAGATTTGGTTTTGGTGAGTAGTGAGGACCTCATTGAAGAAATGGTTGTGGGGGACAACCTTGGCTCGAGTGATCATGAGCTAATTCAGTTCAAACTAAATGGAAGGATAAACAAAAATAAATCTGAGACTAGGGTTTTTGATTTCAAAAGGGCTAACTTTAATAAATTAAGGAAATTAGTTAGGGAAGTGGATTGGACTAAAGAATTTATGGACCTAAAGGCGGAGGAGGCCTGGGATTATTTCAAGTTAAAGTTGCAGAAGCTATCAGAAGCCTGTATCCCAAGAAAGGGGAAACAATTCATAGGCAGGGGTTTTAGACCAAGCTGGATGAGCAAGCATCTCAGAGAGGTGATTAAGAAAAAACAGAAAGCATACAAGGAGTGGAAGATGGGAGGGATCAGCAAAGAAACCTACCTTATTGAGGTCAGAGCATGTAGGGATAAAGTGAGACAGGCTAAAAGTCATGTAGAATTGGACCTTGCAAAGGGAATTAAAACCAATAGTAAAAAGTTTTATAGCCATATAAATAGGAAGAAAACAAAGAAAGAAGAAGTGGGACCGCTAAACACTGAGGATGGAGTGGAGGTTAAGGATAATCTAGGCATGGCTCAATATCTAAACAAATACTTTGCCTCAGTCTTTAATGAGGCTAATGAGGAGCTTAGGAATAGTGGCAGCATGACAAATGGGAATAAGGATGTGGGGGTAGATATTACCATATCCGAGGTAGAAGCCAAACTTGAACAGCTTAATGAGAGTAAATCAGGCGGCCCAGATAATCTTCATCCAAGAATATTAAAGGAACTGGCACATGAAATTGCAAGTCCATTAGCAAAAATTTTTAATGAATCTCTAAACTCAGGGGTTGTACCGTTTGACTGGAGAATAGCTAATATAGTTCCTATTTTTAAGAAAGGGAAAAAAAGTGACCCGGGTAACTACAGGCCTGTTAGTTTGACATCTGTAGTATGCAAGGTCTTGGAAAAAATTTTGAAGGAGAAAGTAGTTAAGGACCTTGAGGTCAATGGCAATTGGGACAAATTACAACATGGTTTTACAAAAGGTAGATCATGCCAAACCAACTTGATCTCCTTCTTTGAGAAAGTAACAGATTTTTTAGATAAAGGAAACGCAGTGGATCTAATCTACCTCGATTTCAGTAAGGCATTTGATACAGTACCACATGAGGAATTATCGGTTAAATTGGAAAAGATGGGGATCAATATGAAAATTGAGAGGTGGATAAGGAACTGGTTAAAGGGGAGACTACAGCGGGTCATACTGAAAGGTGAACTGTCAGGTTGGAGGGAGGTTACTAGTGGTGTTCCTCAAGGTTCAGTTTTGGGACCAATTTTATTTAATCTTTTTATTACTGACCTCGGCACCAAAAGTGGGAGTGTGCTAATAAAGTTTGCAGATGACACAAAGTTGGGAGGTATTGCCAATTCAGAAAAGGATCGGGATATCCTACAGGAAGATCTGGATGAGCTTGTAAACTGGAGTAATAGTAATAGGATGAAATTTAATAGTGAGAAGTGTAAGGTTATGCATTTAGGGATTAATAACAAGAATTTTAGTTATAAGCTGGGGACGCATCAGTTGGAAGTAACGGAAGAGGAGAAGGACCTCGGAGTCCTGGTTGATCACAGGATGACTATGAGTCGCCAATGTGATGTGGCCGTGAAAAAAGCTAGTGCGGTCTTGGGATGCATTAGGCGAGGTATTTCTAGTAGAGATAAGGAGGTGTTAGTACCGTTATACAAGGCATTGGTGAGACCTCATTTGGAATACTGTGTGCAGTTCTGGTCTCCCATGTTTAAGAAGGATGAATTCAAACTGGAACAGGTACAAAGAAGGGCCACTAGGATGATCCGAGGAATGGAAAACCTGTCGTATGAAAGGAGACTCAAGGAGCTTGGTTTGTTTACCCTAACCAAAAGAAGGCTGAGGGGAGATATGCTTGCTCTCTTTAAATATATCCGAGGGATAAATACCAGGGAGGGAGAGGAATTATTTCAGCTCAGTACCAATGTGGACACAAGAACAAATGGATATAAACTGGCCAGCAGGAAGTTTAGACTTGAAATTAGACGAAGGTTTCTAACCATCAGAGGAGTGAAGTTCTGGAACAGCCTTCCAAGGGAAGCAGTGGGGGCAAAAGACCTAACTGGCTTCAAGATTAAGCTAGATACGTTTATGGAGGGGATGGTTTGATGGGATAACATGATCTTAGTCAAGGGTCAATTAATTGCCATCAGTGGTAAATAGGACCAATGGTCAATGATGGGATGTTAGAAGTTACTACAGAGAACTTTTTCCTGGGTGTCTGGCTGGTGAGTCTTGCCCACATGCTCGGGGTTCAGCTGATCGCCATATTTGGGGTCGGGAAGGAATTTTCCTCCAGGGTAGATTGGCAGAGGCCCTGGAGGTTTTTTGCCTTCCTCTGCAGCATGGGGCACGGGTCACTTACCGGAGGATACTCTGCATCTTGAAGTCTTTAAACCATGATTTGAGGACTTCAATAGCTGAGACATAGGTGAGAGAATTATTCCAGGAGTGGGTGGGTGAGATTCTGTGGCCTGCATTGTGCAGGAGGTCAGACTAGATGATCATAATGGTCCCTTCTGACCTTAAAGTCTATGAGTCTATGAGTCTATGAGAAGAGTGAGGGAGGATTTGATAGCAGCCTTCAACTACCTGAAAGGGGGTTCCAAAGAGGATGGAGCTCGGCTGTTCTCAGTGGTAGCAGATGACAGAACAAGGAGTAATGGTCTCAAGTTGCAGAGGGGGAGATTTAGGTTGGATATTAGGAAATGCTATTTCACTAGTAGGGTGGTGAAGCACTGGAATGGGTTCCCAAGGGAGGTGGTGGAATCTCCATCCTTAGAGGTTTTTAAGGCCCGGCTTGACAAGCCCTGGCTGGGATGATTTAGTTGGGGTTGGTCCTGCTTTGAGCAGGGGTTTGGACTAGAACCTCCTGTCACGGAGTGTGGGGGAAGACAGGTCCTGCACCCCTCTTCCCGGGATTCAATGTGACTCTCAGCCAGCCAGTAGAACAGAAGGTTTATTAGGGTTGTCAGGAAAGAGTCCAAACAGAGCTTGTAAGTATGACCAGGACCCCTCAGCTGGGGCCTTCTGGGGGGCAGGGAGCTTAGACCCCAGCTCTGGGGCTCCCTGTGTTTCACCACCCAGCTCCAAAAACCCCCCAAAAAACCAGCCAAACCTCCAGCAGGCTCTTCCCCTCCCCCGGGGCCCCTCCTCTCGCCTTTTACCATTCTCCCAGCCAAAGGTGTCACCTCCCAACCCCCGTCCTGGCTCATGTTACAGCCTCAGGTAAAGTCTCGCATTCCCAATGTAGCCTTTCCCAATGCAGCCAGCCTCTCAGGTCAGATCCATCTCGCTCCCTACTCCGTCACATCTCTCCCCTCTTCGAGACTGAACTGAGCGGGGTCACTCTGACCAGTGGCCTGGGGAAGTTCAGGGCCCCCTCTCCGGGACAACGCATCCGCTATCAGGTTGGCACTTCCCTTCACATGGACCACGTCCATGTCGTAATCCTGCAGGAGCAGGCTCCACCTCAGGAGCTTGGCGTTGGCCCCTTTCATCTGGTGTAGCCAGGTCAGGGGAGAGTGGTCGGTGTACACGGTGAAGTGTCGCCCAAATAGATACGGCTCTAGTTTCTTGAGGGCCCACACCATGGCCAGGCATTCCTTCTCGATGGCCGCATAATTCTGCTCTCGGGGTAGCAGCTTCTTGCTTAAATACACGATGGGGTGTCTCTGCCCCGTTTCATCCTCCTGCATTAACACCGCCCCCAGTCCCATGTCTGAGGCGTCGGTGAACACCAGAAAGGGCTTGTCAAAGTCTGGGTTTGCCAGAACCGGGCCCCTGATCAAAGCCTCCTTCAGTGCACAGAGAGCCCTCTGGCACTCCTTGGTCCAGACCACCTTGTCTGGCTTCCCCTTCTTACATAGCTCAGTGATGGGGGTGGCTATGGCGCTAAAGTGGGGCACAAATCTTCGATAGTACCCCGCCATCCCAATAAAGGCCTGGACCTGCTTTTTAGTTTGTGGAGTGGGCCAGTCCCGGATCACCTCCACCTTGGCTGGTTCTGGCTTTAGGTGGCCACTCCCCACCCGGTGTCCCAGGTAGGACACTTCAGCCATCCCCACCTTGCACTTCTCCGCTTTTATGGTCAGCCCAGCCTCCCGGAGTCGGTCCAGCACTTGTTTAACTTGGGACACATGGTCCTCCCAGGTCTGGCTAAAGACACAGATATCATCGATATACGCCACAGCGAAACTCTCCATCCCCTTCAGTAGCTGATCCACCAGGCGCTGGAAAGTGGCTGGCGCTCCCTTGAGGCCGAAAGGCAGGGTCAGGAACTCGTAGAGCCCCAGAGGGGTAATGAAGGCAGATTTCAGCCGGGCATCTGCATCCAGTGGCACTTGCCAGTAGCCCTTTGTAAGATCCATGGTGGTGAGGTACCGAGCCCCTCCCAGCTTGTCTAGGAGCTCGTCCGGCCGGGGCATGGGGTAGGCATCAGATACAGTGATGGCATTGAGCTTCCGATAGTCCACACAGAACAGGATCGACCCATCCTTTTTGGGGACCAGCACCACCGGCGAGGCCCAAGGGCTGGACGACGGCTGGATCACCCCCAAAGCCAGCATGTCCTTGACCTCTCTTTCCAGGTCCCGAGCTGTCTTCCCTGTGACTCGGAAGGGGGAGCATCTTATAGGTTGGTGCGATCCTGTCTGCACGCGGTGGACAGTCAGATTAGTGCGACCAGGCTGGTTGGAAAACAGCTGTCGGTACAGATGCAGCACCCCTCTGATCTCAGCTTGCTGGGCAGGGGTTAGCTGATCGGAGAGAGGGATTGTTTCTTGGGAGGAACCAGCTCCTGTCTCAGGGAATAGATCTACTAGAGGGTCACTTCCCTGCTCCTCCCAATGTCCACACACGGCCAGCACCACATTCCCCCTGTCGTAATATGGCTTCATCATATTGACATGGTACACCCGGCAGTGGTGTGCCCGGTTGGACAGCTCCACCACATAATTTACCTCATTTAGCTGCTTGACAACCTTGCAAGGGCCTTCCCAAGCGGCCTGCAGCTTGTTTTTCCTCACGGGGATGAGAACCATCACCTGATCCCCGGTGGCGTAGGCGCGGGCCCGCGCCATGCGGTCGTACCAGACCTTTTGCCTCCTCTGGGCTCTGGCCAGATTTCCCTTGGCCAGGCCCATGAGCTCAGTAAGTCTCTCTCGGAAGGTCAGGACATACTCCACCACTGACTCTCCCTCGGGGGCGGCCTCCCCCTCCCATTCGTCTCTCATCAGGTCCAGGGGCCCCCGTACCCTCCTGCCGTATAACAGTTCGAAGGGCGAGAATCCGGTAGACTCCTGGGGCACTTCCCTGTACGCGAACAGCAGGTGCGGTAGGTACTTGTCCCAGTCCTGCGGGTGCTGGTTCATAAAGGTTTTCAGCATCATCTTTAGCGTCCCATTGAACCTCTCCACCAGCCCATTGGACTGGGGATGATATGCTGAGGCCCAGCTGTGCCGGACCCCACATTTCTCCCACAAGCACCGGAGCAGGGCCGACATGAAGTTGGACCCTTGGTCTGTCAGGACTTCCTTGGGGAACCCCACTCGGCTGAAAATGGTCAGCAGCGCATCCGCCACGGTGTCTGCTTCAATGGAGGACAAATGCACCACCTCGGGGTAGCGGGTGGCGAAATCTACCACCACCAGGATGTATTTCTTCCCCGACCGGGTTGTCTTGCTGAGAGGCCCCACTATGTCCATGGCCACCTTCTGGAAGGGCTCCTCTATGATGGGGAAAGGCCTCAAAGCCACTTTCCCCTTGTCCCGAGCCTTCCCCACCCGCTGACAGGGGTCACAGGACCGGCAGTACTGATGGACAGTGGTAAAGACCCCAGGCCAGTAAAAGTTCTGTAGCAGCCTCTGCCTGGTGCGCCGGATCCCCTGGTGCCCTGCGAGAGGGATGTCATGGGCCAGGTACAGTAGCTTGCGGCGATACTTCTGGGGGACCACCAGCTGCCTCCTGATCCCCCATGTCTCCATCTCACCGGGGGGAGCCCATTCCCGGTACAGGAACCCCTTCTCCCACAGGAACCTCTCCTGGCAACCTCTCCACATGGTCTGCACCTCCCTGTGGTCGGCCAGGTCCCTGAGCTTCCGCAAGGAGGGATCTCTCTGTAACTCGGCCTGGAACTCAGCCGCTGGGGAAGGGATAGGAGCCTGTTCCCTCGTGCTGTCTGTGTCTGAGGCCGCAGCCTCTCTGCGCCTGGTCCTGGGGTACTCCCTCCCCACTGGGCCAGGGTCTTGCACCCCGTGCAAGGCACCATCTCCGAGGCCCAGGCGTAGCGCCCCTTGCCGGCTCTGGCTACGGGTCACGACCAGGGTATCCCGGGATTCACTGGGCCAGTCTTCTAGGTCCCCCCCCATCAGTACCTCAGTGGGCAAATGCTGGTGCACCCCTATGTCCTTGGGGCCCTCCTTGGCCCCCCATTTCAGGTGTACCCTCACCACGGGTACCTTGAACGGGGTCCCGCCCACCCCTGTTAGGGTCAGGTAGGTGTTGGGTATCACCCGATCTGGGGCCACCACCTCGGGCCGGGCCAGCGTCACCTCCGCGCCCGTATCCCAGTATCCAGTGACCCGCCTCCCATCTATCTCCAGGGGAACAAGGCACTCTCTCCGGAGAGACAGCCCCGCGCCCACCCTATAAACCGAGAACCCTGAGTCCAGAGCATCCAGCCCCCCCGAGGAGCTGGTCTGGGGCCTTCCTCCCTCCGGAGCCGTTGATAAGCTGCCAGCCCCCCTCTTCTGGGCTGTCGGCCCCTCGTCCGGCTGGTTCTCTACCCAGTTAACCCGGTGTGGGTTTGGTCTGCTCAGTCTGTCTCTGATCTTGGGGCACTGGGACCGTACGTGGCCCCTCTGGCCGCAGTGATAGCAGCTCATGTCCCGTTGGTCCCCTTGAGCAGGTCGGTTGGTTCTGATGTCGGAGGTTCCCCTCGGGAGGGGGTTCTCCCTATTTCCCCTTTGGGAGGTCCCATGGTGACTCTCTTGCTGCCTCAGGGTGGGCCTGCTCCTTTGGGATTCCTCCCTGCCACCCCTTGACCGACTGTTCATGAACTCGTCGGCCAACCGCCCTGCGTGCTGCGGGCTCCCTGGATTTTTGTCCATCAACCATAGCTTCAGGTCTGATGGGCACCGTTCATACAGTTGTTCCAGTACGAATAGTTCGAGCAGGCCCTCCATAGTTTGGGCCCCAGCGGTCCACTTGCGGGCGTATCCATGTATCCGGTTGGCCAGTTGTAGGTACGTGATCTCAGGGGTTTTTCGCTGATCCCAGAACCTTTGACGGTACATCTCGGGAGTCAGCCCAAGCTCGCAAAGCAGGGCCTTTTTGAACAGTTCATAGTCCCCAGTCTCCGTCTCCTTCATTCTGCCGTACACGTCCAGGCCTGCAGGGTCTAGTAAGGGGGTGAGATACTGGATCTTGTCTGCAGGGTCAGCCTTGTGCAACCTGCAGGCATTCTCAAAGGCCGCCAGGAAGCTGTCTATGTCTTCCCCTTCCTTACGCCGGGCCAGGAAGTTACGATCAAACTTCCCTGCAGTCTTGGGTCCCCCCTCACTCACCGCAGCCGGGGCCTCACTGCTCCTCAGTCTGGCCAGCTCCAGCTCATGCTGGCGTTGTTTCTCCTCATGCTGGCGTTGTTTCTCCTCATGCTGGCGTTGTTTCTCCTTCTCCTCCAGCTCATGCTGGCGTTGTTTCTCCTTCTCCTCCAGCTCACGCTGACGTTGTTTCTCCTCGTGCTGACGCTGCTTTTCCCGTTCTTCCCGCTCCTCCTTCAGTTCCTGCTGCCTCAACTCGAGCTCTTTCAGTTTTATCTCCCTCTCCCAATCCAGCCGCCTCCACTGCTGGGATGGGGAGCTCCTCCGGGACGATCCCCTGCTGGCCACTGGGGTCAAGGTGCCCTCGGTATTTGCTGGGCTTTCCCCAACCTCTCCCCTGGGCAGAGGCAAGAGGGGTCTTGGGAAGTCCTCGGCAGCAGTCTGACCCCTCCCAGCCAGGTCAGGCCCTGGGGCCCATGCTGCGTCTGTTGGGCGGCTTCCCTCAGGGACAGGGATCGGGTCATCCACGCGATCCTTCTCCTCCAGCTGCGCAATCAGCTGGTCTTTGGTGGACTTCCCAACGCGCAGCCCCCTCTGCCTGCACAGCTCCACCAGATCGTTCTTACGGCGCTTAGCATACATCTTCCTGCTAGCCACTCTCAGGCCTGTGCGGTCTTGGCCCCCACGGCTTCCAGGAGGAACCCCTAGTGTGCCAGCCCTTCTCACTGGTCACACCCCTCAGGGTTAAACGTAACTCCTCCGCCCCCCAAAACCGCTTCTCTCTGCCTCTTCAGCAACCTGCTCCCTGTCAATCCCCCTTCGTTGTACTGCTCTCCAGTCACTTACTGCAGGAAGAGCAGCTCATGGGGTGCAGTAGATCCCACCGCTGCCACCAGTTGTCACAGAGTGTGGGGGAGACAGGTCCTGCACCCCTCTTCCCTGGATTCAATGTGACTCTCAGCCAGCCAGTAGAACAGAAGGTTTATTAGGGTTGTCAGGAAAGAGTCCAAACAGAGCTTGTAAGTATGACCAGGACCCCTCAGCTGGGGCCTTCTGGGGGGCAGGGAGCTTAGACCCCGGCTCTGGGGCTCCCTGCGTTTCACCACCCAGCTCCAAAAACCCCCCAAAAAACCAGCCAAACCTCCAGCAGGCTCTTCCCGTCCCCCGGGGCCCCTCCTCTCGCCTTTTACCATTCTCCCAGCCAAAGGTGTCACCTCCCAACCCCTGTCCTGGCTCATGTTACAGCCTCAGGTAAAGTCTCGCATTCCCAATGTAGCCTTTCCCAATGCAGCCAGCCTCTCAGGTCAGATCCATCTCGCTCTCTACTCCGTCACACCTCCTGAGGTCCCTTCCAACCCTGATCTTCTACGGTTCTATAAAATCATGAACAGCGCGGAGAACGGGAATAAGGAGGCGTGATTTACCCCTTCACGTCACACAAGAACTAGGGGTCGCGCAACCAAATGAATAGGCAGCAGGTTTAAAACAAACAAAAGGGGGTGTTTCTCCCGTATATCACAGGACATTGATGTGACGAACTAGGACTGTTGTTAATGTTTCCCCTGAGTACTGTGTGGGTGCCTCGGTTTCCCTATGCAGTGCTTGAGTATCTAGGTGGTGGGACAAGGGTGCATGACTGTTACAGAGGGGCCTGGACACAGAGAAGGGCCGACACTCTGTATCCCAGCAACGGATGGCCCCGGCCCCTCCCCTGCGAAGGTGAGAGCTGAAGGTGTTGGAACAAAGGGATCAGGTGACCTCCTGGCCCAGGAAGGAGAGAAAGGGGGAGGAGGGGCTGGACAGTTTCAGTTTGGAGCTGGCCGGAGAGAAGGGGAGAGGGGCAGACAGGGTCTGGCCTCCCTGCCCCCCGTTTGGAGCTGTGGGGTGAAATGCAGGGAGCCCCGGGCTGGGGTCTAAGCTCCCTGCCCCCCCGGAAGGGCCCGGCTGAGGGGTCCTGGATGTACTGACAAGCTCTGGTTGGACTGTGTTCCTGGCATCTCTAATAAACCTTCTATTCTACTGGCTGGCTGAGACTCCCAGTGATTCCCCGGGGAAGAGGGGTGCAGGGCCGGACTCCCCCACACTCCGTGACAATTAAATCTCACCCCCTTCTCTCCCAGAGAGGTATTGGTGGCAGTCGTGGGATCCCAGCATTTGCTGGGTGTCTGTGCTGGCGTGGCAGGGCAGCCAAGCTTACCACATGGGGACTCTATCCTGGGAAGCCACGGTTCCGAAAAAGATTTGGGCCTCACGGCGGGAGAGCAGATAAACGTGAGGGTAGTTGATCTGATAAAGGGAGAGGCTGGGGTCAAGCGATGCAGGGGGTGGATCAACAAATTGAGCTGAAAAGAAAAGGGTGATGAATTAAGGCGTTTTCTACGAAGGACATCCAGGACTTGACTCGAAGCCACCACGCTCTAGAAAACCCACCGCTTCCCTTGGGAGCGGGGCTAAAGCCACCTCCTTCCGAACTTGAATGCGTCTGGATTTCGCAAGCACCCTGGTTCAGCCTTTTGTCACGAGTTTCGGGAGGCCTTTTGTGCCTGCTACGAAGGGTGAGCTGCCAGAAACCACAACGTTGCCTTCCTCCCAAGACTGAACACTTGCTCGCGTGCCAGAAGCGATATCAATCGGGCGCCGGAGGGGGACACGGTGCTCTAGTTTCCGGCTCACCCATGCCGGGTAAAATCCCCTCCCTACTCTCCCTGCGATACGGAGAAGGAAGGAAGAACACCCACTTTTGAATGTCCTGGGGCCATGCTCCCCCGGCCTCCCTATTATGCCCTCCCCACCGATTGCGACCATCTAATCAAGGGGTACAGTCGTCTGGGAAGGCCGAGTGCCACTGCTTTAGTCCGACCCCCAGCCAGAGAACTGCCCTGAAATAATTCCCTTTAGAAACACATCCCATCTTGATTGAAAAAGGGTCAGGGATGGAGAATCCACCACCACTCTGGGTAAATCGGCCCACTGGCTAATTACGCTCATAGTTAAAACTTTGCACCTTATTACCAGCCTGGGGGTGGAGTTGGGGACCCCAGCAGCGGTCGCACCAGGGCTGAACCCAGAGGTCAAACAACTGCTCTGCGCCTTCTCCGGGCCCCTCTGTTGATCCACCCGCAGCGTCGTTTGACCCCAGCCTCTCCCTTTATCCGATCAACCACCCTCGTGTTTATCTGATCTCCCGCCATGAGGCCCAAATCTTTTTCGGAGCCGCGGCTTCCCAGGATAGAGTCCCCATGTGGTAAGCTTGGCCTGCCCTGCCACGCCGGCACAGACACCCAGAAAATGCTGGGATCCCACGACTGCCACCAATACCTCTCTGGGAGAGAAGGGGCCTTCTTGGATCCTAGATGTCTACATGTACATTTAGCCCTAGTAAAAAGCTAGCCGAGCGGTGTCCCATCCTGTGCATTATTTACCGCTTTCCCCCATTTGCAGGGGGTCACCCACAAACTTTATCAGAAAATTTACCAGAAAATGCTGGGATCCCACTGCTACCACCAATACCTCTCTGGGAGAGAAGGGGCTACTTGGATCCTAGATGCCTACATGTACACTTAGCCCTAGTAAAAAGCTAGCTGAGCAGTGTCCCATCCTGTGCATTATTTACCACTTCCTCCCCCCCATTTGCGGGGGGGGCCACCCACAAACTTTATCCAACGATACCAAAACGTCTATTGAAATCAATGGGAGTTAGGCGTCTAAAACACCTTTGAGGATCATTGATGCCTCCCACCATCACCGTCTGCCACCGATGGGACTTTATAGACTCACCTGGGGTAGCAACACTCACTACGGACCGCACCTGGGCTGGTTCTGAGGGCAGGTAGTCGGCTGTACGAGAGGGTGGAATCCGGCATCCCCTGGAAGGGATCGGGCATTGGAATTAATCCAGCGTTGTTCCCCGCCTCAGCTATCCAGGACGCTACTGAGATTAGCTATGTAGCCTGGGCCGGATTAAGGTCCCCAGCTCATGGAGGTACATCATGGTTACACCATCTCAAGTGGCATTTAAAAAAACGTTAGACAGGTGTCTAGGTCATGCGGGGGTGGGGGGAAATGTAGGGGAGGAGCTGCCCTGAGTGTAACTGACTCAGCAACCCTGCCTGAATCTGCATAGAGCCTGAACCGATTGCTGAGACAGCACCGGGGAAGAGAGGGAAAGACCTGCCCCACAAGTCTCTATGGGGTGTTAACTTCCTGACCCACTGCTTTGGAGAGGGAAAAAAAAAAAACACACGGCACCCACCCAGCCATGCCAGCAAAGACGCCCAGAAAATGCTGGGATCCCACTACTGCCACCAATACCTCTCTGGGCGAGACGGAGCCCCCCGCTACACCAAACTGGGACACAGGGGTAGAACCATCTGATAACGCCGCTTTGGCAGAATCAAAACCTTTCGTGGGAACACAAACAGTGGCAACGGGGGGAGGGATAGCTCAGTGGTTTGAGCATTGGCCTGCTAAACCCAGGGTTGTGAGTTCAATCCTTGAGGGGGCCATTTGGGGATCTGGGGCAAAAATTGGGGATTAGTCCTGCTTTGAGCAGGGGGTTGGACTAGATGACCTCCTAAGGTCCCTTCCAACCCTGAGATTCTATGAACGAATCATTTAGACGAATTTTGCTGAGGCGTCATTATCTTGACTATCTATTTAGTAGACCGTCGCCGGTATTTAGATATTCAAATTAATGTGACTATTTCTACAAGTCGGCTGTAGATTTTAAAGGAGTAAACGATAAACGTCAATCCCACCATACACGCCCAAGGCAGTGAAAAAAGATTTCCATCTATGATAGTAGACATTTGCGAGTAGAGATATCACAGACGTAACGAACAACAGAGTTAGGATCAGACCGGAATAAATTGCCCAGGGAGGTTGTGGGATCTCCATCGTTGGAGATTTGTAAGAGCCGGTTAGACAAACGCCTGTCAGAGATGGTCTAGATCAGGGGTGGGAAAACTGCTAGATCTGGCCCGCCAGCTGTTTTAATCCGGTCCCTCTAGGGAGCGGGGTCTGGGGCTTGCCCCGTTCCGGTGCTCCGGCCAGGGAGCAGGGTTGGGGGCCGCTCCATGCGGCTCCCGGAAGCAGCAGCATGACCCCGTTCCAGCTCCTCCGCGGAGGGGCAGCCAGGGGGCTCCGCTCTGCACGCTGCCCCTGCCCCAAGCGCCGCCCCCGCAGTGCCCATTGGCTGGGAACTGCAGCCAATGGGAGTTGCAGGGGTGGTGTCAGCAGACGGGGCAGCGCGCAGAGCCGCCTGGCCGCGCCTCCGCGGAGGAGGTGAGGAAAGGACCTGCCGCTGCTTCCGGGAGCCACTTGAGGTAAGCGCTGCCCGCCGAACCCCTCGATCCCAGCCCAGAGCCCGCACCCCAATCCCCTGCCCCAGCCCTGATCCCCCTCCCGTCCTCCAAACCCCTCGGTCCCAGCCTGGAGCCCCCAGCCGGAGCCCGCAACCCAATCCCCTGCCCCAGCCCTGATCCCCCTCCCGTCCTCCAAACCCCTCGGTCCCAGCCCAGAGCCCCCAGCCGGAGCCCGCAACCCAATCCCCTGCCCCAGCCCTGATCCCCCACCCGTCCTCCGAACCCCTCGATCCCAGCCCAGAGCCCCCACCCGGAGCCTGCACCCCAATCCTCTGCCCCAGCCCCTCCCTCCGAACCCCTCGATCCCAGCCCAGAGCACCCTCCTGCACCCCAAAGCCCTCATCCCCAGCCCCACCCAGAACCTGCACCCCCAACCAGAACCCTCACTCCCCCTCCTGCACTCACTGAGGGGGGTCACTGAATGAAATCAATAGGCAGCAGGTTGAAAATGAACAAAAGGAAGTATTTCTTCCCACAACACACAGTCGACCTGGGGAACTCCTCGCCGGAGGATGTTGGGAAGGCCAAGATTATAACAGGGGTCAAAAAAACAACTAGATAAGTCCATGGAGGACAGGTCCATCAATGGCTATTATCCAGGATGGGCAGGGATGGGGTCCCTAGTCTCTGTTTGCCAGAAACTGGGAATGGGCGACAAGGGATGGATCACGCGGTGATTCCCTGTTCTGTTTATTCCCTCTGGGGCACCTGGCATTGGCCACCGTCAGAAGACAGGACCCTGGGCTAGCCGCTCTGACCCACTATGGCCTTCAATAGGGAAGAGGGCCAAGGGACAGCGAGATGCAGAGGGACCCACAGATTATGCAGAAGCACCACCAGGAGAGCCTGGAAGTTCTGGAAAACTTGCCCCAGAACCCGGTGGGGGCTCAGGGAAGCCAAACTTACCTTCGGACCGGCCCCGGGTGGAGCCAGATCCCCCATGAAGAGGCGGACCGCACCGTAGGGACACGGGGGGCCAAGATCCCCCCGCTCCATCGCCTCCCGCCAGGCGGTTCGGCGTTGGGCTCTCACGGGTCGCAGGAGGGCCCTGGGGGGGACCCCGGGAAGGGAGCGGGCGGGCAAAGGCCAGGCAGAGGGACAGGACAACGCAAACATCACCCCCCGGGCCAGCAGCAGCCAGGGACCAGCCCCCATCTTGCCTCTCGACAGCAATCAAGAGAGGCTAGCACTCCGGAGCCTCTTATAGCCAGGTGCCGTTCCCACCTGGCTCAGGTAATTCGCACCTGCAGGCGGATTGAACCCGGGGCCAATCAGATGCAGCAGCTGTCGGGGGCAACGCAGGGCAGCTGGAGACACAGGCTAAACCCATGGGGCGGGGGCTGGGAGCCAGGACTCCTGGGTTCTCTCCCTGGCTCTGGGAGGGGAGTGGGGGGCTGGTGGATCAGAGCAGGGGGGACTGGGAGCCAGGACTCCTGGGTTCTCTCCCCAGCTCTGGGAGGGGAGTGGAGGCTGAAGGGTCAGAGCAGCGGGGCTGGGAGCCAGGACTCCTGGGTTCTCTCCCCTGTTCTGGGAGGGGAGGCTGGTGGGTTAGAGCAGGGTGGGCTGGGAGCCAGGACTCCTGGGTTCTCTCCCCGGCTCTGGGAGGGGAGTGGGGGCTGGTGGGTAGAGCAGGGGGTGCTGGGAGCCAGGACTCCTGGGTTCTCTCCCCGGCTCTGGGAGGGGAGTGGGGGCTGGTGGGTAGAGCAGGGGGTGCTGGGAGCCAGGACTCCTGGGTTCTCTCCCCAGCTCTGCCACCTGTACTATGGGGACCCCAATCTTTCATGGGGGGGTGGTCTGACCAGTACCTGGCACACAATGGCCTCCCAATGTGGTTGTGTGTGTGGATGTAGGGGGGGGCCCCCCCCCGATCTCCATGAAGATGGGGAAGCATGCAGCACTGGGCCTGACAGGGGTCCCCCCCAAAAGCTCATTGTTGTCTCTGGGGGGGGGTGCTGCCATTCCTAACCCCCCTCACTGGAGATCTTCTTTTGGGGTCTCCCTGCCCCCCTCACCAGCCCACCCCCTCCTTTTGGGGCATCACTTTTTTCCTCTATGGCCAAGCACTGAGGGAACTCAGCTGATCAGTCACCCAGGGACTTGTGTGTCAGAAGAAAGTCTCAGGAGTGGTTTTTAAGTTGGGGGGTACCCCAAAAACAGCTGCCACCCCCCACACCTCAGACTGGGTCAGTTTCATTCTGTCCCTAGAGATCCCACCCCCACCCCCCAGTGAAATGTACATGCACGACCCAGCGCTGGCCTGGGGGGAGATTGGGGGGGGGACACCCTACAGAGCCCCTCTGAGGGGAATAGTAGGGGGAGGGGACAGCTCCAGACCAAATGCCCCCACCCCCCTTCGTTAAGCTTTTAAATACCTTATTATTTTACGGGAGGTGTAGCCTATTTCTCTGCCAGCGTGATTTATCCCTGGCCCATAAGCCGCTGAATTCCCCTGTTGTCATTCAAAACCCAAACAGCGCCCCCCCCAGCCTGGTGCCCCCAAAGCCAGCCCCCCGCAGGGGGTCGCCTGGCCCTAAACCCGGCCCCCGGCAAGGGAAATGGGACAGATGGTAACCGGAGGAAGACAGCCTGAGGGGTAGGGAAGAGGCCGGGAGAGCATGAGACCCACCCTGAAATAGAGAGAGGATGAGGGGACACAAGAGGGGCAACGGGCCCGGCCCTGAGCTGCGGCCACCTCTGGGGTGCGGCGGCTGGTTAAGCAGGGACCCCTCGCCCGGCGCCGAGATGCAGACAGCACCTTTCCTGCAGGGGCCAGTGCACCTACACACTGATCTTCCCTTTTGGGGAACTCCACCCCACCCCTAAAGGGCCCCCCCAAAGACAGATCTCTCCGGTAGGGGGCACCACACACACACTTTTCCAAAACACAGTTTTTTATTTCTGTACAAAAGAGGACAAAGACCACACAAATCCCAGCCCCGCACTGACCCTTCGTTAAAAACCCCTAACGAGTGGGAGCGCTTTTAAATAGAGGCATTGGCCATCCCCCATTAACTCCCCCCCCCAGCCTCCTCCTCGCAAAAAAAAAAAAAAAATAAAATACAATTCCACCACAGCGATTATGGGGAGAGATTTTTATGGGCGGGGGTGTGGCGTTTTAATGACAGATTGTAACATTTTGGGGTGGGGGATCTCCCACTTCGGAGACCGAGCGGGTCAGTTATATTGGGGTGAACCCTGGCTAAAAAGGAAGATGGTTTCTCCAACGTATGGCAGAATATATATGCCCCATAAGAAATGCTTTTTCCAGGTATATCCGGTTTTGGGGTGCTCTTAAAAACCCCTCCCCGCTTACAGAATGAAAACCCACCCCTCCCCCTCAAATGAACTACACTGAACAGAATTTAGGGGTACCCCCCTTATTCAGTTAACCCTCCCCCAAGCATACAGCACCCCCAAAAATCCTCCCTGCACCCCCAAAAATGTGGCAAGGTAAAAAAAATCTCAATGGGCATGAAGGCTTTTAAAAACATCTGTACAGAGTTCGGGAGCACCCCGCTATTCCTACGTGGGGGTAACCCCTCCACACACACAAGGCGAGGAGTTAACCACTTCACGGGCTCCGGGACACGGAAAGGGGTACGGGCCGGACAGCTGGCATCCAATCAGGGGGCTAGACGTACTCCTTGTTGATGGGGGTCCGAGACGTGGCTTTGCTCTTGGGGTACTCCTTGCTGTACCCCGATTTCCCAGGGCAGGAACAGGAGAGCAGCCCCCCACCCAGCAACACCAGGGCGGACCCAGCCCAGCCGATAAAGATGGCCGATCCAAATTCATACCTGGGGAGGGAGGGGGGAGACGGATCAGATGTGGGCCCGCCCCTTCCCCCCCCATAGCCCCACCCTGTTCTGTACAGCCCCGCCCCCTTTCCACTTAGCCCCGCCTAGTGCATCTCTAGTCAGGACACCTTAAGAGGCGGCCACTTCTGGGGCGGGGCGGCTGGTTACCCCGGGGGCCCCTCGCCTGGCGCTGAGATGCGGCCACCTCTGGGGCGGGGCAGCTGGTTACCCCGGGGACCCCTCGCCTGGCGCTGAGATGCGGCCACCTCTGGGGCGGGGAGGCTATTAAACAACCACACAGCGAAACCACAGAGGAGTCTTGGACCAGAGGCCAAGGAAAATCCCTAAAATATCCAGTGAACACTGCAGGGGAACTGAACCTTGGGAATTCCACATTCCCTCCCCGGAGACTTTCCCCGGACACCGGGGTCCATACCAGGAAGCAGGGGGGGGGGGGGCTTTGATGCTCACGACTTTGGGGTAACTCCAGGCAAACAGTCCACTGAGGGCAGGGGAGAGCGCCCCCTGGTGAGCCTCCTGCCTCGCTCCCTGCCCCACAGCGCCCCCTGGGGCCACACATGGGAGAAGCCCACAACTCACTTGGTGTTCACGGGTACCGTGACGTCGTAGAAATCTCGCACGATCTGGTGTCCGTACCAGGAGCAGGCGATCAGCGCCGCTAAACCTGGGGAGGAGAGAAACACGGGGCTTCGAAATGCCACCCGGCTCCATCTTTCTGGACATGGGGCCTGTCCCCTCTAGGGGGCGCTGGCTCCCACCCGGCCCCAGGGCAGGACTGGCTGGCTCAGGGGGGCAGGGAATGGGCAGGGGTCTGTCCCCTCTAGGGGGCGCCGGCTCCCACCCGGCCCAGGGCAGGGACTGGCTGGCTCAGGGGGGGCGGGGAATAGGGGGCGGGGTCTGTCCCCTCTAGGGGGCGCCGGCTCCCACCCGGCCCCAGGGCAGGACTGGCTGGCTCAGGGGGGCGGGGAATGGGGCAGGGGTCTGTCCCCTCTAGGGGGCACCGGCTCCCACCCGGCCCCAGGGCAGGGACTGGCTGGCTCAGGGGGGCAGGGAATAGGGGTGGGGTCTGTCCCCTCTAGGGGGCGCCGGCTCCCACCCGGCCCCAGGGCGGGGACTGGCTGGCTCAGGGGGGCGGGGAATGGGGCAGGGCCTGTCCCCTCTCGGGGGTGCCAGCTCCCACCTGGCCCCATGGCGGGGACTGGCTGGCTCAGGGGGGCAGGGAATGGGGCAGGGGCCTGTCCCCTCTAGGGGGCCAGGTGGGAGCTGGCTCAGGGGGGCGGGGAATGGGGCAGGGGCCTGTCCCCTCTAGGGGGCGCCGGCTCCCACCCGGCCCCAGGGTGGGGACTGGCTGGCTCAGGGAGGCGGGGAATGGGGCAGGGGCCTGTCCCCTCTCGGGGGTGCCAGCTCCCACCTGGCCCCATGGTGGGGACTGGCTGGCTCAGGGGGGGCGGGAATGGGCAGGGGCCTGTCCCCTCTCGGGGGTGCCAGCTCCCACCTGGCCCCATGGCGGGGACTGGCTGGCTCAGGGGGCGGGGAATGGGGCAGGGGCCTGTCCCCTCTAGGGGGCGCCGGCTCCCATCTGATTTCATGCATGAGACAGTAGCCCCGGCGGGGGGCGCCTAGAACAGGGGCTCCCACCCACTCCAGGCCCATAGAGGAACCCAGTGGCTCCCCGCACCCCCGGCCCCGCTTCCTCGACTCACCTCCCACCATGAAGATGATCCCCCCGGTCATGGCGATCCGCGCCTTCTGCACCTTGTCGTCCCCTCCGCAGCGGGTGCATTTCATGCCCATGGAGGCGACGCCAATGCCCACGATCCCCAGCACGATGGAGACCACCATGAGCGCCCGCGTGGCCTGGAGAGCAGCTGAAGGGGGGCGGGGGGGGAGAGAAACTGGGTGAGGCAACTGAGGAGAACCCAGGTGTCCGGGCTCCCAGCCCTCCCTGCTCTAACCCACCAGCCCCCACTCCCCTCCCAGAGCTGGGGAGAGAACCCAGGCGTCCTGACTCCCAGCCCACCCTGCTCTAACCACCAGCCCCCACTCCCCTTCCAGAGCCGGGGAGAGAACCCAGGCGTCCTGGCTCCCAGCCCCCCCTGCTCTAACCCACCAGCCCCCACTCCCCTTCCAGAGCCAGGGAGAGAACCCAGGAGTCCTGACTCCCAGTCCCACCTGCTCTAACCCACCAGACCCCAGTGTGGGCAGATGTGGTCGCCCCATCTCAAAACAAGATCTATTGGGATTGGAAAAGGTGCAGAAAAAGGGCAACAAAAATCAGGGGCATGGAACGGCTTCCGTATGAGGAGAGATTAAAAAGACCGCGACTTTTTAGCTTGGAAAAGAGACGGCTAAAGGGTGGGGGGTGGAGAGCGGGATAGGTTACAGGTCTATAAAATCGTGACGGGGTGGACAAAGTCCATAAGGACGTGTTTCCTCCTTCTCAGCCCACAAGACTAGGGGGCGGCAGATGAAAGGAAGAGGCAGCAGGTGTCAAACAAAAAAAAAGGAGTATTCCGTCCGCTAACGCACGCTTTCGATCTGTGGAACTCCTCGCTAGGAGATGTGGCGAAGGCCAAACGCAAACGCGTAAGTGGCTTCCGCAAAGAATGAGAGAAGTTCCCGGGGAACAGGTTCGTCGGCGTCCGTTAGCTAATAAAAGCAGGGGTGCAACCACAGGCTCTGGGGGTCCCGAAACCTCCGAGCGCCAGAGGCTGGGAGTGGATGCTAATTGCTAATCCCTCTGAACCACTGTTAGAAGACAGGACACTGGGATTGATGGACCATTGGTCCAACCCTTAAGAGTCTTGCCCTGCAGGGCCCCCCCCGCTCTAACCCACCAGCCCCCCCACTCCCCTCCCAGAGCTGGGGAGAGAACCCAGGAGTCCTGGCTCCCAGCCCCACTGCTCTAACCCACCAGCCCCCACTCCGCTCCCAGAGCCAGGGAGAGAACCCAGGAGTCCTGGCTCCCAGCCCCCCCGTGCTCTAACCCACCAGCCCCCCGTCCTCTCCCAGAGCCGGGGAGAGAACCCAGGAGTCCTGGCTCTCATGCCACATGATAATAAATACAAGTTACCGGCAGGGAACATTCTCTTCTAGTCCAGGCATTGGGGGGTTAAATTCACTGTGGTTTTATTGCTGCCTTTTATAAGAAGGGCCGGTTAGACTTTGTAACCTCCATTACATGCATTGAGAGTGGGAGCTAGGTAAAGAACCCAGGAGTCCTGGCTCCCAGCCCCACTGCTCTAACCCACCAGCCCCCACTCCCCTCCCAGAGCCAGGGAGAGAACCCAGGAGTCCTGGCTCCCAGCCCCCTGCTCTAACCACTACACCCCACTCTCCATATAAATCTGGAGTACTTAGTAAGCCGTTTGTCACTGCAGTAGCCTAAAGCTATAGATGCTTTGGATTAATTACAAACTTCCTAAAGAGCATCTCATTCAAATTTGCCTTGGGGAGGGGAAAATCGAGGATCGAAGCAGGGTGGGGGCAGGGAGCCAGGACTCCTGGGTTCTCTCCCCAGCTCTGGGAGGGGAGTGGGGGCTGGTGGGTTAGAGCAGGGGGGGCTGGGAGCCAGGACGCCTGGGTTCTCTCCCTGGCTCTGCTCCTCCCTTCCTCAGTTTCCCCAGTTATAAAGCAAGGGGTGGGGTAGGATTATGCAGAACTGTTCTGCGCCTGCAAGGTGAAATCCTCCCTTTGCCATGAGTCGCGTCACCTAGGGGCAGGCGGGCGGGGTGGGGGGGCAGCAGTAGACTTTGCCCCAACTGTGCATAAAGTTTAAAAACAAACACCCCCAGCTCCTGGTTCCCGCTAGCCACTGTTCCCGGCCCCCACCCCCCAGGGTGACTCAGTCACTTCCCTCCCTGGCCAGCCCCACCCTGGGCACTCGCCCCACTCCCTGGAGACAGGTGGAACCACCA
>CM065798.1:14716962-14718867 GCA_033296515.1 Macrochelys suwanniensis | reverse complement strand
TCGAAGCCCAGCAGCTGCAGGCCGGAGTTGGCCATTGGCGAGCCACCCGGGAGAGGGAGCGAGGGGGGGGAAAACACGCGTGGAAACCGGAAACACGCGTGGAATCGGATCTAATCCGAACAAAAGCCCCCCCCCCTTAAAAAAATCTGGGGGCGAGTGGAGCCAAAACGCGCGGGGATGCGGACAACGCGACCCCCCCCCGCCCCAAAAAAAAAATCACGCGTGGATCCGGAGCGGGGCCCCCACACAAAAGAAGTGGGGGGGGGGTCCTTGGAGAAAGCACGCAGCGTCCGTCCAGCCGGCTACTAATCCTCGCTCTGCCCCCGCTACCTGGCCAGGTGAGCGGCTCACCTGTATTTATGCCCTGGGCGGGGAGGGGGGCGGGGACAAGCTGGGGGGGGGAGGGGACAAGCCGGGGGGGGGGGGAGTTTCATGACATCACCCCGGGGCCATGGGGACGGAAGCAGAGTCACTAGCGGCGGTAAAAACCAGGGCAGGGCAGGTTCCGGCGGGGGGGGCGGGGGGGAAGGAAAGGGGAGGGGGAGGGGTGGTCAACTGCGCTGCAGCTCCCCCCCCCGCCTGTTTGAGCAGAGCCCCCCCTCCCCTCCCCCTGCCCCCCCAGCGGAGCAAATTCCCTCCCCTTCCTCCAGTGCCTTCCCCACTTCCAATTCCACCCCAGCGACCCGCCCGTGACTCAGTTTCCCCACCCGTCCAATGGGAAGATTGGCGGGAGGGGGGTGTCTTGTGGTGTATCTGGGCATCATGGGGGGGCGGGTATCCGATGTGTGTGTGTGGGGGGGTCCGCGCCAGCTCTGGCTGTTTGCACGCCGGGAATAGGATGTTATGGGGTGGGGGGGGAAGGGGGGGGTCGATCGCCCGGGGTTCCCCGTCAGTCCGCGCCCCATAATGGGAGCGGCAGGTGCCTGAATGGATTGGGGGGGGGGGCTCCAGCCTGCCCACCCCACATGGCGTGTGGGGGGATGAGTGGGGGAAGGACAGGGGCAGGGGTGAGGGCAGGGTGAGTGGGGGGGAGAGAAGGAGAGGGGTGAGGGGTGAGGGCAGGGTTTAAGTGTGGGGGAAGGGAGTGAGTGGGGGAGGGCAGGGGGGTGAGGGGTGAGTTGGGGGGGAGGGCAGTGGTTAAGTGGGGGGGGCAGGGGGAGGGGGGATGAGCGGGGGACGAGGGGGGAGAAGGGCAGGGGGTGGGGGGAGGAGGGAAGGGGGTGAGTGGGGGGAGGGCAGAGGTTCAGTGGGGGGGCAGGGGTTGAGTGGGGGAGGGCAGGGGGACGAGGGGCCGGAGGGGTGAAGGGGTGAGTGGGGGGCAGGGGGGAGGGAGGAAGGCTGAGTGGGGGGGTATGCGGGGGAAGGGCAGGGAGAGGGCAGTAGTTAAGTGGGGGGGCAGGGGGTGAGTGGGGGAGGGAAGGGGGGAGGGGGAAGGGCAGGGGACGAGGGCCGGAGGGGTGAAGGATTGAGTGGGGGGCAGGGGGGAGGGAGGAAGGCTGAGTGGGGGGGTATGAGGGGGAAGGGCAGGGGGAGGGCAGTGGTTAAGTGGGGGGGCAGGGGGTGAGTGGGGGAGGGCAGGGGGGAGGGGGAAGGGCAGGGGATGAGGGCCGGAGGGGTGAAGGATTGAGTGGGGGGCAGGGGGGAGGGAGGAAGGCTGAGTGGTGGGGGGTATGAGGGGGGAAGGGCAGGGGGAGGGCAGTGGTTAAGTGGGGGGGCAGGGGGTGAGTGGGGGAGGGCAGGGGGGAGGGGGAAGGGCAGGGGATGAGGGCCGGAGGGGTGAAGGATTGAGTGGGGGGGCAGGGGGGAGGGAGGAAGGCTGAGTGGGGGGGTATGAGGGGGAAGGGCAGGGGGAGGGCAGTGGTTAAGTGGGGGGGGCAGGGGGTGAGTGGGGGAGGGCAGGGGGGA
>CM065798.1:14669462-14711962 GCA_033296515.1 Macrochelys suwanniensis | reverse complement strand
ATCTCCACACACCAGGTGTCACGGGGTCCCCGGGCGACGCTCTGGAACTCCTCCCTACGAAGCCAGGCCGGACTCTGGGGGATCCTCCTCTCTCGGAGCCAACTGTCTCCAGGGCAAGAAGCTTCCCCAGCTTCCACCTTCCCGGGGCCGACCCCAGAGCATCCAGCCTCCCCTGCCCCACCAGGCATGTCCCACAGCGAGTCCGCCCGGGCGGGGGTCCTGGGGGAGCCAGGGGGCCCTGCCCCCCAGCTCCGCAGTCAGACGTGACTCTCAGCCGGCCGGGAAAACAGAAGGTTTACTAAACAACAGAAACGAGCTTGTAGGTACAGAGACCAGGACTCCTCAGTCAGGTTCATCTTGGGGGGCAGGGAGGCCGGACCCCGGCTCTGGGCCTCCCTCCATGTCCTATGTCCCCAGCCAGCCCCAAACTGAAGTTCTCCAGCCCCTCCTCCGGCCTTTGTCTCCTTCCTGGGCCAGGAGGCCACCTGATGTCTTTGTTCTCCAACACCTTCAGCTCTCACCTTTGCAGGGGAGGGGCCCAGGCCATCAGTTGCCAGGAGACAGGGCGTCGGCCATTCTCCCATCACACTGGCCCTCTTGGGCTCTGCGACAATCACACCCCCTGATCCCCCCTCCTGGAGACTTAAGAAATGCATAAGGGAAACTGAGGCACCCACATTAAGAAACCATTATGAACAGTCCTGGTTCGTCACCGCCCCCCGCCACCACCATCTATCTACATGCACCCTCCCCCCTCTCCGAAATGCCTCTCTCTGTGCTGTCTTGTGTGTGTCCATGCGTGGACTTGTGTACGTAGGTATATATCGTTGTGTAGGAATTGTGTGTACCTATGAGGTGTGTAATTGTGGATCTACGGGGGAGACGTTGCGGGTGAATGAGTGGGGTGTTTGTTGGGAATATGGGAGGGTGAGTGCGTGTGAGTTGCACGTTTTGGGGGTGCAGGTTGTGTGTGTGTGTGTGTGTGCGCGCCAACCCTGTGCGTCTGTTCCGTTGTATTGGTGTGTACAGATTGTGTGTCCCGGCTCTGTATTTATGGGAGGGGTCTGTGGGTGGTTTTGTTTGTATGGGTGATGTGTGTTCTCTTAGGGTTGTGTGTCCCTGCTGTGTGCATGTGGGTTGGGGAAGGAGAGTTGTGTTGGGGGGGGGAGCATTTGTGTGCTATGTGTGTCTCTCCTCCCCCCCCCCCGTTGTGTGCTTTGTATGGGGGGTATTGTGTATGTGTGCTCTGGAAGGGGTTGTATTCTGAGGGTGTTGTTCACAGATTTGTGGGGCTTGTGTTGTGCATATGTTGTGTGTGTGTGTTGTGTGCATACATGTGTGTGGGTTATGTGTGAGTTCGGTGGGGGGTTGTGTTGAGCATTTGCTGTGTGGGGGTTGTGTGCTTCTTTGGTGGGGGTTCTCTTGTGTGTGTGTGTTATTTGCGGGGTTGTGTTCGTGCTATCGCTATGGTGGGGAATGTGTGTGGGTTGTGGTGGGGGTTGTGCTGTGGGCAGAGGGCGGTGGTTGTGTTGTGTGGGCTGTGTATATGGTGGGGGTTGTGTGTCCAGATGGTGGGGGTTCTGTGTGGGCTGTGTATATGGTGACAGTTGTGTGTGTGTTGTGTTGTGTTTGCTGTGTATATGCTGGGGGTTGTGTGTGTCTGGATGGTGGGGGTTGGGTGTGTGCTGTGCAGATGGTGGTGGCTGGGTGTGTATCCCGGCTGTGTGTGTGTGTTGTGTGGCGGAGGTTGTGTACTCTGCGTGTGTGTTGTGTGTCGGGTCCCTAGTCCCTGTCTCTCCCTGCAGGCCTGAAGGAGCCGGGACAGCTGTGTCCAGCCCCCACCCCCGCTTCTCGCCCTCCATCACTGACCCGAAAGGGAACCAGACACCACAACAGCACAACACACGTGCCTCAGGCAGGCACACACACACACACACTCACAACCCTCTCTCTCCCCCGCGGAGACTCCCAGCCCCCCTGCTCTAACCCACCAGCCCCCCACTCCCCTCCCAGAGCTGGGGAGAGAACCCAGGAGTCCTGGCTCCCAGCCCCACCTGCTCTGACCCACCAGCCCCCACTCCCCTCCCAGAGCTGGGGAGAGAACCCAGGAGTCCTGGCTCCCAGCCCCCCCTGCTCTAACCCACCAGCCCCCACTCCGCTCCCAGAGCCGGGGAGAGAACCCAGGAGTCCCGGCTCCCAGCCCCCATGGCTCACAGTGACAGACCCTGATACCTAACAGCTGGGAATGGCCTAAAAATACCAGGCAGCCCATCAGCTCCCACCCCCGCCCCCCACAGCTCACCCGCTTCCCCTCCCCACCCCCGACCTTTCCCTGCTCAGCAGCCCCTCCCCCACTCCCCCACTCCCCTCCCAGAGCCGGGGAGAGAACCCAGGAGTCCTGGCTCCCAGCCCCCCCTGCTCTAACCCCCCAGCCCCCACTCCCCTCCCAGAGCCGGGGAGAGAACCCAGGAGTCCTGGCTCCCAGCGCCCCCTGCTCTGACCCACCAGCCCCCACTCCCCTCCCAGAGCTGGGGAGAGAACCCAGGAGTCCTGGCGCCCAGGCCCCCGCCCGCCCAGCGTGCCGGGGTGATGATGTCCCAGTTTAATTTTAGGGGACAACAGCGCCCTCGTGAAATAGCAGGAGGGGGTGGGGGGAGGCGGGGGGGGCTGTCACGGTAGGGGCCCGGGGGGGGGGCGCGGCTGCCGGGCACCAGGGCTAATTCCTGCCGTAAAACGCCCTTGGGGTGAACGGAGGACACAGGCCTGGGAGTGCCTCCTGCCCCTCCCCCCCTTTCCCCTCCCCCACCCCCTCTTGCCCCTGCCCCCTCCCTGCTCCTCAGCATTACCCTCCCCACCCACAATTCACCTCCCTCCCCTCCCCGTCTTCACCGCGCCTCTCCCCCTCCCTGTGCCCACCCCGCTGCCCCCTCCCTAGCTCTGACCCCTCCCCCACACCCCTCTGCCCCTCTCCCCAAGCCGGTGGGGGGGGTGTGTTTCAGGAAGGGCTCAGATAGTGGGGGGGTCACCCTGCCCCCCAATTGTGCCCCCCCCCGAATCTTCCCCCAGGCTTCCCCCCCAGGCTGCAGCCTGTATCCCCAGGTCCCACAGAGCCCTCCACAAATAACCACCCCCCACATCAGGCTCCCTCCCAAAAAAATCTTTCCTAACACCCCCCACCCCACCCCGCAGCTTCCACCAAACACAACAAACGTCCCGCGCTGCCCCAGCAGGGGGCACCATCCCCCCACTGAAATCTCCAGGAGGAATAGAACCCAGGAGTCCTGGCTCCCAGCCCCCGCTCTAACCCACCAGCCCCCACTCCCCTTCCAGAGCCGGGGAGAGAACCCAGGAGTCCTGGCTCCCAGCCCCCGCTCTAACCCACCAGCCCCCACTCCCCTCCCAGAACCGGGGAGAGAACCCAGGAGTCCTGGCTCCCAGCCCCCCCCCCCGCTCTAACCCACCAGCCCCCACTCCCCTCCCAGAACCGGGGAGAGAACCCAGGAGTCCTGGCTCCCAGCCCCCCCCCCGCTCTAACCCACCAGCCCCCACTCCCCTCCCAGAGCCGGGGAGGGAACCCAGGAGTCCTGGCTCCCAGCCCCCCCCCGCTCTAACCCACCAGCCCCCACTCCCCTCCCAGAGCCGGGGAGGGAACCCAGGAGTCCTGGCTCCCAGCCGCCCCCTCCCCCAGTGTTTTGGCTCCCTAGGGAAGTCTGGAGCCAATCGGCGCCGTGGGGCGGGCTGTCCCTGGCCATCCCCAGCTCGCTGACGGGCTCCCCGTCGCGGTCCCTGGCACACGCGTCCCGGTCCCGGTGCCCGCCGCAGCCCTGCCCGTCTCGTCCTTCCGCAGCGCCCCGCTTCCCCCCTCGGGCCGGCGGCTCCGTCTCCCCGTGGGGCTCCGTCTCTCCGGTCCGTCCGCGACCGGTATTTCCCACGCTCTCTTCACCTCTCTGCCTTTCCTTTCCCCTTCCCCCGTTCCCTCCAGCCCCTGCCCCCCGGTTCTATTCCCGGCCCCCCGCCTTCACTCCTCCTTTCCCCCCTTCTCCCGCTCCGCCCCCAGTCCCGATGTTCGCCCTTCTCCGTCCCCCTCTGTCCTTCCCTCTCCCTTCGGGTCTCCCGGCCCCTCTTTCTTCCCCTCGCTAGTTTTCCCATTCCCTCTGTTCTTTTCCTCTTTTCTTTCCCACTCACCCCCCAACTTTTCTTTTTCTTTCTTTCTTTCCCACTCACCCCCTTTTCTTTCTTTCTTTCTTTCTTTCTTTCTTTCTTTCCCACTCACCCCCTTTTCTTTCTTTCTTTCTCATTTAATCCATTTTTCTTTCTTTCTTTCTTTCTCTTTCATTTAATCCATTTCTTTCTTTCTTTCTTTCTTTCTTTCTTTCTTTCTTTCCCACTCACCCCCTTTTCTTTCTTTCTTTCTTTCTTTCTTTCTTTCTTTCTTTCTTTCTTTCCCACTCACCCCCTTTTCTTTCTTTCTTTCTTTCTTTCTTTCTTTCTTTCTTTCTTTCCCACTCACCCCCTTTTCTTTCTTTCTTTCTTTCTTTCTTTCTTTCTTTCTTTCTTTCTTTCCCACTCACCCCCTTTTCTTTCTTTCTTTCTTTCTTTTTTCTTTCTTTCTTTCTTTCCCACTCACCCCCTTTTCTTTCTTTCTTTCTTTCTTTTTTCTTTCTTTCTTTCTTTCCCACTCACCCCCTTTTCTTTCTTTCTTTCTTTCTTTCTTTTTTCTTTCTTTCTTTCTTTCTTTCCCACTCACCCCCTTTTCTTTCTTTCTTTCTTTCTTTCTTTCTTTCTTTCTTTCTTTCCCACTCACCCCCTTTACTTTCTTTCTTTCTTTCTTTCTTTCTTTCTTTCTTTCTTTCCCACTCACCCCCTTTTCTTTCTTTCTTTCTTTCTTTCTTTCTTTCTTTCTTTCTTTCTTTCTTTCCCACTCACCCCCTTTTCTTTCTTTCTTTCTTTCTTTCTTTCTTTCTTTCCCACTCACCCCCAACTTTTCTTTTTCTTTCTTTCTTTCTCTCACCCACCAACTTTTCTTTCTTTCTTTCTTTCTTTCTTTCTTTCTTTCTTTCCCACTCACCCCCTTTTCTTTCTTTCTTTCTTTCTTTTTTCTTTCTTTCTTTCTTTCCCACTCACCCCCTTTTCTTTCTTTCTTTCTCTTTCTTTCTTTCTTTCTTTCTTTCCCACTCACCCCCTTTTCTTTCTTTCTTTCTTTCTTTCTTTCTTTCTTTCTTTCCCACTCACCCCCTTTTCTTTCTTTCTTTCTTTCTTTTTTCTTTCTTTCTTTCTTTCCCACTCACCCCCTTTTCTTTCTTTCTTTCTTTCTTTCTTTCTTTCCCACTCACCCCCTTTTCTTTCTTTCTTTCTTTCTTTCTTTCTTTCTTTCCCACTCACCCCCTTTTCTTTCTTTCTTTCTTTCTTTCTTTCTTTCACCCACCAACTTTTCTTTCTTTCTTTCCCTCCCCCACCCCCTCCCCAGGATCTCGGCTCAGGTCTAACAGCCCCCCCTGGGGGTTTGACTTTTTCATTTCTTCGCACAAGACCCAAGGAGCCCCCCCCCCCCCCCCGCGGGGGTCTCTGTCCCTCCCGGGGCTCCGAGCCGCCGAGATGCGGGCGGGGTTTCAGCAGATCAGCAGAGAGGAGGTAAAACCGGCCGGCTTTGGGGGGGGGGGTGTTGAGGCAGAGCAAGAATATGGGGCCATGGGGGGGGGGGGCGCTGTAGGGGGTGATGGGGCTGGGAGGGGCCAGCATGGAGCCATAGGAGGCTGGAGGAGCGATGGGGGCCGTGGGGGGCAGCGGGGGGCCATAAGGGGCAGTGGGGAGCGATGGGGACCGGGGGGGCAGCGGGGGGCCATGGGGGGAGTGCAACTGGGACAGTGAAGGGGTGCCGAGTGGGGGGAAGTGTAGGCCAGGGGGAAGGGGGGATGGGGAGCTAAACTGGGGGTGCCCTGGGGGGGGGCTGCAGCTGCCCTGATACTCCTTGGCCTTGTTGAGTTTCGGAGGGGGGCACCCCACATTTAACGTCATCCCCCCAAACCCCCCTCCTCCCTGGCAACAAAACCCTGCCCCCCGGCCGTGGCATTCACGAGGAAAACGTGGGGCTATTTATACTCCGGCTATTGTGTAATGGGGGGGGTGTGAACCGCCGCACACGTCTGGGCTGCCGTGTCGTATTCGTCATACGTGTGCGTGGGTTAAAATGGCCCGTGCTGCACGGCCCATATACGTGACACCGCCTGTGATACTGGACACGCATGTGGCACTTGGTAGCTGGCCTGGGTGATGTCGCACACGTGAGGCTACGCGTGCCTGTTATAGCACGTATGTGTGGTGTCGTGTGACATCTATGTTCTCTAGCACACGTGAGGGTCATGTGCCTGTTAGAACACATACCTGGGTGTGGTGTCAGGTCTGTGTTACCTAGCACACGCGTGTGGTGTCATGTCAGGTCTGTGTTACCTAGCGCATGTGTGTGGTGTCGTGTCAAGTCTGTGTTACCTAGCACACGCGTGTGGTGTCATGTCAGGTCTGTGTTACCTAGCGCATGTGTGTGGTGTCGTGTCAGGTCTGTGTTACCTAGCACACGCGTGTGGTGTCATGTCAGGTCTGTATTACCTAGCGCATGTGTGTGGTGTTGTGTCAGGTCTGTGTTACCTAGCACACACGTGTGGTGTCATGTCAGGTCTGTGTTATGTAGCACACACGTGTGGTGTCATGTCAGGTCTGTGTTACCTAGCACACGCATGTGGTGTCATGTCAGGTCTGTGTTACCTAGCGCATGTGTGTGGTGTCGTGTCAGGTCTGTGTTACCTAGCACACACGTGTGGTGTCATGTCAGGTCTGTGTTACCTAGCACACGCGTGTGGTGTCATGTCAGGTCTGTGTTATGTAGCACACACGTGTGGTGTCATGTCACGTCTGTGTTACCTAGCACACGCGTGTGGTGTCATGTCAGGTCTGTGTTACCTAGCACACGCGTGTGGTGTCATGTCAGGTCTGTGTTACCTAGCACACACGTGTGGTGTCATGTCAGGTCTGTGTTATGTAGCACACACGTGTGGTGTCATGTCACGTCTGTGTTACCTAGCACACGCGTGTGGTGTCATGTCAGGTCTGTGTTACCTAGCACACGCGTGTGGTGTCATGTCAGGTCTGTGTTACCTAGCACACACGTGTGGTGTCATGTCAGGTCTGTGTTATGTAGCACACACGTGTGGTGTCATGTCACGTCTGTGTTACCTAGCACACGTGTGTGGTGTCATGTCAGGTCTGTGTTACCTAGCACATGTGTGTGGTGTCATGTCAGGTCTGTGTTACCTAGCACACACGTGTGGTGTCATGTCAGGTCTGTGTTACCTAGCACATGCGTGTGGTGTCATGTCCAGTCTGTGTTGTGTAGCACACATGTGTGGTGTCATGTCAGGTCTGTGTTACCTAGCACACGTGTGTGGTGTCATGTCAGGTCTGTGTTGTGTAGCACACACATGTGGTGTCGTGTCAGGTCTGTGTTACCTAGCACATGCGTGTGGTGTCGTGTCAGGTCTGTGTTACCTAGCACATGCGTGTGGTGTCATGTCCAGTCTGTGTTGTGTAGCACACATGTGTGGTGTCATGTCAGGTCTGTGTTACCTAGCACACGTGTGTGGTGTCATGTCAGGTCTGTGTTGTGTAGCACACACATGTGGTGTCGTGTCAGGTCTGTGTTACCTAGCACATGCGTGTGGTGTCGTGTCAGGTCTGTGTTGTGTAGCACACACATGTGGTGTCATGTCAGGTCTGTGTTACCTAGCACATGCGTGTGGTGTCGTGTCAGGTCTGTGTTGTGTAGCACACACATGTGGTGTCATGTCAGGTCTGTGTTACCTAGCACATGCGTGTGGTGTCGTGTCAGGTCTGTGTTACCTAGCACATGCGTGTGGTGTCGTGTCAGGTCTGTGTTGTGTAGCACACGCGTGTAGTGTCATGTCAGATCTATGTTCTCTAGCACACATGAGGGTCGTGTGCCTGTTATAACACATACCTGGGTGTTGTGCCAGGTCTGTGTTGTGTAGCACACACGTGTGGTGTCATGTCAGGTCTGTGTTACCTAGCACACGTGTGCGATAAAACATCTCTGTTCTGGAGAAGCTGGGGGGGGGGTCACCTCAGTCGGTGTGATTGCCCCCCCTTTTTCCTTGCCCCCCCTCAGCAACACCGAGGCAGTAGCCAGAGGGGACTTTTCATTGGGGGGGGCACTGGGGGGGTTGGGGGGGTTCGTACAGCAGGGAACGGGGGGGGCTGGTGATGGATGCCTGGCTCTGGCCCGGGCATAGGCCCGGCCTCTGTGCCAAGGTGGCAGAGAGGTGGGGGCCAGGGGCAGGTGTGTTACCCACGTGGGTGGGGGGGCAGTGCTTCCCCCTGCTGGAGAGAATCAGGGTGTGTTTGTGTGTCTGTGTGTGTGCAATATGCTGCCCCCACCTGGAGAGAAACTGTGTGTGTGTGTGTGTGTGTGGTGCCCCCTGCTGGAGGGAATCAGGGTGTGTGTCTGTGTCAGTGTGTGTTTGTGTGTGTGTGTATGTGTTGGGGGTGTGCGCAGAGCGCTGCCCCCTTCTCGAGGGAATCGAGGTGTGTGTGTGTGTCTGTGTCAGTGTGTGTTTGTGTGTGTGTGTGTGCTTGTGATGTGCGTGCGTGATTGTGTGTGCTTGTGGGATGTGTGTGTCTGTGTGTGTGTGGGGGGGTATGTGTGCGTGTGTGTAGAAGGGTTGTGTGTGTGTGTGTGTGTGTGTGTGTGTGTGTGTGTGTGTGTGTGGAGCGTTGCCCCCTGCCGGAGGGAATCAGGGGAGTGTCTGTGGGGTGTGTGTTTGTGTGTGGGTGTGAGGCAGAGAGCGGGGCCTTGCATTCCGCAGTGTGCACATGGCTGGGGTGCGGCCGGGAAGGTTTGGATCACAACGGCCTCTCTGGTCTGTTTGTATAAGCCGGGATTTGCATACAGGCCTGGCCTGGGGTGTGTGTGTGTGAGGTGTGCGCGTGTGAGTGACTTGTGCACGTGTGATTTGTCTGTGTGATGTGTGTGAGAGTGAGTTGTGTGTGTGTCACTCATTTGTGTGACTTCTGTGTGCGTCTGTGACTCGTTTGTGTGTGTGTGAGTGACTTATGCGTATGTGACTTGTTTGTGTGACCTGTGTGTGAGAGTGACTTGTGACTTGTTTGTGTGTGCGTGTGTGACTCATTTGTGCGTGTGTGACTCGTTTGTGTGTGTGTGTGTGTGTGTGTGCATGACTTGTGCGTGTGTGACTTGTGTGTGTGTGTGCATGACTTGTGCGCGTGTGACTTTGTGTGTGTGTGTGTGTGCATGACTTGTGCGCGTGTGACTTTGTGTGTGTGTGTGTGTGTGCATGACTTGTGCGCGTGTGACTTGTGTGTGTGTGTGTGCATGACTTGTGCGCGTGTGACTTGTTTGTGTGTGTGTGTGTGTGTGCATGACTTGTGCGCGTGTGACTTGTTTGTGTGTGTGTGTGTGTGTGCATGACTTGTGCGCGTGTGACTTGTTTGTGTGTGTGTGTGTGTGTGCATGACTTGTGCGCGTGTGACTTGTTTGTGTGTGTGTGTGTGTGTGCATGACTTGTGCGCGTGTGACTCGTTTGTGCGTGTGTGTGCGTGACTTGTGCATGTGTGACTCGTTTGTGTGTCTGTGTGTGACTTGTGCGTGTGACTCATTTGTGTGTGTGACTTGTGCATGTGTGCCTTGTTTGTGTGTGTGTTTGACTTGTGCATGTGTGACTCATTTGTGTGTGTGTGTGAGACGTGTTTGTGTGTGTGTGTGTGACTCCTTTGTGTATGTGTGAGTGACTTGTGCGTGTGACCAGGAGCCGGCGCCCCCTAGAGGGGACAGGCCCCTGCCCCATTCCCCGCCCCCCTGAGCCAGCCAGTCCCCGCCCTGGGGCCGGGGTGGGGGGCAGCGTGCGGAGGGGGGGGCAGACTCACCCCATCCCTTCCCTGTTTACATTTCCTGGCCGTCCCATCTTTGGGGCTTTTCCTAAAAAGGGCTTTTTTTCCGCTGAGGTCAGGCCATGTCTTTCCTGCCTTCACGGCCATCAGTGTGTGTGGGGGTGGGGTGGGGGGGGAATGGGAAGGGATCTGTCCCCCCCGTTTTATAATCACCCCCCCCACACACACACACACTCTGATGGGGGCGGTGCTAATCCCCGATATTTATGGGGAGCCCTCCACCGACCCCCATGGCCTCAGGCCTCTGTCGCCACGACCCAGGGGGTCAGCGTGGGGCTGGGAGGGAGGGGTAAATGGGGGGGGGTGTTGTTTGCAGAGGGCCCCCCCCCTGCCATGGGGAATATGGCCTTTTCGGGGTCTGCCCATGCAGAGAGAGCAGTGCATGAAATCGGAGGTGGGGTTTTTTTCCGGGGGGGGCGGGTAGTGAATGAATGAATCTTCAGTGCCCGCTCTGCCCCACCCATTTTACAGAGAGGGGGAAACTGAGGCATTTAAAGCAGAAGGGTCTCTGACATGCAGACAAGAACCCAGGAGTCCTGGCTGCCAGCCCCCGCTTCTCCAACCCACCAGCCCCCACTCCCCTCCCCTCCCAGAGCTGGGGAGAGAACCCAGGAGTCCTGGCTCCCAGCCCCCCCTGCTCTAACCACCAGCCCCCACTCCCCTCCCAGAGCTGGGGAGAGAACCCAGGAGTCCTGGCTCCCAGCCCCCGCTGCTCTAACCCACCAGACCCCGCTCCCCTCCCAGAGCCGGGGAGAGAACCCAGGAGTCCTGGCTCCCAGACCTCCCTGCTCCAACCCACCAGCCCCCACTCCCCTCCCAGAGCCGGGGAGAGAACCCAGGAGTCCTGGCTCCCAGCCCCCGCTTCTCCAACCCACCAGCCCCCACTCCCCTCCCCTCCCAGAGCTGGGGAGAGAACCCAGGAGTCCTGGCTCCCAGCCCCCCCTGCTCTAACCACCAGCCCCCACTCCCCTCCCAGAGCTGGGGAGAGAACCCAGGAGTCCTGGCTCCCAGCCCCCGCTGCTCTAACCCACCAGACCCCGCTCCCCTCCCAGAGCCGGGGAGAGAACCCAGGAGTCCTGGCTCCCAGACCTCCCTGCTCCAACCCACCAGCCCCCACTCCCCTCCCAGAGCCGGGGAGAGAACCCAGGAGTCCTGGCTCCCAGCCCCCGCTTCTCCAACCCACCAGCCCCCACTCCCCTCCCCTCCCAGAGCTGGGGAGAGAACCCAGGAGTCCTGGCTCCCAGCCCCCCCTGCTCTAACCACCAGCCCCCACTCCCCTCCCAGAGCCGGGGAGAGAACCCAGGAGTCCTGGCTCCCAGCCCCCGCTTCTCCAACCCACCAGCCCCCAATCCCCTCCCCTCCCCTCCCAGAGCTGGGGAGAGAACCCAGGAGTTCTGGCTCCCAGCCCCCGCTTCTCCAACCCTCTAGCCCCCACTCCCCTCCCCTCCCCTCCCAGAGCTGGGGAGAGAACCCAGGAGTCCTGGCTCCCAGCCCCCGCTTCTCCAACCCTCTAGCCCCCACTCCCCTCCCCTCCCAGAGCTGGGGAGAGAACCCAGGAGTCCTGGCTCCCAGCCCCCGCTTCTCCAACCCTCTAGCCCCCACTCCCCTCCCCTCCCAGAGCTGGGGAGAGAACCCAGGAGTCCTGGCTCCCAGTCCCCGCTTCTCCAACCCTCTAGCCCCCACTCCCCTCCCCTCCCAGAGCTGGGGAGAGAACCCAGGAGTCCTGGCTCCCAGCCCCCCCTGCTGTAACCCCCCCAGCCCCCCCCCCCGCTCTAACCAACGAGCCCCCATGTCCCTCCCAGAGCCAGGGAGAGAACCCAGGAGTCCTGGCTCCCAGCCCCCCCTGCTCCAACCCACCAGCCCCCACTCCCCTCCCCTCCCCTCCCAGAGCCGGGGAGAGAACCCAGGAGTCCTGGCTCCCAGCCCCCGCTGCTCCAACCCACCAGCCCCCACTCCCCTCCCAGAGCCGAGGAGAGAACCCAGGAGTCCTGGCTCCCAACCCCCACTCACAGGTGCTGCCGTGCCCAACCCCTCGCTTGCCAGCCTGCGATGTGCCCTTCCCTGTAGGTCGGGCCCTGGGGTGGGGGTGGGGTTTGCAATTGTTTCTCACTCTCTCTGCGCAGCGCCCGGCGCGACGGGGCCCCCCAATCTCGGTCCGGGGGCATCATGTGGGAAGCAGAAGTGGAGGCAGCTGATGGCAGGGGAAGTGAACGGGTCAGGTTCGGTCAGGGGAGAGGGGGACGTGCCCACTGTGAAATCCTTGTGTTTGCACGAGGGCGGGGGGGGGGCGTATGACCCCTCTTCCGTCGTGCGAGGCGGTGCAAGCCCCTATCTTTGCCGCCTCTCCGTAAAGCTGGGCACCATTGCACTGGGGGGGGGGGGGGGTCTGCAGCGGAGCCAGGTGTGCAGGCAGGGATGGGGGTCCCCCCGCCCCCCACGGCTCCCCGGGGGTGCGGGTCGGCTCACCCGCAGGGGGCGCCGCTTGTCTCCCCGCAGGAGGACGAGGAGACGCCGCAAGCCGAGCCGGGGATCACCTCGACCCTGGTGCTGTCGGTCTTCACGGCCGTGCTGGGGTCCCTGCAGTGCGGGTACAACATCGGGGTGATAAATGCACCCCAGAAGGTAAGAGATTCCCCCTCCCCTCTGGGGGGCGCTGGGTCCCGCCCGGCCCCAGGGCGGGGACTGGCTGGCTCAGGGGGGCGGGGAATGGGGCAGGGGCCTGTCCCCTCTAGGGGGCGCCGGCTCCCACCCGGCCCCAGGGCAGGGACTGGCTGGCTCAGGGGGGCAGGGAATGGGGCAGGGTCCTGTCCTCTCTAGGGGGCGCCGGCTCCCATCCAGCCTCAGGGCAGGGACTGGCTGGCTCAGGGGGGTGGGGAATGGGGCAGGGGCCTGTCCCCTCTGGGGGGTGCCGGCTCCCACCCGGCCCCAGGGCGGGGACTGGCCGTCTCAGGGGGGGCGGGGAATGGGGGGTGGGGCCTGTCCCCTCTTGGGGGCGCTGGCTCCCATCCGGCCCCAGGGCATGGACTGGCCGGCTCAGGGGGGGCGGGGAATGGGGCACTTGTATTTGAGGGGGGGGGCCCAGGGCTGGGAGTGAGGGGGCGTCGGGCAGTGACCCCTTTTCTCTGCCCCCCCCCAGATCATCGAGCAGAACTATAACGCCACGTGGCTGGCGCGGCACAACTCCTCCATCGAGCTCTCCACGCTCACCACCCTGTGGTCCCTGTCGGTCGCCATCTTCTCCATCGGGGGCATGATCTCCTCCTTCCTGGTGGGGGTCGTCTCCGAGTGGCTGGGCAGGTAACGCTGGGGGGGCGCTCTCCCTTGGCAGGCGGGGCTGGCCCCAGGGCGGCGCTAGGGGGCAGGGAGCGGGGCGGGGGGCTCAGCATGGGGCGGTCTCCCCTAGCAGGCAGGGCTGGCCCCATGGGGCGCTAGGGGGCGCTGTGGGGCAGGGAGCGGGGCAGGGGGGCTCAGCAGGGGGCGGTGTCTCCTGGCAGGTGAGTCTGGCCCCAGGGCGGTGCTAGGGGGCGCTATGGGGCAGGGAGTGGGGCAGGGGGGCTCAGCAGGGGGTGGTCTCCCCTGGCGGGCAGGGCTGGCCCCAGGGGGGCACTGTGGGGCAGGGAGTGGGCCCAGGGGGGGCTCAGCAGGGGGCGCTCTCCCCTAGCAGGCGGGGCTGGCTCCAGGGCGGTGCTAGGGGGCGCTATGGGGCAGGGAGCAGGGCAGGGAGGCTCAGCAGGGGTCGCTAGGGGGCACTGGGGAGCAGGGCAGCCAGTAGGGGGCGCTCTCTGCCCCACCCATGGGGGCCCCCCCCGGTCCTCAGTCGGCTCATGGGGGCGCAGGGCCCCCGGGGCCGGGGTCCCCGCCTGCCTCACCCTTGCTCCCCTCCCCCGCCCCCAGGAAGCGGGCCATGATCCTCAATAACGCCCTGGCCTTCCTGGGCGGGGCCCTCATGGGGCTGGCCAAGCTGGGCTGCTCCTACGAGATGATGATCCTCGGCCGGTTCCTGATTGGGGCCTACTCAGGTAACGGACGGCGCCCGCGGGCCTATCGGGAGGGGGCTGGGGGGAGGGGGAGGAGCTCGGGGGGCCCCGCCCACTCCTGCCTAGGAGCATGGCGGGGTGAGGTGCGAAGGCGAGGGGGGTCCCAGCCTGGTGGGTGGGTGCCGTGGGGGACGGGTGGTCCCATGGGTCGGGTGGGGGATGTAGGGTGGGCGGTGGGTGCCGTGGAGGATGGGTGGTCCCATGGGTCGGGTGGGGGATGTAGGGTGGGCGGTGGGTGTCGTGGGGGATGGGTGGTCCCATGGGTCGGGTGGGAGATGTAGGGTGGGCGGTGGGTGCCGTGGGGGACGGGTGGTCCCATGGGTCGGGTGGGGGATGTAGGGTGGGCGGTGGGTGCCGTGGGGGATGGGTGGTCCCATGGGTCAGGTGGGGGATGTAGGGTGGGCGGTGGGTGTCGTGGGGGATGGGTGGTCCCATGGGTCGGGTGGGAGATGTAGGGTGGGCGGTGGGTGCCGTGGGGGACGGGTGGTCCCATGGGTCGGGTGGGGGATGTAGGGTGGGTGCCGTGGGGGACGGGTGGTCCCATGGGTCGGGTGGGGGATGTAGGGTGGGCGGTGGGTGCCGTGGGGGACGGGTGGTCCCATGGGTCGGGTGGGGGATGTAGGGTGGGTGCCGTGGGGGATGGGTGGTCCCATGGGTCGGGTGGGGGATGTAGGGTGGGCGGTGGGTGCCGTGGGGGACGGGTGGTCCCATGGGTCGGGTGGGGGATGTAGGGTGGGTGCCGTGGGGGATGGGTGGTCCCATGGGTCGGGTGGGGGATGTAGGGTGGGTGCCGTGGGGGACGGGTGGTCCCATGGGTCGGGTGGGGGATGTAGGGTGGGGGATGTAGGGTGGGCGGTGGGTGCCGTGGAGGATGGGTGGTCCCATGGGTCGGGTGGGGGATGTAGGGTGGGTGCCGTGGGGGATGGGTGGTCCCATGGGTCAGGTGGGGGATGTAGGGTGGGCGGTGGGTGTCGTGGGGGATGGGTGGTCCCATGGGTCGGGTGGGAGATGTAGGGTGGGCGGTGGGTGCCGTGGGGGACGGGTGGTCCCATGGGTCGGGTGGGGGATGTAGGGTGGGCGGTGGGTGCCGTGGGGGACGGGTGGTCCCATGGGTCGGGTGGGGGATGTAGGGTGGGTGCCGTGGGGGACGGGTGGTCCCATGGGTCGGGTGGGGGATGTAGGGTGGGCGGTGGGTGCCGTGGGGGACGGGTGGTCCCATGGGTCGGGTGGGGGATGTAGGGTGGGTGCCGTGGGGGATGGGTGGTCCCATGGGTCGGGTGGGGGATGTAGGGTGGGCGGTGGGTGCCGTGGGGGACGGGTGGTCCCATGGGTCGGGTGGGGGATGTAGGGTGGGTGCCGTGGGGGACGGGTGGTCCCATGGGTCGGGTGGGGGATGTAGGGTGGGCGGTGGGTGCCGTGGGGGACGGGTGGTCCCATGGGTCGGGTGGGGGATGTAGGGTGGGTGCCGTGGGGGACGGGTGGTCCCATGGGTCGGGTGGGGGATGTAGGGTGGGCGGTGGGTGCCGTGGGGGACGGGTGGTCCCATGGGTCGGGTGGGGGATGTAGGGTGGGTGCCGTGGGGGATGGGTGGTCCCATGGGTCGGGTGGGGGATGTAGGGTGGGCGGTGGGTGCCGTGGGGGACGGGTGGTCCCATGGGTCGGGTGGGGGATGTAGGGTGGGTGCCGTGGGGGACGGGTGGTCCCATGGGTCGGGTGGGGGATGTAGGGTGGGCGGTGGGTGCCGTGGGGGACGGGTGGTCCCATGGGTCGGGTGGGGGATGTAGGGTGGGCGGTGGGTGCCGTGGGGGACGGGTGGTCCCATGGGTCGGGTGGGGGATGTAGGGTGGGTGGTGGGTGCCATGGGGGATGTGGGGGATGTAGGGTGGGGCGGTGGGTCCCGTGGGGGATGGGTGGTCCCATGGGTTGGGTGGGGGATCTAGGGTGGGCGGTGGGTGCCTTGGGGGATGGGTGGTCCCATGGGTTGTGTGGGGGATGTAGGGTGGGCGGTGGGGATGCTGGGATCCGGGTGGACGAGGGGTGGGTGCTGCGGTTGGCTGGGTGGGAACCTAGGGGTGCTGTAGGTTGGGTGCCCCAGGACCTGGGTGGGGTCCATCAATGGGTTCTGCATGTCACAGGTACCCCCCCCCCCCGTCCCGCCATGGCTCGCTCATTAGCATACAAGCCCCACCTCTTAAAGGGGGCGCCGTGGATGTGAGGGGGGGGGTCACAACCTTCCACCTTATCTCCCCCCACGCCCCCAAACCTAGGAGGCACGCTCCACCCCACCCCATCCTACTAATCTGCTGCTCCCCTCCCCCCCAGGGCTGGTTTCTGGCTTGGTCCCCATGTACGTGGGTGAAATCTCCCCCACCCACCTGCGGGGGGCGCTGGGGACCCTGCACCAGCTGGCCCTTGTCATCGGGATCCTCATTGCCCAGGTACGAGGCACGTGGGGGGGGGGAGGCTGCGGGGGGGGGGGGCTCGGCAGGGGGCCCCGTCCCCCAATCTCCCACTCTCTCTCTCTCCCCCCCCCCGCCCTCGGCAGGTGTTCGGGCTGGACTCCCTCCTCGGCACCCCCGAGCTCTGGCCCCTGCTCCTGGGTCTGACTGTGGCCCCGTCGGCGCTGCAGCTGGTGATGTTCCCCTTCTGCCCCGAGAGCCCCCGGTACCTCTACATCATCCGCAACAAGGAGTCCAAGGCCAAAGAGAGTGAGTCTCCCGCCCGTCCCCCGTCCATCTGTCCATCCCTCCGTCTGTGTGTCCCTCCCCTCTTCCACCCATCCATCCATCTATCCATCCATCCGTCTGTCCATCCATCCCCTCTTCCTCCTACCCATTTATCCCTCCATACATCCACTCCCTACCCATCCATGACTCATGTATCCATCCCCATCTATCTACCCGTCCATCTGACCACCCCGCCCATCCATCCATCCCCATCTATCTACCCATCCATCTGTCCATTCCCCTATCTATCCATCCCTTCATCTCCCCAATCCAAACATCATCCATTCCTACCCCAATCCGTCCATCCCCATCTATCTACCCGTCCATCTGTCCACCCCGCCCATCCATCTATCCCCATCTATCTACCCGTCCATCTGTCCACCCCGCCCATCCCTCCATCCCCATCTATCTACCTGTCCATCCCCCCAACCCATCCATCCATCCCCATCTATCAACCCGTCCATCTGTCCATCCTCCCAACCCATCCATCCATCCCCATCTGTCTATTAACCCGTCTGTCTATTGCCCCAATCCCTCCCTCCCCGTGAGTCGTCCCACCCGGCTATCCGTGCCCCAGCCCTCTGCCCCTCACGGCTCCATCCCTCGCCGGCAGGTTTGAAGCGGCTGACGGGGCGCGGCGACGTGAGCGAGGCGCTGGCCGAGATGAAGGAGGAGAAGCGGCGCATGGACATGGAGCGCAAGGTCTCCATCCCCCAGCTCTTCCGCTGCCGGATCTATCGTCAGCCGCTGCTGATCGCCGTGGTGCTGCAGCTCTCCCAGCAGCTCTCCGGCATCAACGCGGTGAGGGGGGGGTCGGGGCTTGGCTGGCGGAGGAGCCTGGGGAAGACGGGGTGGGGGGCCTGGAGGAGATGGGGGTGGAGCTTGGTTGGGGGGTGGAGCTTTGGGGAGATGGTGGGAGGAACCTGAGGTGGAGCTTGGCTGGGACCTGAGAGCTTTGGGGTGGAGGCTGTCTGGGGGCGGAGCCTGGAGGGAACTGGGGGGGAGCCTGGGAGGATGGGGGTGGAGCTTGCCTGAGGGTGGGTTGGGGCGGAGTCTGATGGGGAGCTTGGTTGGGGGAGGAGCCTGGCAGATGGGGGTGGAGCCTGAAGAAGAGGACAGATCAAAGGAAGACCCCATGGGATCTGGGGGGGGTCCCAGTAGGGCCGGCTCTGACCCCCCTCCCTTCCCTGCCCCCCAGATATTCTATTACTCCACCAGCATCTTTGAGTCGGCCGGGCTGGAGCAGCCGGTGTTCGCCACGATCGGCGCGGGGGCCATCAACGCCGCCTTCACCGTCGTCTCGGTAAGAGAGCCCCCCCTGCCCCGCCCCCGGCCAGCTGCCCCTTAGGATGTGAAACAGTGAAATCCTTGCTCGTCTTAAACACAAAAAAGCAGCTTACAAGAAGTGGAAGATTGGACAAATGACCAGGGAGGAGTATAAAAATATTGTTCAGGCATGCAGGAGTGAAATTAGGAAGGCCAAATCACACTTGGAGTTGCAGCTAGCCGGAGATGTTAGGAGTAACAAGAAGGGTTTCTTCAGGTATGTGAGCAACAAGAAGAAAGTCAAGGAAAGTGTGGGCCCCTTGCTGAATGAGGGAGGGAACCTACTGACAGAGGATGTGGAGAAAGCTAGTGTACTCAATGCTTTTTTTGCCTCTGTCTTCACAGACAAGGTCAGCTCCCAGGTGGCTGCACTCCGCAGCACGGTATGGGGAGGAGGTGACCAGCCCTCTGTGGAGAAAGAAGTAGTTCGGGACTATTTAGAAAAGCTGGACGAACACAAGTCCATGGGGCCGGATGCACTGCATCCGAGGGTGCTAAAGGAGTTGGCCGATGTGATTGCAGAGCCATTGGCCATTATCTTTGACAAATCATGGCAATCGGGGGAGGTCCCGGATGACTGGAAAAAAGCTAATGTAGTGCCCATCTTTACAAAAGGGAAGAAGGAAGATCTGGGGAACTACAGGCCAGTCAGTCTCACCTCAGTCCCTGGAAAAATCATGGAACAGGTCCTCAAGGAATCAATTCTGAACCACTTAAAGGAGGGGAAAGTGATCAGGAACAGTCAGCATGGATTCACCAAGGGCAAGTCATGCCTGACTAACCTAATTGCCTTCTATGATGAGATAACTGGCTCTGTGGATGAGGGGAAAGCAGTGGATGTGCTATTTCTTGACTTTAGCAAAGCTTTTGATACAGTCTCCCACAGTATTCTTGCCAGCAAGTTAAAGAAGTATGGGCTGGATGAATGGACTATAAGGTGGATAGAAAACTGGCTGGATGGTCGTGCTCAATGGGTAGTGATCAATGGCTCCATGTCTAGTTGGCAGCCGGTATCAAGTGGAGTGCCCCAAGGGTCGGTGCTGGGGCCGGTTTTGTTCAATATCTTTATCAACGATCTGGAGGATGGTGTGGACTGCACCCTTAGCAAGTTTGTAGATGACACTAAACTGGGAGGAGTGGTTGATACGCTGGAGGGTAGGGATAGGATACAGAGGGACCTAGACAAATTAGAGGATTGGGCCAAAAGAAATCTGATGAGGTTCAACAAGGACAAGTGCAGAGTCCTGCACTTAGGACGGAAGAATCCCATGCACTGCTACAGACTAGGGACCGAATGGCTGGGCAGCGGTTCTGCAGAAAAGGACCTAGGGGTTACAGTGGACAAAAAACTGAATGAGTCAACAGTGTGCCCTTGTTGCCAAGAAGGCTAACGGCATTTTGAGTTGTATAAGTAGGGGCATTTCCAGCAGATCGAGGGACGTGATTATTCCCCTCTATTCGGCACTGGTGAGGCCTCATTTGGAGTACTGTGTCCAGTTTTGGGCCCCACACTACAAGAAGGATGTGGATAAATTGGAAAGAGTCCAACGGAGGGCAACAAAAATGATTAGGGGGCTGGAGCACATGATTTATGAGGAGAGGTTGAGGGAACTGGGATTGTTTAGCCTGCAGAAGAGAAGAGTGAGGGGGGATTTGATAGCTGCTTTCAACTACCTAAAAGGGGGATCCAAAGAGGATGGATCTAGACTGTTCTCAGTGGTAGAAGATGACAGAACGAGGAGTAATGGTCTCAAGTTGCAGAGGGGGAGGTTTAGGTTGGATATTAGGAAAAACTTTTTCACTAGTAGGGTGGTGAAGCCCTGGAATGGGTTCCCTAGGGAGGTGGTGGAATCTCCTTCCTTAGAGGTTTTTAAGGTCAGGCTTGACAAAGCCCTGGCTGGGATGATCTAGTTGGGGTTGGTCCTGCTTTGAGCAGGGGGTTGGACTAGATGACCTCCTGAGGTCCCTTCCAACCCTGAGATTCTATGATGTGGGGGGGGGGTCCATCCCAAATCTTATTTCCGTCCCCCTTGTCTCTCCCTCCCCCCCAAGCTGTTCCTGGTGGAGCGGGCAGGCCGCCGGACGCTGCACCTGGTGGGGCTGGGGGGCATGATGGTCTGCGCCGTGGTGATGACGGTGGCGTTGGTGTATCTGGTGAGTAGCCAGGAAGCGGGGGACTGGGAGCCGGGGGGGCGGGGGGGCATGGCCACTCCGCCCCCCAGGTTCTCAACCCCGTCTCTCTTCCCCCGACCAGGAGCGGGTGCCGGCCATGAGTTACATCAGCATGGTGGCCATCTTCGGCTTCGTGGCTTTCTTCGAGATCGGGCCAGGGCCCATCCCATGGTTCATCGTGGCCGAGCTCTTCAGTCAGGGGCCCCGCCCGGCGGCCATGGCGGTGGCCGGCGGCTGCAACTGGACCTGCAACTTCATCGTCGGCATGGCCTTCCAGTCCATGGCGGTGAGTGCGCCCCCCGCAGGAGGGCTGCGCGCGCCCACCCACAATGCCACACAACTGTGTGTAGACACGTGTGAGCACGCAGGCGGCATCGTGAATGCCGGCCATTACAACTGGGAATATGCCCGCGGGCGGAGACCCACAGCAGGGATGGGAACAAAAATGGCCCATCTCCTCGTTGGCCCATCTGCTTTCTGCACAGCCCCTTGTGTGTGTGTGTTGGATTGAGCTGGGCCCCGGGCACGAATGGCGCCTCTCAGGTGCTCGCGGGCAACACGAGCCCTCACCCCTCCTCTCCTCTCCCGCAGGACGTCTGCGGGCCGTACGTCTTCCTCATCTTCGCGGCCCTCCTCCTTGGTTTCTTCCTCTTCACCTACTTCAAAGTCCCCGAGACGCGGGGCCGGACCTTCGATCAGATCGCCGCCGCCTTCCGCCGCACCCCGTCTCTGCTGGACCACGAAATCAAACCCTCCACCGAGCTGGAGACGCTGGAGCCCGGCGACAACGCCTGACCCGGGGGCGGGCGCGATCGGGCAGAGAGAGACACAAGAGGAATGTAACCGTCACCCAGCACTTTAACGACACAGCAAGGTTTAGAGATAATTTTTTTTAGGTTAGTTGTTTTGTTTTTAGCTTTGTGGGTTTTATTTTTAAGATTATATATAGAGGGAGAGAGAGAGTGATTGTGTTGTATGTGTGTATGTGTGTGTGTCAGGGGCATGGAGATAAAGACGTGTTGGGAGCTGCGGAAGGAGCTTGGTTACGTGACAAAGGAAGGGGAACCTGGAGGAGAATCCACCTCTTGGAATCGGAGGCGGGGAAAGACCTCCCCGAGACCATATCCATCAGCTGGGACAGAACCGTTGACTCCAACGGTTGGAGTAGATGCTGCGTCGATTCAGGGACAGGAGACTTTTCTACCGATGAGAAGGTAGGAGGAGAATGCAAACCTCTGGTGGAGTTCTTTCGATCCTACCGAACGGTGTCCCACCACCGCCTTCGACGGCGTTGAGCCAAAGGGCCCGAATGAGCATCACCTCCTCACGCGCTCCAACGCCGAGAGCTAGAAAGGTTGGAGCAAGAAGGCCGGGCGCCATGGATGCTGTCAAACGCCGTGCCTCCGTCGCTGAACGGCAAGGCTCCTATGGGCAGGAGCTGTGGCTCTCTGCCCTACGCGTGGAGTCCAGTGGCCCGTCTCCGAGAGTAGCCAGCAGTAGATCGCTGTATCGCTGAAAGGTTTCCTTCAAGGGGAGTCACCTCTTAACTCCCCATGGCTGGCGATTGACTCCTAGTGGCAAATATCATGAGAACTTCCCTCCTTCTCCCTCCAAGCCAGCGGAACTGAGGTCTGGAGATGGGATCTCCTATGGTCCCCACCAGTTTGGGGGCATCATGACAATTTTTAGCCTAAAGCCAATCAGCTCCCAGGGATATTGTTTGTTACGTTGATGAGCGGGATTTCCTGGATGCTCTGACCTGGGACATCCCTTCCCATCCATCTTTGGAGGTTTGTAAGGAGGTCTGAGGGGACCTCACCACTCTTCCTGAAGAGGGATCATCAAGAGAAGATGGTCAACTCATCTTTGGAGGAGAACGGGTTGCGAGGGGCTGACAAGGGAGGCAGGGAAGCTTTTGAGAAAGGGCACGTCAGGTTTTGTGACTTGCAATCTGCACCAGTTACAAGTCAACACAGAACATGGGACATCTGCTCCACAGCTCATGTCTATAGGGTCAGGGAATGGCCCGATTGGTTCAGATCCACGGTCCACCTAGCCCGCTATTGTGTTTTAACAGGATGGTGTCCTCACACTTACAACCTCCTCGCTACAACTGGCAAAAGGGACCTCAAAGCCCATTGGATATGTGTTGGTGGCCAGCAGAAGCCAAGATGCTAGGAAGACTCTGTGCTCAGCGGTCCAGGACAATTTGCTAGTTAAATATGGTGGGATCATTGGTTGATTGGTTTGTTATTTTTAAGAAGGACATAAATACAGAAGCAGCCAGAACAGAGTTATAATTACTGCTGTCCATTTCGGCTGCTAGATGACCGATGGAAGTCGGAAGACAGCCAGTTGAGTTGACCTATGAGTCGCTAAAATTTTAGTGACTAGACCCGACGCTCCATCACGCCAGCTGTTTTGGGTGGGACAAAAGAAGAACCCATTTAAGAAGATGACAGGCACAAGAGATCAATAGCTGTGCTTGAAGACCGTTTATGGAGGAAGCTTCTGAACGGTTAGTAGGATCCGAGAGAGTTTCTGTTTTGTAATTAACGGAGGCCCTTGTCTTAATGTCAGGGACACATGGAGAGGCATTAGCGCATTATGTGACCTTTTGTATTTCAGCGGGATGAATGTAAGTAATTCTTTGTATATAAAGGACAGAGTCAAACAGAGACCAGTGTGGTTGCGTTCGCTTCATTGTAGACACTCCTAAATCTAACTGCTCCTACGGCAGAGGTAGATGTTATGAAAAAGAAAAGGATTTAAGGGGAAAAATAGATCTAAGGGTTTTTTAACAAGGCTATGAACAGCCAGATTCATTATAGCAAAGCAAAGGTGCCCATTCTGAAATTCATCCCCAGGTTTCTGGATGAATTACACTCAGCCTTTGACAGCACCATAGGTAGAGCGTTTCATATTGACAAGGCAGCGATAATTTATAGTCAGTCAGGTCCAGATTTTTAGGGTGCCCTCGTTTGACAGCCCTTGGCTACAGACCAATTCCTAAATCTTTTAGAAAAACCTCTCCTCTTGATTTCAAAAATGGTCAGTGATGGAGAATCCACCACCACTGCTGAGTAAATTGTTCCGACGGATCATTTCCCGCACTGACAAAAACTTAAGCCGTATTTCTAGTCTGAAATAAGTTCCCGCTGGAGTTTGCAAATTCTCAGAATTTCGAAACACCAAGACAGGCAGAAGTGGTCTCCGACCACGTCTGGAAAGATTGCTTCCCCATTTTGGACGATGCTAATTTTAGTTCGTTAAATAGCTTTAAAGCCGCGTTGAGCTGCTGTGTCGTTGGTTTGGTGGATTTTGAGCACCCCCTTAATTTTAATATTCTGCTGCAACAAACACATTGCAATTCAGAGAGGCCAGAAAGGACCGGTAGACCGTCTAGATCTACAAGGCCATTACATTTCACACTTCCCCCCGTAGTAACTAGTGCTGGACTAATGCATCTCCCAGGAGGACATCCCGTCTTGGCTGGGAAGACATCAAGCAATGGAGAATTCACCACTTCCGTCAGGAGTTAGTTCCAGTCACTAACGCCGCCCCACCCCACTGTTAAAAATTAGATCAGTGTTGGGTTAGTGCCTAAGCAGGGCCCTACCAAATTCATGGCCGTGGAAAACGCGGCACGGACAGTGAAATCTGGCTAGTGTAGGGATTGTCACCCTTACTTCTGTCCTGTCTTCCGAAGGCAGTGATGTCGTGCAGAAGTAAGGGTGGCAATACCACGACACCCCCCTCCCATGGCCTTGCCAACTGCCCACCACCCCTTTTTGGGTCAGGACCCCCAGTGTTACACCACCATGAAATTTCAGATGTATCTGAAACCATGACATTTCAGATATTTAAAATCCTAGGACGGTGAAATGCATCAAAATGGACTGTGAATTTGGTAGGGCCTGGTGCATACGTGTTTCTAACCCTGTTGGCCCTCCCTGAAAGTTAAGATATTTTAAAATTAGACACGTATAACAAAGAGGAGGAAGAGGAGAAGGACCTCGGAGACCTGGTTGATCACAGGATGACTATGAGTCGCCAATGTGATGTGGCCGTGAAAAAAGCTAATGCGGTCTTGGGATGCATTAGGTGAGGTATTTCTGGTAGAGATAAGGAGGTGTTAGTACCGTTATCCAAGGCATTGGTGAGACCTCATTTGGAATACTGTGTGCAGTTCTGGTCTCCCATGTTTAAGAAGGATGAATTCAAACTGGAACAGGTACAAAGAAGGGCCACTAGGATGATCCGAGGAATGGAAAACCTGTCGTATGAAAGGAGACTCAAGGAGCTTGGTTTGTTTACCTTAACCAAAAGAAGGCTGAGGGGAGATATGATTGCTCTCTTTAAATATATCCGAGGGATAAATACCAGGGAGGGAGAGGAATTATTTCAGCTCAGTACCAATGTGGACTCAAGAACAAATGGATCTCAACTGGCCATCAGGAAGTTGAGACTTGAAATTAGACGAAGGTTTCTCACCATCAGAGGAGTGAAGTTCTGGAACAGCCTTCCAAGGGAAGCAGTGGGGGCAAAAGACCTATCTGGCTTCAAGATTAAGCTAGATACATTTATGGAGGGGATGGTTTGATGGGATAACATGATCTTAGTCAAAGGTCAATTAATTGCCATCAGTGGTAAATAGGACCAATGGTCAATGATGGGATGTTAGAAGTTACTACAGAGAACTTTTTCCTGGGTGTCTGGCTGGTGAGTCTTGCCCACATGCTCGGGGTTCAGCTGATCGCCATATTTGGGGTCGGGAAGGAATTTTCCTCCAGGGTAGATTGGCAGAGGCCCTGGAGGTTTTTTGCCTTCCTCTGCAGCATGGGGCACGGGTCACTTACCGGAGGATTCTCTGCATCTTGAAGTTTAAACCATGATTTGAGGACTTCAATAGCTGAGACATAGGTGAGAGGATTATTGCAGGAGTGGGTGGGTGAGATTCTGTGGCCTGCATTGTGCAGGAGGTCAGACTAGATGATCATAATGGTCCCTTCTGACCTTAAAGTCTATGAGTCTATGAGTCTATAACCCTGCGCTACCTGTAGCAGACAGCATCCAATTCCTAGGAAATCATAAAAGGACACCAGGAAAATTTAACTAAGGCCTAGCCTCTGCTTGAGAGCCGCAGTGGGTGAGGTGATATCATTTATTGGATCGACATCAACTGCTGGAAGACAGAAGCATTCAAACTAGGTTGAGGAAGGTAACCAGAGCCCCATAGTGAAATGCAAAGCAGGGCAGGTCGTTAAGCCATCTACAAAGGAAAAGTCACACCCCGCTGCCATAAATTAGTAAAAGTTCTAGGGTAGATGCACTTATAAGGCATGTGTAATTTTCAGGGGAAGTGCGCGTGCGATTTTCAGAGGAATTGCTTATCGTGCTTGCTGGATCAGACAAACCAATACCCCAAGTACGTTTATAGCGGCAAAATTGCACATATACTACAGTGGTGTAGTACTGGTAGAAACAAGCTCTAACTTGACTTAAAGTTCAGCACGTTAAACCCCTGGTGAAAGTCGAATGCAACCGGTGCCGCTCCCGGCCGGAAATTTGCAGCTCGCTCCCTTCCGAGCCGGGTACGTCCAGGCCGGATACTTTTCTGCCTTCACTACGTATGTCGCAGCAAAGACGGTTTTCCTTAAGCGAGGCCTTTGCTTTCTTTTCAGAGACTGAGAGCGCAGGCTACAAGTCTAAAGGTGCGACCACGCTCTTTCTAACCCCGCCCACTTCATTCTGAAGCGGTGCTGAGAAAATGTATTAAAAATGCCGACTCAAACAGGGGCTCGGAGTAAGAACTCTCTCACCTAAGGATTACAACTTAATCATGCATCCGATGAAGTGGGTACTAACCCACGAAAGCTTATGCTGAAATAAATTTGTTAGTCTCTAAGGTGCTACAAGTTTTTCTTTCTTATTTTCAACTTAATCATGGCTTCAGCTCCTGCCTTGTTTAGTCCACCTTTTTACACCGATCAGGGGGTCTCTGATCCGGAGTTGCCTTCAGCACATAATTAGTGGACTCGAGCCTGGGCCGTTCCTCCCCAAGACCTAGCTTCGAAAGAAAGGTCGGGTGTGGTGGGGAGAATTTGCACATACTTCCTCAGAAAGCCACTTGAGACCGAGCTGGTTTTCCTGCTAAAGCAGTTCACCGTAGCACGGAAACATTAGCGTTTCTCCTACCCCGTGACCCAGAGGTATTAACCCTAAATCCAATCCGGTTTTACGTAGTTCATTGGCGATCTGTCCCAACGCCACTCCCTCGCGCTAACCTACTCCACAGCTCAGCTGTGCTTAGAGTTGGAAAGTTTTTCCACTTGCTAACCCCGCCGCTTTCTCCTTGTCCTGCCCTCAGGGGCCAAGGAGAACACTCGATCGCCGCCTTCCGTTGACGGTGGCACGCTACCAACTTAATTAAAACACATTAAACACCCACGGCTGATTTTAACAGAGGCCAGGTTTCCAGTCAGCGTGACCCCTGGGCACAAGCGCTGAAGTCATGAGGAGCAGGACATTGAAGGACCATGCCTGAAGACCTATTTTTAGCATGCCAGCTAACACAGTAGACTCACATGCGCTTTGGCATTTTTCCACCAGTAATAGGACCTGCGTCACTCGGGGGAAGCAGTTGTCAGCTAGCGCCAGGACAACAGAGAGTGGATATGCATAAAGATGGGCTGACAGTCAGTTTTACTAGTAAAACTTAATTTAGACCAGGCTACCCATCTTGCTCGGCTTTCGTTTTTATTATGGGGCCACCGACTCCTCCCACGCCCCTCGGAAGGAATGCATCCACTGTAGGGGGTTTGCACTGGCCTCACAAAACCAGTTTAGCGTGGCCGGTAAAACTTGCGGGCGATAAGATCAGAACTGCATTGTGGAATGGAGTCTGGCTGAAATTCGCACACGGCTCCCTGGGTCTGCTGCCTCCGTGTATTAAGACAAAGCTGGGGAGGCATCACACCACATATTTGACAAGACTGTTCATGAACCAGGGCTGGGTTCGGCCGCATTTCCTCGATTAAAAAATAAAAGACACAGCTGCCCTTTGTCAAACTGTTTTGTAGAGACATTTTTGAAGTGAGCCAAGTCACTTGAAACCAGCATCTTTTCACCACCATTGTTATGGACAAGCTGTTACCCCCTCCCCCCCAGAAACAGTCCCTAATAAAAGTTCAGTCAACAAAGAACAAGTAGATCTCTCCGCCGGGATTGGAAACGGCTCAGCAGTGATTTGAGGGACCGGTATTGCAATTTATGCACTGTACCTCTGCTGGCATTGGAGAGATTCAATTTTCTGACCGCTGCTCAACGCCACAATCACCCGTTAGTTGTAAAATCAGGGGCTCTATTGTATTTTGAAATTTAAGCTAATCCCATTGGAAGGGAAAAGTAAAAAGGTTTATTGACCTAAGACTGAAAATTTTAGATTCCCCCCCCCTCCAATCTGATTTAGGACAGTAAAAGTTTTTGAACTTAGAGGGACGGGAAAGTTTTCCCCATCAGCTTTAATTAAGTCTCATCTGGTTTTTCAGTGATAAGTCGACTTTAACAGCTACCGGGCTACACCCGCGTTAGATTCAACTCTAGGGACTGTGTTGGGAGCACGAGAATCGCTCTTGGCTTGTGCATCGCATTGGCAGAAGCCCGCCTGGACGCCCGCCCAAAAGGTCTCTTGCTGAATCTTGCTCACCCAAACAAGGACTGAGCTGTCTTTTCAAGCACGACTTTGTCTAGCCCTGAAAAGTGCTCCGTGCTATTAAAAACCATGCTGTCTGCGACCGCCCCACACCACCGAAGAGATCAGCTCGTTTCAGTGGGGCAAGTGGGGGTCTGGAGGCAGAGACCCCCCCCTCATGTTTAGGTTGCCAGTTCAAACCCAGCCCAGCAGCTATTAGGAGTCCTGGTGACCTCTGTGAGAAGAGAGTTTGTCTACTGTGGTTAAGATTAAGTTAGACCCATGGGAGCACAGGCAAAAGTGGTACCCCCTCCCACCATTATGGGTACCCAGCATGCTGGCCAGGCAGTGGGGGACCTCTTACCATCCACAGGAGGAGGATACAGGGTTCCTTTGGATGCACAAACACATGCTGCTCTCCACGGGTTTATGGGGGCACCTTACAAAGGGAGAGAGTCAGCTCTTGACAGCCCCAGGAGGCAGGGCAGTGTTTTACAGGTGGGGGAAACTGAGGCAGAGACATGGATGCCAGTATTTGGAGAATGGCCTGTGATTGTGGATGCTAACTGAAGACATGTGAACTATGATGAGCAGCCACAACTGGTCAACAGGCACTCTGGGTGCTCAGCGTGTGTGGGGGTGTGAGTGAGAGAGACAGCCCAGAGAGACTCCTCCCACAGCCAGGGATCGAACCCAGGCGTCCCACCTCAATCCACAGACTATGGGCAACGTCGAAGAAGGTGGGGGAAGCAAGCGGGGGACCTGGGGCTTTGCCAAAGGCAGCTCATTCGCCCCCTCGGCACGGCAGGAAAGACCCGGCGACAGCAGGAGTCTGTGCAAATTCCTTTACTGACACCCAAACTGCACACAACGTTCGCAAAAAGTGCTCTTCAAAAAAAATCGGGGGGGGGGGAAGGGAGGGAATTAACTCAAGTTTCAACAGCCAGTTTCCCTTTGAACTGAGGAAGCTGTGGGAGGGGGGAGACTAGCCCCTCAAAAAGTCTTTTTTTTAAACTTAAAGATTGTGTTCAGTCCCCCCTCGGGGTTCACATTCTTGGCTTCGATCAGCAGCGAGGAGAAGGGGGGGACCGGGTGGCGTTTGGGGTCTCTGTGCAGTACGAGGTAACTTGGGGAGATAGGCGAGATGGACACCTACAGGAGAGAGCAAAGGTGGTGAGACTGAAACCGAAGCCCCTATGGGGGGGGAGGGGAGGAAGACCCCAACACTCAGGAGAATGAACCCAACGTAATCCAGGCGTGTTTCACTGCGTGACGGGGTGAGGCCAGATCCGATCTGCCAGCGGCCAGAAAGCAGTAACTGCGAGATAGCTGTTCCACCCTAGTCTGTATCGGATCAGATACAGGCTGGCTGGGCTACTAGCCCTTGGCATTTGGTGGCCAGCTAGATTAGCGGCGAGCAGAAGAGATCCGCTCGTCCAGTCATGCCTTCCCCCTACCTCGCCGAGTCCTTACCAGCTGGCAGCTCTCTGCATCCCCCTCACTGTGTGCAGGGTCATTACGCCAGCAGGGCTGGAGCGGGGTCCCCCCCGGGCTCGGGCGTCGAAGTCTGCAGAGAGGAAGCCCAGGTTGGCGACTGCCCCGACCCGCCTTCCCGCTTCCGGGCCAACGAGCGGCCGCCGGCGTTGTGGGGGAGAGAAAGCCCCAGCGCTGCGGGCAAGGGGCTGATTTCGGAGCACACTGGAGGCCGGATTGCCCACCGTGGTGCCACGCTTAATGGTCCAGAGCCCACTTGTGGCAAGGTGAGCCTATGGCAGGAGGCTCAAGGATAAGCTGCCATCTGCTGGTGGCTACCTACGGCACTCTAGAGGGGCTGTGGGCCAGCAGGAGGGGTGCCACCACCCACCCATGATCTCCTGTAGGTCAGTGTGGCCATGCCACCCACACCATGGCTAATCACTCCTGGGGCTTGCCATTCCCTAGGGGCACCGTGCCAGGATGGTTGGCACCAGGTGAAACCTGATCGGCAAGTCCCAACTAGCGCTCTCCTCTCATTCTTCTACCTCCGACCACGCCCTACAGCCAGGGGGCACGGCGCCCGCTGTACGCCCACGTCAGGTGGAGCCAGGGAGCGCCAACTGCCGGGAGCTGCTCCCAGAGAGAGTGGGGAGCCATCAGAATGCCCCACGAGAATGAACTTGTTTTTGTACCGCTGCCGCCTGGCAGCACCAGGTTATACCCACCCCACCCCAGGCCCCTGCCCAGAGCTGGGCGCTTACATCCACAAGCTGTCGCTGGATCTCAGGCAGTGGCTGGGAGGGACCCTCCGGAGCAGGTTTGCTGGCTTCCACCGCTGGTTCCTGCGCGGTGGCCGGGGTGCTGGCAGCAGGGGTGTCCCCACCAGCGGCAGAGCTCAGAGCAGGCTGGTCTTTGGAGGCGGTAACGGGCGGCTAGGGGGGAGAGATCGTGGGGCATTTCATGCACGAGTGCTCGCCCGGACAGCACCTTGCTGCCCGTAGGCCTCACCGAGCCAGCCGAGACCAGCTGCTCTGAAACCCGACTGGGGAGCTCAGGGAGGGGGAACGTGGACTATGGGGCTAGCGCCCCCTGCTGTTCTGTGGGGGGTAACGATCAGTCAGCGCGCTCGGCTTACAGGAAGAGACTTAAGCTAGACAGACTAGGCTACGGAAGCGTCTACGCCTCAGTATTTCTCCCGCCGCCTTAACTCCACCTCCCCGGGCGGCGGCGCGTTAAGGCCGACGTAGTTAGGCCGACGGAGAACACATTGCCGGGGGAAACGGAGAGCCAAGCGGAGAGCCCCGCACGAGCGATGGAATTACGGCGGATCCTTCCTGGGAGACGCTTGCCAGGCTCGGTTTAACGACTTGTGATCGATACACCCAAGTCAGACAGATGATCCCTTCCGGCCGTAAAAATCCAAGCCGGGTGAAAGCAGGCGCTTTCAGAGCGCCCTGAGCGAGGGCGTTGGTTCAGTGCGGACTCAGGGGAGAGCCCCACCTGGTGAGTCACCCACACCGCGCCCTGCCGCGCAGCACCAACACCGGCGCACGGGCCCAACCTTGTGTTAACTTCCTTGATCTGATAAGGTGGGGCTGTAGACTACTGGAAAGTCTCTGGTGGCCTGTTCCCTTCATACTTCTCTGGCCCCACCTCTCCGTAGCGTTTAAGTGCTTCACTATTTTAAGGTGTGAGGGAAAACGCCACCCCCCGTGAGGTCAGGCCAGTGCTGTGATCTCCACGTTAGATAAGGGAAACTGAGGCACATAGAAGTTAAGTGATATGCTCAAGGTCACGCAAAGTTGAGCACAGCAGGACTTGAACTTAGGTCTTCCAAGTCTCAGGATGGCGTCCTAACCACTGGGAAATCCCAAGCAGCTTATTCCCATTAAGTTTAGGGTTATAGGCCCCCTACCCTGGGTACGTGGAAAACTTCCATTATGCTCAGAGATCATCTCTCACCTCTGCAATCTGTGGGATAGATTCTGCCCCCCCCCCTCCCTGTTTACTGCCTATCCCAGAATGCACTGCAGGGCCACTCAACCCACTACTTCCCCATACGGCATTCACAAACACCTCCATCAGTAGCCCTGAGCCCCCCGTCTGAGAAAGGAGGGGAGTGCCCATGGTTTTAGGTACCGAGCACTTGCCACCGGGGAACTGCCCACCCCAGCTCTCACCTCTGCCGCCGCCGGCCGGGTGCCAGCGGTTTGCTGCCGTCTGCGCTGGAAGTAGGGCCGGTTACGCTGACGCTGGGGTTCGGGACGGATGCCGTCCGCCGGGGCTTGCACCACTTTGGTCTCACCGTCGCCTCCTTCGGTGGTGGGTTGTTGTGGCGGGCGGGGGCGGAAGGGTCTGGATCGGGGGGAAGTGGAGGGGGGGGGATGGAAGAGGGTTACGAGCAGGCCTCTCAGGGCCAGGAAGTCTAACCTGCTTTGGCCGGACTCCCAGAGAACTGAACCTTTTACTAGCACCGCTACACCTTCCCAGCATGGAGAAGGTGTGACTGGCTGCCTAAGCCTTCTGAATTAGCTAGACTTCCATTGCATCCACGGAGCAGCCGCTTGCCTGGAGCTGGGAATGGAACCCAGGTGTCCTGGCTGAAAATTTCCTATTGAAACTGCTGATGGCAAATTGGGTTTTGAAACTGACTGCTCAGAAGCCAGACAGTTTCCAGTTCCACAATATTACAGTTCTGAAAGGTCACTGCTGCGCCTCATGGGAATTGTAGTTTGGCTGCCTCATGTGTCCATGCCCCTCTATGGTCTGACTCCTTGGCTGAACTACATCTGCCATAATGCACTGCCTTAACAAAAAGGAAGACCATGGTGCATCGTGGGAACCATAGTTTGGGAGCCTCATGCTCCTGTTCAGACTACAACTCCCATGATGTGCCGTGGTCTTGCTTCTTGGTGAGGCAATGCATCATGGGAGAAGAGATGGTCCAGGCCTCTTGACTGAACTCAATCTTCCATGATGCATTGTCTTGCCTTACCAAGAAATAAGACCATGGTGCACCATGGGAGTTGTAGTTTGGATGCCTCATGCTCCCAATTCCCTGTGGTCTGGGCTCTCTGGCTGAAGTTCATCACCCATGAGGCACTGCCTTGCCTCAGAGACATGACCAGGGTGCATCATGGGAGTTGTAGTCTGACCAGGGGAACAGGTGCATGAGGCACCAAAACTACAGTTCCCATGATGCACCATGACAGCATTTCAGAATTAACACATTTTGGTTCCCCCCCCCACACACACTGAAGATACAAAATGTTCAGCTGAGTCATTTTCTGACCAGTTCTCGTCCTGATTCGAGCAAGGCTCTCAGTCACCTGGAATTCATTCAGTTCACACACTGCTCGTCCAGACCTAAGGTTTTAGCCACCCACACTATCCGGGGAGAGAGAGAGAGCGAGAGTGTGTGTGTGTGTCTCTGTGTCTAGCAGGGTGCCTAGTCTCAGGCCGCGTCAACACAAGTTGTGCCACTAGCTACGAGAAAGTAGTACAACCCTCCTAGTCTGGATGCAGTTATATTGGTATAAAGGTACTTCCCTCCCCACTGTAAAGGGGAGTAAGCTAGACAAGTATCAGCACCTTTAGAGCAAAGTCACACCCCCAGTCAAAAGTTGTATCCTAGTAGAAGCCCTACACAGGTAGCATGTGGTGCTAAGCAAGACAACTCCGCAGAAGCTACATCAATGTAAAGATTGCCGGTGCCCGGTCTCCTCTAGGAGTGAAGAGACAGGCCTAGCGCTGTAGGCAAACCCCTATTCCCCAGAAGGCACCCAGATACCACCAGTAGGGTACGTTCTGCTCCGGCATTCAGATCCCACACCAGTTCCACTGGCATTGACCGGCCTCACAATTAGTGGGGGAAGGCGCTCATGGGAATTACTTCCAATAGACAAGAGGTGTCTCTTTTCCAGTGCAGCTTTGGCTATTACTCCCTGAAAAGGGGGAGATATTTGGCCCACCTTCCATTATGAAGAGAGCCAAATTTAACCCAGTTATCTTGGCGCATCGGGGCGAATCTCAGTTCCCAGTGTTCAAACAGCAGCTCCATGCACCATGGGAGAGCGAGCTTTCAGATAGCTGGTCCCAGATCACGGCTTGGGAAGCCTGCAGATACCCATCTGCTAATCCCACTCTAACCCTGGCAGGCTAGACCATTTCCTGTTCCCATTTTCCACCCCATCCATCATTATTCTAAGCCGCTTTTCTCCTGAGCCAGCCTTTCAGCCGCACGAAGGCAGGAATCCCGCTTTGAGGAGCTCTTCTAGTAAGATCACCGGCTAGGACAGCAACTGGGTGGGAACTCGGTTTGCCGGAGTTTGAAAGGAATGCTGGGAGGCAGCCCAGAACAGCTCCCTTCGAGGTACACAATTTCTGACCTGAACACACAAACCAAAAATATTCCACTGATCCCTTAATTGAGCCGGGCTTTTTCGCTGCTGTACCTCAGGCCAGCAATAATTCTAATCCTTTGTTTATGGGTATCCCACAAAAAAGGCACCCGTTTCCCCACTGGAGCAGAGATTCAGGGTGAGATTTTGAGCCTTAACCACCAGTGGAAACGGGGAGTTCGAGTCCCACCTTTGACAATCCCCACCCTTAATTTAGGAGGCTGACAGACTGCACAGGCCTGTTTTAGAGCCAGGTGGGACACTGGCCCTGTTGAGACCTCAAAGCAAAATAGGGTCACTGACAGCTGCCAGCGCCGCCGCAGTGGGGAAGGGATCGACCGCACAGCAAACGACCAAGGCAATCTCTCCTGCTTTGCAGGGGGCGTTCCACTGGCCAGAAGAAGCTGGCCTCCGCACGCTTACCTGCGGTACCTGGGCCGGAAGCGAGGGGCCGGAGCTCTCTCCCCAGCCTGGACTGGCGGTTGCTGGTCTCCCTCGGGCTGGGTGGCATCTTTAGGTTCTGCGCCTTCCGTGCCCTATGGGAAACACAGCTTTGATCACGTGATCTGGTGACGCTAGCTCTCTTCGAAGCTAGATCTGCCTCTAAGAAGGTAGGTGAGCTGTGTCAGTGTCTGGGAACCTCCATATGAACTCTATCCCGCAGGGCCTGGGATCAGCTAGCTTCCCCCTTACCATGCCCAGGGCTCACCTGCGCCGGCTGGGCTTGCTGCTGGAGCGGAGGCCGGGGCCCGCGCACGAATCTCCGGCGGAAGAAAAACGGCGGAGGGCGCCTCCTGCGGGGCAGTTGCTGCATGGCGTCATCGGCTCTCTCCCCCTCGCTGACCGGCTCGGCCGCCCCTTCCACTCTGGTGGCGTCCTGGGGCGGCAGCTGGGCCTGCCGGGGCCTGGGGATGAATCTGCGGAAGCGCCGGCGGTTGGGGGCGTAGCGGCTGCCTTTCACCGGCACGCCACCCGGGCCGGTGACATTGGCCGCCTCGGCGCCCTGCAGCAGAGAAAGCCCTGAGTGGGGGGAAACAGACCCCCTCCACCTCCAGCTCCCCTGCATGAATCAGCCCGGCCTCCCCATGCTCCGCCTCACCTTCTCTCCTTCCACAACATCGAACTCCACCGTCTCCCCGTCGCCGACGCTGCGCAGGAACTTCCGAGGGTTGTTCCTCTTGATGGCTGTCTGGAGGTGGCAGCAGAGAGAGGAGATGGGGTGTGGGGGGGGGCTGGGGGGTGTGTGTGTCAGCTTGCCCCAGCTCTTCATGTGGCAGGCAACCCAATCCAGGAACAGGGGGGCCCCTCCATGCTCTCAGTCAGGGCCAAGCTGTTGCTCGCCCCAGGGTGCTAGAAAAAGGTCAAGTCCCGCCAAAACTGAGGGGCGCAAAAGGGTCACCGCCCACCTGGAAACCAAGGGCATTACCCCAGTTCCCACCCTCCCCCCCCACCCCAAACTCCCTCAATCCTGGCAGGGCAGAATTGCAGCTCCTCAGAGACCCCCAGGCTCACTAGAATTCACTCCTCACCTCTGATCACAGAGAGGTGGCGCCCCCATTATCCCCACGCGCGCCCGCTTCTCAAAGAACATGCCCAGGAACGGAACGAGAGCCTGGGAGACAGCTGGGCTCAGCCGAGGGCACGGGGCAGGCCCAGGGGGTGGCCGGCCTGCCCGACGCCAACCAGTTCCCGAAACAGACGAGAACCACTTCCTGAAACTGACCGGGGTCTTACCTGGTGCACAAAAACATCCTCCTTGGTGTCGTTCCTGCAGGGATGGAGAGAGTTCTGAGTGATCACGGCTCCGGGCCGGGCACGGGGACGTGGCCCATACGCAAATCACCAGACAAGGCCCTGCATAATCATCCTGCCTCTCCCTCGTTTAGTGCCCACCATCCCTGTGCTTTCAGATTTCGGCTGCTAGGCTTCCCCCCTCTGCCCTTGTAATCCCCATATCCTCCCGGTGCCTTGCTTGAGCACTTTAGAGCAGGGAACGGATCGGGTGCGAGTTTACAATGCTCGACAGCTTCTGTCAAAGCCTCCAGTGTTCCCAGGAGTCGTGCGTCTTTAGCAGTAAGGCTGAGACAGCACGCCGATGGAGGCATACAAGGTCTGAATCTCTGCACCTGAAACGTAGCTACATCTCTCAGGGCTGCAAAAAATGTCATACCACAGTGGGGGGTGGGGGGGGGGCACCGCTCTTGCAAGTTTGAGGCCACTGCCCAGGCTGAGCGCCGCCGATCCTGGCAGCATCAGGAGTTTGGAGCGCCCGAACATCCAGCAGAGGGCATTGCATCTCAGGCAAGGAGAGCTGGACAGGAGCACTCAGTTACAACTTGGCGGCATGCTTAAACCTCACACCCCACTTATTCTACACCCCAGAAGAAACTGAAGCCCAAATCTTCAGCTTGGGGGGGGGGAGGAGATCATACTGATGCCAGTGAGGATCTGTCCACAAAGGCAATTTGCCATGGTCGGAGAGGGGTCTAGCCCAGTTGAGATAACAGGATCTTTTTAGGTCAGGGATCAAATCAAGGACTTAAGCAATTAAAGAAACACCCAAGCAGAAGAATATCAGCCCAAGAGGTGAAACTGTCCCTCCCCAAGCATTTCCATGAGGTACTAACACCGGTTAGGGTGACCAGATGTCCCCATTTTATAGGGACAGTCCCGATTTTGGGGTCTTTTTCTTATATAGGCTCCTATTACTTCCCACCCCATCCTGATTTTTCACACTTGCTGTCTAGTCACCCTAACACCGGTTGTCATTCAGCTTGGGAGATAACTATTGCACTGCAGATTTTTAAACACCTTGCTATTTGGGATTTGTTAAAGAACCATCCCCGGCACCCCATTCTCGCTCCACAGAGCTTCTAAGCTATTTTCCAGCAACCGTTTGGAACCGCTGATAGCCAGCAAAGGAAGAAATGGTTCACGCCTTGTGTAGAAAGCCTTGAACGGCTTGAAGAGTGTGTTTCTCATCTTGTGGAAAGTAGGACACTTGGTTTAGCCTAACCCTTAAAAGCATTGGGGATCATACCTCTGTGGAGGACCGCATTAGGTTCTCCACTCTGTCAGAGTGCCCATCACCTTTGAGTTTCCCCTCCCAAGATAACTTGTTCAAGCATAGAGCGTTAACCCTATTGCTTAAGTTCCCATAGACGCCAAGGAAGCGACTTCAGTTTGATTAATTCTTTAGTCACTTAGGGGAAAAAAAAAACACACACAAAACTGGATTTCTAGTGCAAGGTGTTTTTAAAAAGCCTTTTGGGTCTTCATACAAATCCAGTTCAAATCAAGTCCAAGTGCCGACCATTTTAAAAGGTAGCACTAGACATTACATTTGTTAACCCAGCAGTTACATCTATCCACCCTCTAGGACAACTGTATTTTGCCTGCCAGTCAAGCAGGATTTGCAAAGGGGTGGGCTAGCAGCTAGAACATAAGGACTGGGAGCCAGGCAATCAAAGCAGTGAGTTAATCACCCTAAAGTCCAGTCTACGTGACACACATAAGGGGCTAGTTTCCCCCCCCCACAACAGACATGCAAGAGGCTGTCTGGCCACAGGTTGGTTGAAACCAGGTCTATTTCAGTTTTAGCTTAATTATTCAGTACACAGGTTCATTTAAAACAGCTGACCCCCAGTTCCCATTCAGTGTTGTTCCTCAGGAGGTTGGTATTCACACAGCAGAGGGGACTGGAGTCATTACTGAGGTGGTGTTGACTGTGGTGGGAAGTAACTGGACACCGGCTCTGCCCAGCTTCCAGGCACAACGTGTAGCCGTAGGAATGTGTCACTGGAGCATGTCAGAGGACCCCCAAAGTAGGACTTAGTTGAGAGGTTTACCTCTCAGGGGACACCTCGGGAGGTGCTAAGCTCTGGGGTTTGCTCCTTATCACTGTCTCAGCTCTGCTTGAGAAACTCTGATCCCCAACCCACCGAGTCAGCTTCCAGCACGTGAGCCCCCGCCCAGCCTCGGCGCGTCCTAGCAGTCTAAGCAGGGGGGTGGAGCGCTCACCTGTTAATAAATCCATAGCCGTTGCGCACATTGAACCACTTAACGGTGCCCAGCACCTGGGTTGCTGCAGGTTGTTTCCCAGGGAAGAAAGCGGAGAGGTTACAGATCAGTCACCAGCCTTCCTCAGCAGGCGACCGGGCTGTTGAGGGGGTAGGCAGGGAAGCACTGCGGGATACGCCCTAAAAACCTAGGGAGCCCCAGCCCCAAGGCGGAGACCCCCCACTATTCGCTCCCAACCACGGTCAGCCTTCCCAATACACACCCCATGCCCTCCTCCCCTTCACAGCTCTTCCCGCCCCATGGCTCACTGAGCTCATAGGCGCCAGTTACAAGGCCCCTGCAGGACCCCTGATCAGCCCATGATCATTCCCCTCTTCACCCACACATCCCATCCCCCCGATCCCACCACCCCTTTCCTAATGCTAGACGCTTCCTCCCACAAACCATCCCCCTTCCAGCTCCCCCCCCCCCCAATGATAATTGGTGTGGAGGAGAAACAATGCCCCCCCCATCCGGCTCACGGCTGCAGCCACACCCTCACACACAGAACCATCCCTCCCCGCAGGCTCCCTCCATTTTCACCCAGCCCCCCAGAATTCCCTCCCCACTCAGACACCCGTCTCCAACACCTTCAGGTCTCAGCTTGCCTTTACATGCCCCCCAGGTGTCCCCTTTCCCCAACTTTGTCCTCTCCCCCCTGCCCCCTCACCACTTCACCCCACCCCTCATCAGTTTGGCCCCACCCACCACAGGGGTTCCAGCCCACTCTTCGGATTCCCCTCCGTTCTCCCAGCCAGGCCCCCCTCCCATCTCCACCTCCTGCCCAGGACAGGTAAGAATGGCTTAGCCCCACCCCTGCCTGATTTGGAGTCTGTTTGACCCCACCCCCCCAATGTAGTTGGCTCCACCCCCCTGCTACTCCAGCTCAGTCTAATCCCTCCCTTAAGAACCACGGATGCATACCACCTACTCCCCGGCCCGTAGGACAGGTTTGGCCCCACCCACTAAACCCCACCCTCCCCCGTATATGCACTTGGCCCCCTGCTCCCCCAGACCCCACCCCACAGGACACACTGGACCCATCCACTGACCCCTTCCTCTCCCTTGGGCAGCACTTTGCCCCTCTGCTGCCCAAACCCCACCCCTAGGACACACTCGACCCACCCATTACCCCCCCACCCTTTCTTCTCCTTTGGGCAGTGATCAGCCCTACCCCTGCCCCACCCCATGGACATACTTGACCCCACCCAAACCCCACCCCTTACCCCCAAACCCCACCCCTAGGACACACTCAGCCATGCCCCTTACCCCCAAACCCCACCCCCAAACCCCACCCCAAGGACCCCCACCCCAGACAGCACTTGGCCACAAACCCTCCCCCGACCCAGAACATGCTTGGCCTCCCCCTCCGTCCCTGAGGACGCACTTGGCCCCCCCCCACCTCTCCCTGAGGATGCGCTCGGCCCCGCCCCTCCCCAAGCCCTACCCCTAGCACACCCTTGACCCCGCCCACTCTCCCAGGCCCCCACCTCTCCAGGCGTGGCCCCGCCCACTATCCCTGAGGACGCGCTCGGCCCCGCCCCTCTCCAAGCCCCACCCCTAGGACACCCGTGGCCCCGCCCACTCTCCCAGGCCCCCCCCACCTCTCCCTGAGGGCAGGCGTGGCCCCGCCCACTATCCCCGAGGACGCGCTCGGCCCCGCCCCTGCCGCAGCACGCGCTCGGGCCCAGGCGCCGCCCCTTCTCCTCACCTCCCAGCGGCACCCGGCCCCGCCCCCGCCTTCGAAGCCCCGCCCCCCTCAACAGCCGGCGGGCGCTCGGCCCCGCCCCCTCCCCCGAGGCCCCGCCCCTTCTCCTCACCCAGGACGCGCTTGGCCGCCTGTCCGCGGGCCGGGGCGGGGGCCGGGCCCGGGCCCGGGCCGGGCTTGGCCGGCTCCCCCGCGGGGCTCTCCCCGGCGCCGGCCCCGCTCTCCGCCTCGCTCAGCATCCCCGCCTCCGCCGCTCCTCAGCCGCCGCCGCCGCCTCCCTCGCGCCGCCGGCCCCGCCCTGCCGCCTCCTCGCGCCGCCCAATCGGCAACCGCCCCGCGCGCGCGCGCCGCCCAATCGGCGGCCGGGCTTTTATCCCCCTCCCCCCCCCGCCCCTTCCCGCGCGTGCGCGCGCGCTGGCGCCGCTCCCTCGCGCCCCCGCCCCGATTGGCCCCGCCCCCTGTGCGCTCCCATTGGCCCGCGGCGCCGTCCCCGGCCGTTGTGGGGCGGGCCGCGCCCTCCCACGCCGCCTGCCGCCGCACGTGGCGCCAGGTGGCGCGACGCCGGCCCGAGCGCTGGGCGTGGCGAGGGGGGGGGGGAGGTGCCCAGCTGCACGGGTCGGCATATATTTGCATACTGATGAGCCTATTTGCATAGTATAGGGTCGCGAGCGCCCTGGTTGGGTGTTTGGCGCCGAATTGCCTCGCGGCCTTGTGCCTACAGCTGCCTCTGGTTGCAGTTGCCGCGTGCCTATATTTGCATAATTAATTTGCATGTTTTACATATATTTGCATAGTCTATTTGCGTGTTTTAGGTATATGTGCGTATTTTACATATATTTGCATATGTTTGCATAGTCTGGTTGCATAGTTTACATATATTTACATTGTGCATGGTATTCTTCCCTCTATTTGCATGGCAGACTCTATTTGCTAGGGACCTCGATTTGCATCGATGTCCACATATTTGCATAAATTTACATATGTTGCGCGTATTTGCATGTATTGACATAGCTGATTCCATTCCTTTAGTACGTCTAGCTGCATGCTTCTGCTTGCCCCAGGTCTGTGTGCGTGTGTTTGCATTTATTTGCATATAAGTCGCTGTCGGCTTATTTCCGTGTGCGCATTTATTTGCAAATCCTTTCACTGTTGGCTCACGTATTAGCATATTTCTGGAACTATTTACAAAGAATTGCATATTTGGCTTGCCCCTCCCTGGCCATGTGTTAGCAGAAGTAGCATCTATTTGCATATAGTTTCATCAATGGGTTTAGGCCGCCACAAACACAAATTTGCAGATTTTGCATCTACTTGTGCATGGTCTGTGCCATCTGCATGTGTTTGCATGTATTTGCATATATTTGCATATATTTGCATGTGATTTAATTGCTACCTTTACCCCTGTGAGTGCATATATGTCTTTGCAATTATTATCATATGGTTCCATTGATACTGCTTTTGTTAACCTATCTGCATCTATATGACTCTACCAGAATGAAAACGATCTAGGTTTAATATATACTAACAGGCATTTGCATAATCCTAACTTTGTTTTAACCTTGCACTGCTATTTGCATCACCACTAATTATGCGGTGTCATTTGCATACATTATGATAGTGATCCCCACCAATACTGGAAAATGGCTCGCATGTGTAGGCATGATTCATTATGCTTTATAACTGTATATGCTGAAGTCAGTCATACAGATGGTCTATGGGCGCATCGTTAACACAAAGTGGATCTTATTTGCATACATTATAATTTGCTGTCATTACCAGATAGGCTCAGTCCTATAAACTACGTCCTGCTATGAATTAAAGTCATCTGGTTTGACCTGTCGAGACGACGGGCTGTAGGAGGAGCTGTTAACGGCCACTCTTGATTTGCAAACGGCCAGGGCCGGAAAATCCATCACAAATCCAGGTAAATTGTTCAATTAATGAATCGCTTCATTTGCATAATTATGTCCCGTCTCAATTTGTCTTGCTGCAGCTTCCAGTCACTGGCTCACAGTAGACCCTTAATCGGCGCTACGGCTGTGCGTATTGGAGGATTCATTGTAACTGTGGGCGCCTATCGGCATTTCTATTACAACTGCCTATAACTATACGCTATGCTGGCCACAGTGCGCCGAGCAGCGCAAACGTGACGCTCCGCGTAGCTTCGCTTTGGGCCCCTGTGTCAGTGGGATTATTCCTGTGCTTCAAATTAAGTGTGTGTTTATGTGTTTGCAGGTGTTAACAGCGGCCGCTCCCCGCCCCAGAGGTGGCTGCATTTTAGCAGTGCGTGAGGGATCCCTGGATAAACAGCTGGGCCATTCCAGAGGTAGCCGCATCTCAGCGGCGGGCGATAGACCCATGCATAAATCGCCGTCTCCACCCCAGAACTGGCCGCATCTCAGCGGCGGGCAATAGACCCCTGCATAAATCGCGGTCTCCACCCCAGAACTGGCCGCATCTCAGCGGCGGGCAATAGACCCCTGAATAAATCGCCGTCTCCCCCCCAGAACTGGCCGCATCTCAGCGGCGGGCAATGGACCCCTGAATAAATCGCCGTCTCCCCCCCAGAACTGGCCGCATCTCAGCGGCGGGCAATGGACCCCTGAATAAATCGCCGTCTCCGCCCCAGAACTGGCCGCATCTCAGCAGCGGGCAATAGACCCCCTGAATAAATCGCCGTCTCCGCCCCAGAACTGGCCGCATCTCAGCGGCGGGCGATGGACCCCTGAATAAATCGCCGTCTCCGCCCCAGAACTGGCCGCATCTCAGCGGCGGGCGATGGACCCCTGAATAAATCGCCGTCTCCGCCCCAGAACTGGCCGCATCTCAGCGGCGGGCGATGGACCCCTGAATAAATCGCCGTCTCCGCCCCAGAACTGGCAGCATCTCAGCGGCGGGCAATAGACCCCCTGAATAAATCGCCGTCTC
>CM065798.1:14656962-14664462 GCA_033296515.1 Macrochelys suwanniensis | reverse complement strand
CGGAGAACAGGTCGGAGGGGCGGTTGGAAGTGCGCATGCGCGCAGTGGAAGTTCGGGGAGAAGGTGCGCGCGCAGAATGGCGCGCATGCTCAGTAGAGAACCCAGCGCGCTGGAACGGCGCATGAGCACAGGGTAATAATCAATGGATATGGCGGGGGCTCGTGCGCGCATGCGCGTCGGGGCGTCTTGCGGGGAGGCAATGAGGCAGGCGTTTCTCGGGTGCGCATGCGCCTTGAATGGGTACCCGGCTGGAACGAGGCAAGGTGTCTTGTGTACGCATGCGCATCGAGCCGGTATGCGTGCAGGGGCCGGCGGCGAGGCGGGGTTGGCCCCTCCTCCGCGCGGTTGGCCCCTCCTCCGCGCAGGCGCACTGTCCGCATGGCGCGCGGGGACGGCCGAGGCGAGCTCATTGCGTCTTGGCCGGCGTGTGCGGAGGGGGTGGGGCCTAGCCGCTCTCGCGCGTCCCTTTCCCAAGCGCGCATGCGCCGCCATGGCGGCCGGGCCGGCTCGGCGGAGCGGCGCAGGCGCGGCAGCCTCTGGCGCAGGCGCGCTGGGGCGTGGGCGGATCCCCTCGCGCCGCTGTCAGGCGGGGGGCCGCCTCGTTTGGGTGTGGGGAGGCATAAGTGCGCGTGCGCACTGCGGGCTGGGTTGCAGCAGCAGGCAGGCAGAGCCAAGCGGCGGCGGCGGCTGAGCTCGCGGTCGGGTGAGTGTGCGCGCGCGCGAGCCAGCGCGTGGCCGGGCGGCCGGCCCGTGCGCACGGGAGCGAGGCCGAGTGGCGGTTGGGCGCCCGCGCCGCGGCCCGCCCCCCCCCCCCCCTCGCGCGCGCGAGCCCGGGCCGCGTCGCCCCTCCCCCCCTCCCCGGCCCACACCGCGTGGAGAGAGGCCTGGCTGAGGGGAGGGGCTTGGGGTTCCCTTAAGGGGGCGGGGGGCAGGAGAGAGGCTTGGGGGTGGTTTGGCGGCCCCCTGAGGGCTAGAGGGCGGGTTGGGGGTGAGCTGAGGGGGGCTGGGGGTCCCCTAAGGGCTAGTGGGGGGAGCTGGGGTCCCCTAAGGGCTAGAGGGAGGTTGGGATGAGCTGAGGGGGGTTGGGGGTCCCCTAAGGGCTAGAGGGGGGCTTGGGGCAAGCTGAGGGGGGCTGGGGGTCCGCAAAGGCCTAGAGGAGGAGGTTGGGGCGAGCTGAGAGGGGCTGGGGCTCCCCTAAGGGCTAGGTGGGGGTTTGGGGTGAGCTGAGGGGGGTTGGGGGTCCCCTAAGGGCTAGAGGGGGGAGCTGGGGGTGAGCTGAGAGGGGCTGGGGGTCCCCTATGCGCTAGAGGGGGGGTTGGGGGTGAGCTGAGGGGAGCTGGGGGTCCCCTAAGGGCTAGAGTGGGGGCTTGGGGTGAGCTGAGGGGGGTTATGGGCTAGAGGGGGGGTTGGGGGTGAGCTGAGGGGCTGGGGGTCCCCTAAGGGCTAGAGGGGGGAGCTGAGGGGGGCTGGGGGTCCCCTAAGGGCTAGAGGGGGGAGCTGAGGGGGGCTGGGGGTCCCCTAAGGGCTAGTGGGGGGAGCTGAGGGGGGCTGGGGGTCCCCTAAGGGCTAGTGGGGGGAGCTGAGGGGGGCTGGGGTCCCCTAAGGGCTAGAGGGAGGTTGGGATGAGCTGAGGGGGGTTGGGGGTCCCCTAAGGGCTAGAGGGGGGCTTGGGGCAAGCTGAGGGGGGCTGGGGGTCCGCAAAGGCCTAGAGGAGGAGGTTGGGGCGAGCTGAGAGGGGCTGGGGCTCCCCTAAGGGCTAGGTGGGGGTTTGGGGTGAGCTGAGGGGGGTTGGGGGTCCCCTAAGGGCTAGAGGGGGGAGCTGGGGGTGAGCTGAGAGGGGCTGGGGGTCCCCTATGCGCTAGAGGGGGGGTTGGGGGTGAGCTGAGGGGAGCTGGGGGTCCCCTAAGGGCTAGAGTCGGGGCTTGGGGTGAGCTGAGGGGGGTTATGGGCTAGAGGGGGGGTTGGGGGTGAGCTGAGGGGCTGGGGGTCCCCTAAGGGCTAGAGGGGGGAGCTGAGGTGGGCTGGGGGTCCCTTAAGGGCTAGAGGGGGGAGCTGGGGGTGAGCTGAGAGGGGCTGGGGGTCCCCTAAGGGCTAGAGGGAGGTTGGGGGTGAGCTGAGGGGGGTTGGGGGTCCCCTAAGGGCTAGAGGGGGGAGCTGGGGGTGAGCTCAGAGGGGCTGGGGCTCCCCTAAGGGCTCGAGTGGGGGGTTGGGGGTGAGCTGAGGGGGGCTGGCGGGTCCCCTCAGGGCTAGAGAGGGGTTGGGGGGTGAGCTGAGGGGGGCTGGGGGTCCCTAAGGGCTAGAGGGTTGGCCTGGAGGAGGGGGTTGGGGTCCCCTAAGGGCTAGAGGGGGGTTGGGGGTGAGCTGAGGGGGGATGGGGATCCCCTAAGGGCTAGAGGGGTGGGCTGGGGTTTCCCTAAGTGGTGGTGGGGGGTTATGGGTGGCCTGGGGGTCCCCTAAAAGCTAGAGGGGGGGTTGGGGTGGGCTAGAGTAGGGGGCTGGGGGTCCCTTAAGGGCTAGAGGGGCAGCCTAGAGGGGAAGGTTGGGGTCCCTTAAGGGTTAGAGGGGGTGGTTGGGATCCCCTAAGGGCTGGGATCTGAGTGGGGGGCTTGCCTACCTCCTGTGGGGGAAGGAAGCATGGAGGGGGAGTTTGGGTTCCCCTGAGAAGTAGGGGGGGTGTCTTGTGGTGGGGGATGGGAAGGTGGGCCCCATTGAGAGGGGAGGAGAAGGAGCGATTTGGTTGGTGGCCCTTGGTTCCTGGGCGGGGGGGGGGGGGAGATAAGGGTTTGGGCCCCTCTGAAGGGGTGGGGGGAGGACTTGGGTCCCTTTGTGGGGGCAGGGGGAGATGGGGTCCCCCTTGGGAACGAGGGAGAGGAGATGGAGGAGGCCCTTGGATCCCCTGACAGAGGGGTAGCTAAGGGGGCCCCCTTGTAGGGGCAGAGTGGGGAGGGGATGAGGAAGGGGGGGCCCTTGGGTCTCAGAGTGGGGTGCAGAGGGGAGGGGCTCTCAATGGCTTATGCCTTGCCCTGGAGGGAATTAAAGGGGGTGAGGGGGACTGGGGGTTGCCCTAGAGTGAAGGATTTGAGGGAGGGGCCCCTTGGATTAGAGGTGATCTCTGTGGTTTTCCCTTATAGGCTAGCGGGGTTTGTGGGGGGGGGGGGAATTCCCCCTAGGGAGTGGGATGGGAGGAAGGAGATTTGTGGGGGAGGATTCCCCCTAGGGAGTGGGATGGGAGGAAGGAGATTTGGGGAGGGGGGGCTGGCTGTGGGGATTGAGTGTGGGGGAAATCCCTGTTGGGGTCACAGCTCCTCCCCGTGGAGGTGTGGGAGGGGTTCCTCTGGAGCGGGCTGCCTGGGAGATCTGGGGGGGGGGGAGAACTGGGGTTCAGGGAGTGGGGTCAGGAGCGTGAGGAGAGATGGGGGGCTGATGAAGGGAGAGATGGGGGAGACACTTGCCTCCCTCTTCTAAGGAAGATTCCCCCCCCCCCCCCCAAGGGGTCTGGAGATCCTTCCTTTCACTGAAATTGGGGGGAGGCCTGAGTTCCGCATTGCTTAAGAGATCCCCCCCTGGGTAGAGAGAATGGGGGTGACTAGTGCCTGGACCTGCATCGTGTCTTAGACCCCCTTCTCGGGGGGGAGTCCCCGCTCCCTTCAGTGTTGGGGTGGGGGGCTCTAGGGGGTGGAGGCCTGTTGTAAGGGTTATGATGTGTCATGGAAGGGGTGCAGAAAGGCCTCTAGCGTGGGGGGGGGGGGCAGGGAAACTGAGGCAGTCCGGACTCCGCAGCAGGGTTTTGGGGCTATAGACTGTCGGGGGCACAAGGGGGGGGTCTCTGCCGTGGCCTGGGGGGGGGGGTTAGAGGGAGATCAATGTGGATTTGGGGGGGCAGGGACGTGATGGACGAGTGGCACTGGGTAGCCGCCCCGAGGGGTGGGAGTGACTGCGAGGACCTGCCCGCATGACGCATGGGGCAGAGCCGGGGGGCAGGGAGGGCCCCGGCTCCGCGTGTGGGAGGGAGCTGCCCCCCGAGCCGGCCCGGTTCCTTCCCCGGCGCTCGGGGCAGGAACTTTGCAGCCGCCGGAGTTTTTTTTCTGCCTCCCCCCCGCAGCGGCAGACGGAAGCACGTGTGCGGAGCGGCGCGGCTGTCACCCTGCGTGAGCTATGGGGAGCAGTTGTGCTGATCAGTTATGGGGCGGGAGTGGGGAGCGGGGAGGAGGAGGAAGGGGGGGAAGGGAGCCGGCGGTGTGTTTGCCGGTAATTAAACCGAAACATAGAAGCCGGTCCCCACTCTGCCGCCTCCGGGAACCGTTAACCGCCGACCCCGGGGTCTTGGCCCCGCTCCCGGCGCCAGCCTGCCTCAGGGCCCTCCCCCGGGGTGGGAGAAAGAGCCCCCCCCCCCCCTCCTCCGTGGCTAGCGGGCCCTGCGGGGCGCTTGCCTGGAGCCGTTTCTGGCCTGTCACGGCGCTTGGCAAGCAGACCCGGCCTCCTTGCGCCGCTATGGCTGAACCTAGGTCAGTGATGAGTCAGCTGGGGGGGCGGGGGTGGGATCCAGGCCCTGACTTGCTGGGGGGGGGGGGGGAGGAATCTCTAAGGGGGAGTTTGGGGTGGAGCTGGAGAACAGGTGCTGGGACTCGCCTTGAATGGAGGAGCCAGGATGCCTGGGTCCTCTTCATCGGCCCTTAATATGGGGGGGTTCATCGCTCAGTGCCAGACAGGCAGATGGGGGGCCACTTGCCCCATGGTGGGGCAACTGGGAAGTGAGTCCAATGGCAGAACTGGGGATGGAACCCAGGAGTCCTGGCTCCTAGCCCCCCCGCTCTAACCACCAGCCCCCACTCCCCTCCCAGAGCCGGGGATGGAACCCAGGAGTCCTAGTTCCTGTACTCGCAGCACTGGGGATGGGCTCCAGCCCCATGGCTAGTCGGGTCTCTGGGCCGGACTCGAGGTGGCGGAGGCTTGGCGGGCGGCGAAGCCGGACTCCTGGGTTCTTCCCCCCGCTCTGCGCCCTAAGCCGGGGCTAGTAACCCTCCCCAGGCTGGCTCCTGGCCCATGGGGCTCCCTGGGGGAGGGGAAATCCCCCCCGGGGGGAGGTGACTGCTGGAGAGATTCCCCAGCTGCCACGTGTGCTGCGCCGCCCCCCCCCCCCCCCCTCAGCTTCCTATTGCAAATATGGGGCCCTGGGGAGGGACGGGGGCTACCGGGCACCCGGCCCGGCTGGCCGCCACGCGCACTGTGCGGAGTTGGGAGCCAAGTCCCTCTCTGAACCAGAGCTGCTTTGGGCTCCAGAGTGTTAGCCCCCTGCCAGCCCAGCCCTGGGCTTCCTCCCCCCCCTCCCTGTTAGCCCCCTGCCAGCCCAGCCTTGGGCTTCCTCCCCACCTTCCCTGTTAGCCCCCTGCCAGCCCAGCCTTGGGCTTCCTCCCCACCTTCCCTGTTAGCCCCCTGCCAGCCCAGCCTTGGGCTTCCTCCCCCACTTCCCTGTTAGCCCCCTGCCAGCCCAGCCTTGGGCTTCCTCTCCCACTTCCCTGTTAGCCCCCTGCCAGCCCAGCCTTGGGCTTCCTCCCCCACTTCCCTGTTAGCCCCTGCCAGCCCAGCCTTGGGCCGTCCTCCTGATGTCTCCTGTCCTTGGCCGCGGCTGCCTCTCCCCAGAGCTGGCTGCAGCCTGCTTCCCTGGCCCCTCCTGGGGAATCTGCCCGGGTTTCCCTACACTGGGGGGGCTTGAGGTGGGGTCGCAATGCCAGGCCACCCTCCCCATATCTCTAGGGCTGGGCCCACCCCCTCTGTGTTCTCGTGTGGTGGCGGGGTGGGAGGGTCTGAAACCATCTAGGCCCAGGCTGAGGGATGGGGGGTTGGATCTGGGGGGTGGGGCTCCTTGTGTGGGGGAGGCAGTGGGGGCCGATGGAGAAAGCGTTGGACTGGGCCTCAGCTGCTGCGGCCCTGGGGGCGTTGTTCCCCGCCCCCCCCGCCCCCCCCCCCCCCAGTAGTTAAACCCTCCCGGACAGGGACTGTCTTGTTGTGGGGCTGGACAGCACTTAGCAGAGTGAGTGTGTGTGTGTGTGTGTGTGGTGGGGGGGGTGTCCAGATCTCAGGGCAGAGGGATCTGCGTAACCCTGCTGTGATGGGGGGTGGGGGCAGATCTTGGTGGGGACGGGTTTGTGTAGCCCGTGGTGGGGAGGGGTCTGTGGAGCCCCTGGTGTGGTGGGGGGCCCAGAGTTCAGGGAAGAGGGGTCTGTGTAAGCCCTGCTATGATGTGGGGGGCAGGTTTTTTTTGTGGGGAAGGGATCTGCGTAAACCCTGCTGTGATGGTGGGGGAGGAGTCTGTGTAAGCCCTGCTGGTGGGGGGCAGATCTCGGGGGGGGGGGGGGGGGGTCTGTGTAAGCCTTGGTGTGATGGGGGGCTGATCTCAGGGTGGGGAGGCATCTGTGTAATCCCTGATGTGATGGGGTAGGCCCCAGATTTTGGGGGGAGTAGGGGTGTGTAAGCCCTGGTGTGATGGGGGGGCTGGGACCCGGGTCTCAGCGTGGGGAGGGGACTGTGTAAGCCCTGCTGTGATGGGGTGGGCCCCAGATTTTGGGGGGCAGGGGTCTGTAAGCCCTTGTTTGATGGGGTGGGCCCAGATCTCAGCTGGGGTCTCTGGGTGCTACCGTCATCCACCCGCTCTCCCCCCCCATTTCCCCCCCCCCCCCCCCCCCCGCAGTTCCTCCAACGCCCGATCACCATGGCCGATGACCTGGACTTCGAGACCGGCGATGCCGGGGCCTCGGCCACCTTCCCCATGCAGTGCTCGGCCCTCCGCAAAAACGGCTTCGTGGTGCTCAAGGGGCGCCCCTGCAAGATCGTTGAGATGTCCACCTCCAAGACCGGCAAGCACGGCCATGCCAAGGTACGGGCCGGGGTGGGGGGTGGGGGGTGCCCCTGGCAAGGCACGGTGCCCGCGGTCTCGCCCGGCTCCCGGGGTGACTCTGTCCCGGCTCCCGCCCCCAGGTGCACCTGGTTGGCATCGACATCTTCACCGGGAAGAAATACGAAGATATCTGCCCTTCCACCCACAACATGGATGTACCCAACATCAAGAGAAACGACTTCCAGGTATGGGGGGGGTGTGTGCCCGCGGAGTCGCCCCCCACCCTGGGGTGCCCGCCGTGGGGAGCGTGGGGCAGGAGAAACACTCAGGAACTGGCGCCGTATCCAAACGAGACCCTCCTTTCCTGTCCTGGGTGCTTCCAAACCGAGCTGATTCGGGGACTCGCGAGGATCTGGGGCGCTCCCGTCGGTGTCACCGGGGCGGGGGCAGCTGAACCCCTTCCCAGCGGGGGCCTGAGCCCTGTGCCGCGCTAAGGGCCCCCCCCTCTTGCCTTGCAGCTGATCGGGATTCAGGACGGGTACCTGTCCCTCCTCCAGGACAGCGGGGACGTGCGGGAGGACCTGCGCCTGCCCGAGGGGGACCTGGGCAAAGAGATCGAGCAGAAATACGACTGCGGGGAAGAGATCCTGGTAAGGGGCGGGGGA
>CM065798.1:14536620-14656762 GCA_033296515.1 Macrochelys suwanniensis | reverse complement strand
TTCTATTCGGATACGGAGCCGGCAGCATCTCGAGGTTGGGGCGCCGCTAAGAAAGGAGCACCCGGAAACAGACGAGCTGCCCGGGGCGGTTTACAAGTCAAGACAACGGGCAGCGGAAGACTTGACGGCTGAACCGCAGGGCGGCAAACCGCCGGGAGGACGTCTCCGCGGCCAATCAGCTTTCGCTGGTTTCCACTACGATCGTGTTAAGCCGTGGTTGGGGACAGAGGGGGGGCCGTGTCTGTGAGCACTGGAGCGTCCAGCGGACGCCCCGAGGGAGAGAGACAGCGGGGCCGGCGTAGGCCGTGGAAATCGGGGTGGGGGGGGAGAACACGCACGGGGCAGCGAGGTGCCCCCCGGGAAGCGTCCCACCCCCCCCCCCCCCGGCGCCGAGCAAGGAGCGCTGGCGAGCGGGGATCCCTACCTTCATCTCCCGCCGGGCTGTCCTCGGCCTCCTCGGGCACCACGGTGACCTGCGTGCACTTGCCGTAGAGGTCCACCACGGCCCAGACGCGGGGGGGGATGCCGGTGGCGGCCACGCCGCAGTCCTGCCCGTTGACCCAGAGGCGCAGCTCGCCGGCGGGGGTGCACTCGATGCCCACCCGGTCGCCCTCGCCCAGCTGGTCCAGGTCCTGGCCGTACTCCTCCAGGATGGAGCGCCCGTCCCGCAGCACGGAGCAGCCCGACACCACCCACGAGCCGCCCTTCAGCCCCGTGGCGCTGCTGGGGAAGTCCAGGTGGTCGGGGTCCAGCGCCGTCACCCCGATCTCGATGGAGCCGCTCCACGAGTTCACCTGGGGGCGAGAAGAGGGCGGGAGTCAGGGCTGGCCCCAGAGGCCCCCCCCCCCGCCCTCCTTGCACCCAGGGCCGGCCCCAGAGGCCCCCCCCCCCCGCCCTCCTTGCAGCCAGGGCCGGCCCCAGAGCCCCCCCCCCCCCGCCCTCCTTGCAGCCAGGGCCGGCCCCCCCCCCCCCGCCCTCCTTGCACCCAGGGCCGGCCCCCCCCCCCGTCCCCCCAGTACCGAGGCACCCCCTGGACCACCTGTTTCAAGCACTCGAACGTTCAAAGCTCCCCCCCCCCGCTCGAGGCGTTCGGCGCTCCCCCCTCCCAGCCCCCCCCCCCGCTCGAGACGTTCGACGCTCCTCTCCCCAGCCCCCCCCCCCCGCTCGAGGCGTTCGACGCTCCTCTCCCCAGCCCCCCCCCCCGCTCGAGGCGTTCGACGCTCCTCTCCCCAGCGCCCCCCCCCCGCTCGAGACGTTCGACGCTCCTCTCCCCAGCCCCCCCCCCCGCTCGAGGCGTTCGACGCTCCTCTCCCCAGCGCCCCCCCCCCCGCTCGAGACGTTCGACGCTCCTCTCCCCAGCCCCCCCCCCCGCTCGAGGCGTTCGACGCTCCTCTCCCCAGCCCCCCCCCCCGCTCGAGACGTTCGACGCTCCTCTCCCCAGCCCCCCCCCCCCGCTCGAGACGTTCGACGCTCCTCTCCCCAGCCCCCCCCCCCCCGCTCGAGACGTTCGACGCTCCTCTCCCCAGCCCCCCCCCCCCGCTCGAGGCGTTCGACGCTCCTCTCCCCAGCCCCCCCCCGCTCGAGGCGTTCGACGCTCCTCTCCCCAGCCCCCCCCCCCCGCTCGACGCTCCTCTCCCCAGCCCCCCCCGCTCGAGGCGCTCCCCCCCCCCCGCACGAGGCGCTCCCCCCCCCCCCGCACCTTGCGGTCGATGCGCACGGCGAAGACGCGGCCCGGCCGCAGCGGCTCGCGGCTCAGCACCAGCCCGTGGTTGAACTCCTGGCCCGGCTGGGAGCGCGCGGCGCTGCGTCCCCCCTGCGACAGCGTCACCAGCTTCCCCGTGCGCGGGTGCAGCTCCCCGCCCGGGCCCGACATCCCGCCCCGCGCGCCCGGGCAGGCTGGGAGCAAGCGCGCCCGCCGCGCCGCCGCCGCCGCGCTTTACGGCCGGCGCGCGACGCCTCGGGCGCGACGGCCGCCGCCGCGCTTTACGGCCGGCGCGCGACGCCTCGGGCGCGACGGCCGCCCCTCCCCTCACACAGCGCCGCCGCGCTCTACGGCAGCGTCGCGACGCCTCGGGCGCGACGGCCGCCGCCGCGCTTTACGGCCGGCGCGCGACGCCTCGGGCGCGACGGCTGCCGCCGCGCTTTACGGCCGGCGCGCGACGCCTCGGGCGCGACGGCCGCCCCTCCGCTCACACGGCGCCGCCGTGCTTTACGACAGCGTCGCGACGCATCCGTGAAACGGCCGCCGCGCACTTTACGGCCGCCTCGCCCCTGCGCTCCCACAGCGCCGCCGTGCTTGACGGCAGCGTCGCGACGCCGGGCAGGCAGCCGCCGCGCACTTTACGGCACCGTCGCCCCCACTCTCCCACAGCGCCGCCCTGCTTTACGGCAACGTCGCGACGTCTCTCGCACTGCACCACCGCTCTTTGCAAGACCTCTCCTGCCGGCCGGTTCATGGCGCTCTCAGGGTCGCCTCGTTTTACGGCACCATGGAAACGGGCCTCAAACGCTGGGGGTGGGGGGGGGACGCGCTTTATGGTAGCGTCAGGGGCTCTTCTCGCTTTTACGGCACCCGCGCAACCTCGCTTTGCGGCAGAATGTGAATGTTGCCAGGAGCGGGGCTTGACGACCGTGACTGAACGGCCGCACTTTACGGCACCGCGGAACCCGCCTTCAAGCCAGCTTAGCTTTTGCGACCGGCGGGCGGGGCCGCTTTACGGCAGCGTGGCAGCTACAAAGAGATCGGGAGCGGCTTCGCATCTTCGAGCCTTTATGGCAACACGGAACCGTCTGTTGCTTGGGCCCTCCGTAAACAAGCCCCACCCCCGCACCGTCTCTGTCACTTGGGCGGCCGTGAAGGCGTTAGCTTTTGTTTTACGACACTGTCGTGCTCATCAGAACCAGGATGCTTTGCTTGACGGCAGCGTGGCCAAAATGCTTTCCCCTCCTTCCCGCTGTTTCCCGGGTTACGGGAGGGCGGGACTGGGGAAGGGGGCGTGACGCAATAGCGAGAAGCGATTGGCCCCCATGACAATGAATGGCAACAAGGACGTGCCCAGGGAAGGAGCGCCAATCAGCAGCAAACAGCTAATTAGTGCCAATAACTGGTGCCATTTTAATTAGTGCAAATGACTGGTGCGGCGATACTGGTGCAATTCACTAATGGGCAGAATTGGTGCAAGTATAATTCGTGCAAAGAACTGTCTAGCACAGAATGGTGCAATGAAGCTGCTCGTGCAGATAGTCGTGCGAGCAATAAATTAGTGCAAGGGATTGGTGCAATTATAATAGGTGCAGTTGTAATAGTGAACTCCTTACAACCATGCCACGAGTGCAGCCTCACGTCACAGGAGGTTGACGCGTCCCTCTGGGCTGCCTCGCGTGACCCCACTGTCAGTGAAAAAGAATGTGTGCAAATAATGAGTGCGAGCCATTAGTGAGACTAATCACGAGGGGAAGTAACTAGGGTAAGTAATTAGTGCAAATGTAGATGATAATTCGTGCAGATCGGTGGGTTGAATTGTAGGCAAAGACAGGTGACTACATAGTACTCATTAGCACTCGGAAAATTAGTCGGCATCAACTCGAATGAGTGGTGCCAATCATAGCTAATTACCGCTAATAATTAAAGTCAAGCATAACAACGGGTGGAGACGAGCCCTCTGCTTCGCCTTCAGACTAGCATGAGGGGCTAGTGAGTTTGGGGGCACTCCCTGGTCCATGTGCACTGGGGCCCAAAAAATGGCTGACGGCAAATTCGCAGAGGCCCAGTTTTTTAGGTCGGGGTGGGCAAACTTTTTGGCCCCGGGGTCTCTGGGGTGGGGCCAGTAATGAGGAGATCAGGGTGCGGGAAGGGGCTCTGGGCTGGGGCAGGGGAGTGGGGGGCGAGTGCTCAAGTGTCCTCCAGAGGAGGCATCAGATGTGGGTCGGCCCCCAAGAGACGGAAAATGCAGCACTTCCCATGACACCTTCATCCCCCGTAGCTAATCCTCCCTGGGTCCCCTCCCCGAGGCGGAGCCGGGCTCCGTGCGCCCTGGGACCCCTCCCCGAGGCGAAGCCGGGCTCCGTGCGCCCTGGGACCCCTCCCCGAGGCGAAGCCGGGCTCCGTGCGCCCTGGGACCCCTCCCCGAGGCGGGACCTGGCTCCGTGCGCCCTGGGTCCCCTCCCCGAGGCGGGTCCGGGCTCCGTGCGCCCTGGGTCCCCTCCCCGAGGCGGGTCCGGGCTCCGTGCGCCCTGGGTCCCCTCCCCGAGGCGGGGCTTTGCTCCCTGCGCCCTGGGACCCCTCCCTGAGGCGGGGCTTTGCTCCGTACGCCCTAGGTCCCCTCCCCGAGGCGGGGCTTTGCTCCGTGCGCCCTGGGTCCCCTCCCCGAGGCGGGTCTGGGCTCCGTGCGCCCTGGGTCCCCTCCCCGAGGCGGGTCTGGGCTCCGTGCGCCCTGGGTCCCCTCCCCGAGGCGGGGCTTTGCTCCGTGCGCCCTGGGTCCCCTCCCCGAGGCGGGACCTGGCTCCGTGCGCCCTGGGACCCCTCCCCGAGGCGGGGCTTTGCTCCGTGCGCCCTGGGACCGCTCCCCGAGGCGGGGCTTTGCTCCCTGCGCCCTGGGTCCCCTCCCCGAGGCGGGACCTGGCTCCGTGCGCCCTGGGACCCCTCCCCGAGGCGGGGCTTTGCTCCGTGCGCCCTGGGACCGCTCCCCGAGGCGGGGCTTTGCTCCCTGCGCCCTGGGTCCCCTCCCCGAGGCGGGACCTGGCTCCGTGCGCCCTGGGACCCCTCCCCGAGGCGGGACCTGGCTCCGTGCGCCCTGGGTCCCCTCCCCGAGGCGGAGCCGCCGGGGAGCCGTGCGCTCTCCCCCCACCCCGGCCAGGGCTGGTATCGGCGCCTCCTTGCGCGGCGCGCTCCGGGGGCTGCTCTTGCTTCTCCCCAAGGCGCTCGGGTGGTTCCCCGTGCGCCCTTCTCCGGGCCGGGCCGGTCAGCCCGAGAAGCTCAGGGGCCGGGTCTCTCCCGCCGTCCAGGATGACGGTGAAACTGGACTTCGAGGAGTGTCTGAAGGACTCTCCCCGGTTCAGGTGGGTCTCTCGCAGCGCCGGCGCTGGGACGGGGGAGTCCGCTTCGGTGCTGAGTCCGGTCCGGTGCCGGTCCTGCTCTCCCCGCCCCCTGGTCTCAAACCTCCCCTTCCCCGCGGGGCCGCTTGTGCGCTTTTACGCACCTCTCCATGCGCCTCTGGCTGGTGCCAAGCGGTCCCGGGGAGCAAGGACATGGGTGGGGGGCTCCCTGGCTCTAGGGGGGCTGGAGCAGTGTCCCCTGGGACCTGGCCCTCTGTAAATGCTGGGTTTTTTTGGGGGGGGTGTTAGCAAATGAGGGGCTACACGCTGGTTATATGGGGGGGCAGGTTGAGCTGTTGGGGGAACCCCTCGGCCAAACAGCCCCCCCCAATTTAATCTCTCACGGGGAGAGCCTGGGGGTAGGGGGATGGTGGGGGGCTGGGAGCCATCTCCCCTGGGGTGAAACTGGCGGGGGGGGGGGATGCCCTGTCTTGGGGATGGGTACTGTGGGGCTGGGAGGTGACCCCCTCACCTGCCCCCTATGCCACCCCCCGTAGTCCTCCACTCACCCCCTGTCCCCTCTGCAGATGTCCCCCCCCCCGCGGGCCGGCACACACCAGCCATCTTCCCCCCCTTTCTGTCCTTCCCTGCCCCCACTCCCATACACCCTGCACCCCACTCTCGCTCGCAGCCAATTTCCCACGTGGCATGAGGTCCCCCCACACACACACACTCTGAAGGGGGGCGGGGGCAGGAAGCCGGTGCGCAAGGTGCTGCGCAACCCGGACGGCCGGAAACCGCAGCTGCGGACGGGGTGGATGAGCAGCTGGGGGGTGGGGATGACATGGCTCCCCCGGCAGGGATCAGGGGCCCTGGGGGCAGAGGGACGGACACACACGGCCCCCCGTGAGGATCAGGGCCCTGGGGGCAGAGGGATGGACACACACGGTCTCCCCATGGGGATCAGGGGCCCAGGGGACAGAGGGACGGACACACAAGCCCCCCCCCCCCCCCGGGGATCAGGGGACAGAGGGACGGACAGACACTGTCCCTCCATGGGGCTCAGGGTCCTGGGGGCAGGGGACGGAGGGACGGACACACATGCCCCCCCCGCCGTGGGGATCAGGGGACAGACGGACGGACACACACACGGCCCCCCCTACAGGGATCAGGGTCCTGGGGGCAGGAGACGGAGGGACGGACACACATGCCCCCCACCCGCCGTGGGGATCAGGGGCCCAGGGGACAGACAGACGGACACACAGACGGCCCCCCCTACGGGGATCAGGGTCCTGGGGGCAGGAGACGGAGGGACGAACACACACGGTTCCCCCCGCAGGGATCTGGGGGGCAGGGGGCAGAGGTACAGACACACGTCCCCCCCCCCACAGGGATCGGAGGACAGAGAGATGGACACACATGCCGCCCCCCCCCCCCCCCACGGGGATCAGGGTCCTGGGAGCAGGGGACGGACACACACCGCCCCCCGCAGGGATCAGGGCCCCAGCAGGACCAGGGGGCGGGGAGGGGTTTGTAGCCCGTCTAGTTGCGTTCCCACGCCCTGGTGCCGCTTTGGGGATGGGGCGTAGCTTATGTCCCGCCCCACCCCGCCCCTGAGACCTGGGTCCCTCGGGGGTATCCCTCCCTCTATCTCACACACACACTGTTGTGTTCCTCTTCTGTGTGTATTGAATCTCTCTCATACACACACAATCACACACATCCCTGTGTCCCCCCGGCTGTGTCTCTCTCACACACACACACACACACACCTGTGTCCCCCCGGCTGTGTCTCTCTCATACACACACACACACACACACCTGTGTTCACCTTCTGTGTGCGTGTGTATTGAATCTCTCTCGTACACACAAACACACACACCCCTATGTCCCCCCCCCCCCCCGGCTGTGTCTCTCTCATACACACACCCCTGTGTTCCCCTTCTCTGTGTGTGTGTATTGAATCACACTCATACACACACCAGTGTCCCCCCCGGCTGTGTGTCTCTCATACACACACACACAAACACACACACACCTGTGTTCCCCTTCTCTCTGTGTGTGCGTATTGAATCTCTCTCATACACACACCTGTGTCCCCTCCCCGGCTGTGTGTCTCTCTCTCACACACACTCAAACACACACACCCCTGTGTTCCCCTTCTCTCCGTGTGTGTGTATTGAATCTCTCTCATACACACACCTCTGTCCCCCCCGGCTGTGTGTCTCTCATACACACACAAACAAACACACACACCCCTGTGTCCCCCCGGCTGTGTCTCTCTCATACACACACACATGCAAATACACACACCCCTGTGTTCCCCTTCTCTCTGTGTGTGTGTATTGAATCTCTCTCATACACACACCTGTGTCCCCCAGGCTGTCTCTCTCTCATACCCCCACCCCCCACTACCCCGGCTATGTCTTTCTCACACACACACCCAAACACACACACCGTGTCCCCCCATGTGTGTGTGTCTTTCTTTCTCCCAGCCAGCCCCCCTGCCCCGATACCAGTGCAGAGATGGGGCCGTCTAGGGTTATATCGACCCTCCCCCCCATGATCAGCCCCCCCCGCCGGAGAATCCCCCAAATGTGGGGGGGCTGCCACACACACCCCCCAACCCCAGACTGTACTGGCCACTTTCCCCACCTCCCCCACCAAAAAATCTGCCGCCCCTTCCCTCCCCCAGCCTCCTTTTTTGGGGAGCGGGAGGAGGGCAGGAGACCCCCCCAGTGCATGCTGGGACAGCTGGGAGCCATCTTGGCCCCCTGAGCCAGCCAATCCCTGCCCTGGGGCCGGGTGGGAGCCGGCGCCCCCTAGAGGGGACAGGCCCCTGCCCCATTCCCTGCCCCCCTGAGCCAGCCAGTCCCTGCCCTGGGGCCGGGTGGGAGCCGGCGCCCCCCAGAGGGGACAGGCCCCTGCCCCATTCCCCGCCCCCCTGAGCCAGCCAGTCCCCGCCCTGGGGCCGGGTGGGAGCCGGCACCCCCTAGAGGGGACAGGCCCCTGCCCCAGAGAGCGTCTCTCCCATGATCCTCTCTGCTCACGTCATAGGTGGTTTTGCAGGCTTTATTTTTTCCATTTCCAACATTGTCCCTGGCCCCCTCACGCGCCCCCCCCCCCCGCCACGGTCCATGCCGTCACGGTAACCGGTGTGGGGGGGGTTGCCAGGCGACAGGGGGGGGCGTGACAGGAAGCGGTTGTGGGGCTGATGGAGGTAGCAGGACCAGGCCGGAAAGAAGCGACCGCAAGGGAGAGGGAGAGGCGGCGCCTGGTGGCGGGGGGGTGGGGGGGATGGGTGCCGCCGATTTACACCCCCCCCCACTTGAGAAAAGTTCGGCTCCTTCCTCAGCCCCCCCAGGAGCCCCCTCCCCCAGTCCCTCCCGCCCCCCGTCTCCTAATGAGTCCTGATGTCCCCCAAATGCCCCCCCCCAGCAGTTGACCCCCAGCACATGCCCCCCCCTCGGCAGCCCCCTCCCCACTCTCCCTGCCCCCTGGGACCCTGATCCCCTGCCTCAGCCCCCCCTGCCGCCCCCCAGGGACCCCAATACCAGCCTAGTCCCCGGCCCCCCGGCTGCCCCCTCTCCCCTGCTGCCACTCCTGCGAATCCTGGGGTAACCCTATGATAACAAAGTGCCCCCCCCATGCTGTGGGAGGGTGTGCGGGGGGGGGGGCTGTTAGCGACCCCCAGATCCTCCTCTAACCCCGTCTTGCCCCCCCCAGGGCTGCCGTCGAGGGGGTGGAATGTGATGTCTTTGAGCTGGAGACTCGTCTGGAGAAGGTGAGGTGAGGTGGGGGGGGGGGGGGAAGGGATAGGACCCAGGCGTCCTGGTTTCCACAGAGCTGGGGGAGGGGGGTCCTGGATCAGGAGGCAGGGTGGGGTTGGTTCTGGAGGCCGGATACAGGGCAAGGTGGAGCTGGTTCTCGGGGGACTGGATGGTGGGTGGGGGGCTGGTTCTGGGTGCTGGATGGAGGAAAGAGTGGGGCTGGTTCTGGGGGGCTGGATGGAGGGAAGGGGGGGCTAGTTCTGGGGAGCTGGATGGAGGGTGCAGGGCCTGGTTCTGGGGTGCTGGATGGAAGGTGGGGGGCTGGTACTGGGGGGGTTGGTTCTGGGGGGCTGGATGGAGGGTGTGTCTGGTTCTGGGGGGCTGGATGGAAGCCGGGGGGCTGGTTCTGGGGAGATGGATGGAAGGCGGGGGGGCTGGTTTGGGGGGGGCTGGATGGAGGGATGGGGCTGGTTCTGGGGGGCTGGATGGAGGGTGTGTCTGGTTCTGGGGGGCTGGATGGAAGCCAGGGGGCTGGTTCTGGGGGGATGGATGGAGGGTGGGGGGGCTGGTTCTGGGGGAGCTGGTTGGGGATAGAGTCCCCGTCAGCACTCAGTACAGGGGGGAAGGTACAAGGGGGGGCCCAGGCTGCGTGTGGCTGACCCCCCTGGGGGGGAGGTACAAGGGGGGGCCCAGGCTGCGCGTGGCTGACCCCCCCTGGGGGGAAGGTACAAGGTGGGGCCCAGGCTGCGTGTGACTGACCCCCCCCCAGGGGGGAAGGTACAAGGGGGGGCCCAGGCTGCACGTGGCTGACCCCCCCAGGGGGGAAGGTACAAGGGGGGGCCCAGGCTGCGTGTGGCTGACCCCCCCCCCCGTCTCCCCGGCAGCTACTGAAGCTCTGTGGGGCCATGCTGGATTCGGGGCGCCAGTACTGCGCGGCCAGCAAGGCCTTCGTGGGCGGGGTGCGCGACCTGTCCCAGCACGCCCAGGGGGACCCCATGATGAGCGTGAGTCTCCCCCAAATCCCCGGCCGGGCTGGAGGGGTCCAGGGGGGCCGATTCAAGGGGATCTGGGCCGGGGGGCTGGGCTGGGGCTGGAGGAGCCCGGGGGACCAATTCAGGGGGATCTGGGGCAGGGGGGCCCCTTGGGGCTAGGCTGGGGGGCCCGTGGGTCTGATCTGGGGAGGAGTCTGGAGCTGGAGGAGCCCGTGGGGCCAGGCTGGGGGGGGCCCGTGGGGCTGATCTGGCAGGGGTCGGGGGGATCTGGGCCTGGGGGAGCCCGTGGGGGCCGATTCAGAGGGATCTGGGGCTGGTGGGGGCCTGTGGGTCTGATCTGGGGGGCTCCACTTGTGGGGCTGACTTCTGTCCCCCGTGGGGCCCCGAGCCAGCTGCAGTGGGGGGTGCTCCAGTCCCCCCCCGACACCAATGCAGCCCTACTCACTTGGGGGGGCGAGTCCCGTCTCCCAGCTCCCCTAGGGGCACTGGGGGGGGCTCAGCTGGGGGCGCTCATGCCCCAGTGCGGCACTAGGGGGCGCTGTGGTGACCCACTGAGCTCTGGTGCTGGGTTCTTCTTAACCTGGGGAACTCCCTGCCACATGACACTCTCTTGAGGCGGAGAGCGGTGCAAAGAGCGGGGGCTTGTCCTTGGGGCCGGGGAATCCCCTTGGGTGGGGACCGGTACGGGGCATTGACACACAGCAGCTGGGAGAGGGGGGCCCTGATGGCCCCTCACTCAGCTTCTCCCCCTCTTTCCGCCCCCCAGGAGTGCCTGGAAAAATTCTCCGACAGCCTCAACCAAATGATTGACAACCAAGTGGTGAGAGATGCCCCCCCAACCCCTGTTTTGGGCCCCACCCCCCAACACCTCTAACCCCCCCCTCCCAGCTGGCCCCCACCTCCGCTCTGGGCTTCTCTCCCCCCATCTCTGCCCCCCTACCCCTGGGGGAGCCTCTCTTCCCCCTCCCACCTGGACCTGGTCCAGCCCCTGCCTCCTTGGGACCCCAATGCCCCCCCCCCGGCACCTTCCCCCTCTTCCTCCCCCTAGGGGTCCCCCCAATCTGAGGGGCCCAGGTAGAGAGGAGGATTACAATCTCTGACCCCTTTTCCCTCCCCCTAGGGGTGCCCCCAAACTCTGATCCCCCTCCCTCCCCAGGCCCCCCAATCTCTGACTGCTGGGCCCCCCATCTCTGATCCCCTCCTTCCTCCCTCCCTGGGCCCCCCAATCTCTGACACCCTCTCCCTCCCCCTGGGGGTTCCCCCCAATCTCTGACCTCCTCCCTCATCTCTCCCCAGGCCCCCCAATCTCTGCCCCCCTCTCCCTCCCCCTGGGGGTTCCCCCCAATCTCTGACCTCCTCCCTCATCTCTCCCCAGGCCCCCCAATCTCTGCCCCCCTCTCCCTCCCCCTGGGGGTTCCCCCCAATCTCTGACCCCCTCCCTCCTCTCTCCCTGGGCCCCCAATCTCTGACCGCTGGGCCCAACAAGCTGTGACTCCCCCAGTCTCTGACCCATCTCCTGGGGGGTCCCCCCAATCTCTGCCCCCCTCCTTTCCCGGCTCGTTGCAGGAGCTTCTGGACAGCACCCAGCAGTCATCCCGGCACCACATCTATACCCTGGTCAAAGAGTGAGTTGGGGGGGGGGGGCAGGAGGATGGTGGGGGGGCTTCCCAGGGGGTATCTGGGAGGGGCAGCTTTGGGGAGGGGTGGGGTAGATGGTTAGGGCTGTGTGTGTGGAGCGGGGCGGGGGGTTCAGAGGTTGAAACGGATGAAGGGGGCGTTGTGGGGGTGCCCTGGTGATCTGGGGGGGCCTGGATTGGGGAGGGGGTGGGCGGGAGGTCTGGGGAGGGGGCTGGATCTGGAGTTGCGGGCTGGTTGGGGGTGGGGGAGGCAGGCTGGGTTCTGGGGAGAAGGGTTGGGGGGGCCGATTCTGGGTTAGGGGGGCAGCGAGGGGCTGGGCTTGGGGGCGCCCTGTTTGGGGGGGCGGGGGCTGGTTTCAGGGATGCCCCCTTATCCCCCCGTCCCAGGGACCTGAAGCGGTTCAAGGAGGGGTGGAAGGAGTTCGAGCGGGGCAGCGAGGGGCCAGGTTTGGGGGGCCGGTTTCGGGGGCCCCCCGACCCCCCGCTGTCCCAGGGACATGAAGCGGTTCAAGGAGGGGCGGAAGGAGTTCGAGCGGGGCAGCGAGGGGCTGGGTTTTGGGGGGCCGGGTTTGGGGGGCCAGTTTCGGGGTCCCCCTGACCCCCCCGCTGTCCCAGGGACATGAAGCGGTTCAAGGAGGGGCGGAAGGAGTTCGAGCGGGGCAGCGAGGGGCTGGGTTTTGGGGGGCCAGTTTCGGGGTCCCCCCTGACCCCTCCGCTGTCCCAGGGACATGAAGCGGTTCAAGGAGGGGCGGAAGGAGTTCGAGCGGGGCAGCGAGGGGCTGACCAGCGCCCTGCAACACAACGCCGAGGTGCCGCGCCGGAAGCAGCACGAGGCGGACGAGGCGGCTCAGGCCCTGCAGGCCGCCCGCACCAGCGCCCGGGCCCGCGCCCTCGACTACGTACTCCAGGTGGGCACCGGGTGTGTGTGTGTGTGTGTGTGTGTGTGTGTGTGTCCGGTCAGCACCACTGACCGGGCCGTTGAGTGTCCGGTCGGCGGCCCGGCGGGGCCGGCAGGCTCCCGGGAAGCAGCTGGCATATCCCCCACTCCAGCTCCTACGCGGAGGGGCAGCCAGGGGGCTCCCCGCACGCTGTCCCCGCCCTAAGCGCCGCCCCCGCTGCTCCCGTTGGCCGCCTGGCCGCGCCTCCGCGTAGGAGCCGGCGGGGGGACGGACCGGCCGCTGCTTCCCGGGAGCCGCGTGAGGTAAGCACTGCCCGGAGCCTGCACCCCTGACACCCCCTGCGCCCCAAACCCCTGCCCCAGCCCTGATCCCCCTCCCGTCCTCCGAACCCCTCAGTCCCAGCCCCACCCCAGAGCCCACACTCCCTCCCTCCCTCGGAACCCCTCAGTCCCAGCCCGGAGCACCCTCCTGCACCCCAAACCCCTGATCCCCAGACCCACCCCAGAGCCTGCACCCGGAGCCCTCACCCCCCCCTGCACCCCAATCCCCTGCCCCAGCCCGGTGAAAATGAGGGTCGGAGGAGGGGCGGGGCACGGGCGGGGCCTCGGAGGAGGGGCGGGGCAAGGGTGTTCGGTTTTGTGTGCATAGAAAGTTGGCAGCCCTAGTCTGGGAGTGGTGGGGTTTTGGGGGGCAGGGAAGAGAGAGGGGCCTGGGGTGGGGGGTTATGGGGGGGGCAGGGAAGGGGGAAGGCCCATGGTGGGGGAGCCCTGGGGAATCTGGGGGGCAGGGAGTGGAGAACTTTGAGGAGGAAGTTCCCGGGGGGGATCCGCCCCCCCCCGTTCTCTCCAAAATTAACCCACTGAGTTGCCCCCTCCCCTGCCCCCCAGATCAACGTGATCCAGTCGAAGAAGAAGTTTGAGATCCTGCAATTTGTGAGTCGGGTGATGGGGAGGGGGTGGGTGGGGGGAGCTGTGGGGGGGAGTGCTCTGGAGGGTCTGTATCTGGGGGGCTGGGCAGCGTGGGGGGGCTCTGAAGGGCATTGGAGGACCGTCTCGGGAGGGATGGAGGGATAGACGAGATCTGGGGGGGAGGGTAGAGAGGGCAGAATGTGCATGTGGGGGGGCCATCGGGGGGGTGGGGGAAGGATTAGGGGGGTCCATGTGTATCGGGGTGGGCAGTGTAGGGGTGCAGGGGTGGGGCAGTGTGTGGGGGGCTGTGGGGCGGGGGGCAGGAATGGGGGTTAGGTGGGTGGCCGTGCAGAGGCGGCAGGAAGGGGGAACTGTGAGATGGGGGTTCAGGGGGGCTCAGGGTGGGAGTATCGGGGGGCAGGAAGGGGGCTCGGGGTGGGGGGTTTGGGGTGGGGGGCAGGAAGGGGGGGCTGTGGGATGGGGGAGATCGGGGGGGGCTGGGGTGGGGGTCAGTGCGTAGCCAGGCTTTGACCCACCCCCCCCGTGTCCCCCCCAGATGCTGGCGCTGATGGACGCCCAGGCGGGCTGCCTGGATCAGGGGCACCGGCTGGCGCAGCAGCTCGAGAAATATCGCAGGGAGCTGGGCGACCAGGTGGGGGGCCGGGCGGTGGGGGGTGGGGGGGGAGGTCTGGAGGGGCCTGGGGAGGGCGGAGACATGGGGGGGGCGGTGACTTCCCACCGGGGGCCGTGCAGCCGACAGGATGCCGGCGCGCAGATCCCGGCCGGCCGCGTGGGGCCCGGGGGCTCCTCTGCCCGGAGCCATGCCAGCCCCCCGGGGACACTGCGCCCGCCGCCTCCGGGCCCACCTCGGCCAGGTGGGTGCAGGACTCCTGGGTTCTCTCCCCAGCTCTGGGAGGGGAGTGGGGGCTGGTGGGTTAGAGCAGGGGGGGCTGGGAGCCAGGACTCCTGGGTTCTCTCCCCGGCTCTGGGAGGGGAGTGGGGGCTGGTGGGTTAGAGCAGGGGGAGCTGGGAGCCAGGACTCCTGGGTTCTCTCCCCGGCTCTGGGAGGGAGTGGGGGCTGGTGGGTTAGAGCAGGGGGGGCTGGGAGCCAGGACTCCTGGGTTCTCTCCCCAGCTCTGGGAGGGGAGTGGGGGCTGGTGGGTTAGAGCGGGTGGGGCTGGGAGCCAGGACTCCTGGGTTCCCTCCCCAGCTCTGGGAGGGGAGTGGGGGCTGGTGGGTTAGAGCAGGGGGTCCTGGGAGCCAGGACTCCTGGGTTCCCTCCCCTGCTCTGGGAGGGGAGTGGGGGCTGGTGGGTTAGAGCAGGGGGAGCTGGGAGCCAGGACTCCTGGGTTCTCTCCCCGGCTCTGGGAGGGAGTGGGGGCTGGTGGGTTAGAGCAGGGGGGGCTGGGAGCCAGGACTCCTGGGTTCCCTCCCCGGCTCTGGGAGAGGAGTGGGGGCCGGTGGGTTAGTCTGTGGTGGGGGGGATACAGTGTCGGGGGGGTCTGTTGGTGGGAGGGTCATACGCTGGATTATCGCCCATGGGGGGCTCAGACACCCCCGGATCTAGCAGCTGTGGGGGGAGTTGTTCACCTGAGCGATTTCATCCCCCCCCATCACCAACTATAGGAGCTGTCAAGTTTGACACCGGCTTGGCCGCTTCCTGTTTTCACTTCAGACTTCCTGCTCAGTGACCTCTGACCACCCCCCCGGCTTTGAGGTGGGGGGGGTGTTCCTGCTGGGGCGGTGTGGGTCAGGATGCTTGCTCCCCTCCCAGCCCAGATGTTAAGGGGGGGTGTGTGGAAAACTGAACAGGGCTCAAATGCCAGGTGCAGATGCTGTGGGGAGAGAACCCAGGAGTCCTGGCTCCCAGCCCCCCCTGCTCCAACCACCAGCCCCCACTCCCCTCCCAGAGCCAGGAGAGAACCCAGGAGTCCGGGCTCCCAGCCCCTCCTGCTCTGACCCACCAGCCCCTGCTCCCCTCCCAGAGCCGGGGAGAGAACCCAGGAGTCCTGGCTCCCAGCCCCCCCTGCTCTAACCCACCAGCCCCCACTCCCCTCCCAGAGCTGCGGAGAGAACCCAGGAGTCCTGGCTCCCAGCCCCCCTTGCTCCAACCACCAGCCCCCACTCCACTCCCAGAGCCAGGAGAGAACCCAGGAGTCCTGGCTCCCAGCCCCCCCTTGTTCTAACCCACCAGCCCCCACGCCCCTCCCAGAACCAGGGAGAGAACCCAGGATTCCTGGCTCCCAGCCCCCCCTGCTCTAACCCACCAGCCCCCACTCCTGTCCCAGAGCCGGGGAGAGAACCCAGGAGTCCTGGCTCCCAGCCCCCCCTGCTCCAACCACCAGCCCCCACTCCACTCCCAGAGCCAGGAGAGAACCCAGGAGTCCTGGCTCCTAGCCCCCCCTTGTTCTAACCCACCAGCCCCCACGCCCCTCCCAGAACCAGGGAGAGAACCCAGGCGTCCGGGCTGTCTGGGAAACTCACCCGCCGTCCTTTGCCCCCCGCAGCTGCACCAGCTGGTCCTGGAGTCGGCGCGGGAGAAGCGGGACATGGAGCAGAGACACGCCATGATCAAGCAAAAGGTGAGGGGGGTAGCTGAGGGGCGGGGGCTGGGGGCAGGTGTGGGGGGAGGGGGGGCCATGGGTGGGTGGGTATGGGCGGGGCCTTCTGGGGAGAGACAGCTCTGGGGCGCCGTGGGAGGAGCCTATGGCCAGGGGGTGTGGCTAGTGTATGGAGGGTTGGGGCCTGGGCTAGAAAGTGCAGGGCTGGGGATATAGCAGGGTAGGGGCTAGGTGTGGGGGGGGAGGTGAGCCCTGGGGCTTTGTGGGCATGGGCTGGATATAGGGTGGGGCCAAGGGGCGTGTAGGTGGGCAGGAGGGGGGGGCAGCGGTTTGTGGGGCCAGTGCTGGGGGGGGCAGGGCCCTGAGTAGCGTGGGTGGGCTGCAGGCCCCAGGGGTGTGGGGGGACCGCGCTAGTGTGCTGGTCCTGCGGGGATTGCTCAGGTGGGTCCCAGGGGGGCAGGGATCAGTGGGGTGGAGGCAAGGCTGTGGTGGGTGGGGCGGAGGCGGAGCTCAGTGGGGTGGAGGTGGGGCTGTGGCGGGTGGAGTGGGGGCGGAGCTCGGTGGGGTGGGGGCAGAGCTGTGTCTGGTAGAGCAGGGGCGGGGCTCGGTAGGGTGGAGGCGGGGCTGTGTCTAGTAGAGCAGGGGCGGGGCTCGGTGGGGTGGAGGCGGAGCTCGGTAGGGTGGAGGGGGGCTGTGTTTGGTAGAGCAGGGGCGGGGCTCGGTGGGGTGCAGGGGGGGCTGTGGCAGGTAGAGTGGGGGCGGAGCTCGGTAAGGTGGAGGCGGGGCTTTGTCTAGTAGAGCAGGGGCGGGGCTCGGTGGGGTGGAGGCGGAGCTCGGTAGGGTGGAGGCGGGGCTGTGGCGGGTGGAGTGGGGGCGGAGCTCGGTGGGGTGGGGGCGGGGCTGTGTCTGGTAGAGCAGGGGCGGGGCTCGGTGGGGTGGAGGCGGAGCTCGGTGGGGTGGGGGCGGAGCTGTGTCTGGTAGAGCAGGGGCGGGGCTCGGTGGGGTGGAGGCGGAGCTCGGAAGGGTGGAGGCGGGGCTGTGTCTAGTAGAGCAGGGGCGGGGCTCGGTGGGATGGAGGCGGAGCTCGGTGGGGTGGAGGCGGGGCTGTGTTTGGTAGAGCAGGGGCGGGGCTCGGTGGGATGGAGGCGGAGCTTGGTAGGGTGGAGGCGGGGCTGTGTTTGGTAGAGCAGGGGCGGGGCTCGGTGGGATGGAGGCGGAGCTCGGTAGGGTGGAGGTGGGGCTGTGTCTAGTAGAGCAGGGGCGGGGCTCGGTGGGATGGAGGCGGAGCTCGGTGGGGTGGAGGCGGGGCTGTGTTTGGTAGAGCAGGGGCGGGGCTCGGTGGGATGGAGGCGGAGCTCGGTGGGGTGGAGGCGAGGCTTGGTGGGGTGGAGGCGGGGCTGCAGCGGGTCGGGTGGGGCCCTGGGATAGGGAGCCTGCCCTGGGGCTGGTGGGGCGGGGCCCTGAGGGGCAGGCAGAGTCCTGGGGGTGGAGGCGGGGCTGTGGCTGGGGGCGGTGCCCGGGGTGAGGGCGGGGCCTTGGAGGGGAGCCGCAGGGGGGGCGGGCGAGGCCGTGCCCCCCGCAGTGACGCCCCCCCCCCCCCCCAGGACCTGTCCCAGGACGAGGGGGTGCTGGAGGGGCGCGGGGAGGCGCCGGACGGGGGTGGTGATGGAGGGGTACCTCTACAAGCGAGCCAGCAACGCCTTCAAGACATGGAGCAGGTCAGAGACACCCCTCCTTTGCCCCCCCAATTCCCCCACACCCCCCAATTCCCCCCTATGCCCGCCTGATTCCCCCCATGCCCCTCCCCACTTCCCTGCCCCCCATGCGCATCCGCCTCTGTCCGGGGGGCCACGTCTCCACCCCCCAACCCACCTCCTTCCCCTCCCCCCTCCCTGCCCCCCTTATGGCACTCCCCCCCCAGGCGGGGGGCTGTGCCCCCCTCTCCCCCACTGACAGCCCCCCCCCCCCGCTCTCTGCCAGGCGCTGGTTCTCCATCCAGAGCAATCAGCTGGTGTATCAGAAACGGGCCAAGGTGAGTGGGGGCCTTCGAGGGGAGGGGGGCACTCGGGGAGGGGGGCACTCGGGGAGGGGGGCACTCGGGGGGGGGGCCCAAGGGGTCGGGGGGGCCCAAGGGGTGAGTTTGGGGTGTAAACACTTTGGTGCGGAGGGGGTTGGTCTCGGGGTGCCGAGGGGTGTTCGGAGGGGGGGGGCTGTGCTCTGTGCCCCCCCCCAGGAGGGGGGGTTTGGGGGGGGCCACGGGGTGCTATCTCTCTGCTCTGCCCCCCCCCAGGATGCGCTGACGGTGGTGGTGGAGGACCTGCGGCTCTGCACCGTCAAACCCTGCCCCGACCACGAGCGGCGCTTCTGCTTCGAAGTCGTCTCCCCCTCCAAGTGAGTCCTGCCCCCCCCGGCTGCCCCCCCACCTCGCGCCCCCGCTGCCCCCCCCCATGCATCAGTGCCAAGCCTCTGCCCCCCACCCCGCTGCGCCTCCCCAGCCAACCGGCTTTGTCTCCCCCTGCTCAGGCTGAGCCGCCCGCCCCCCCCCCTCTGGCTGGGGGGGAGGTGGCCCCACAGAACGCCCCCCCCCCAACGGCCCGTGTGTCGTCCCCACCCCCCACAGGAGCTGCCTGCTCCAGGCTGACTCGGACAGACACCAGCAGGCCTGGCTGACCGCCGTACAGAACAGCATCGCTTCGGCCTTCAGCGAGGGGCGGGCTGAGCCCCCCAGCCAGGTACGGACCCCCCCAGGGACCCCCACCCCCCCCACGGCCTCGGCCTTCAGCGAGGGACGGGCCGAGCCCCCCAGCCAGGTACGGACCCCCCCCAGGGACCCCCACCCCCCCCATGGCCTCGGCCTTCAGCGAGGGGCGGGCCGAGCCCCCCAGCCAGGTACGGACCCCCCCCGGGGACCCCCCCGCACCCCCCCGGCCTCGGCCTTCAGTGAGGGGTGGGCCGAGCCCCCCAGCCAGGTACGGACCCCCCTGGGGAGCCCCCCACGCCCCCCCCCACGGCCTTGGCCTTCAGCCAGGGTTGGGCCGAGCCCCCCGGCCAGGTACGGACCCCCCTGGCGACCCCCCCCCCCACAGCCTCAGCCTTCAGTGAGGGGCGGGACGAGTCCCCCGGCCAGGTACTGACCCCCCCCGGGGACCCACGCACACCTCCCACGGCCTCGGCCTTCAGCCAGGGGTGGGCCGAGCCCCCCAGCCAGGTACGGACCCCCCTGGGGAGCCCCCCACGACGCCCCCATGGCCTTGGTCTTCAGCCAGGGTCGGGCCAAGCCCCCCGGCCAGGTACGGACCCCCCTGGCGACACCCCCGCCCCCACGGCCTCGGCCCTCAGCCAGGGGCGGGCCGAGCCCACCGGGCTGGGGGCAGCCATGGGGAAACGGGGGGGGGGGGGGGCTGCGGGTGGCAAGTGGGGGTGCCTTGGGGGTACGGGGGGTGCCCTGGGGGCACGGGAGCCTGCGGGTGGGGAGGGGGGGCACCGTGGGGGTACGGGGGGACTGCAGGTGGAGAGCAGGAGGGGCTGTGGGGAAATGGGGGGCGCTGTGGGGAAATGGGGGCACCATGGGGGTACGGGGGGCGTCGCGGGGCTGTGGGTGGGGAACAGGGGGCACCGTGGTGGTACAGGGGGGCTGCGGGTGGGGAACAGGGGACCCTGACAGCCCCCCAACCGTGCCTCTCCCCCCCCCCCCCAGCACCCGGAGCGCCCGGCCTCGCTGGTGGCCGGCACCCTGGAGGCGTCGGGCCGGGGCCCGCGGGCCGGCGGGGACAAGCGGGTGCTGGACCAGGTGCAGCGGCTGGAGGGGAACGCGCAGTGCTGTGACTGCCGGGAGCCCGCGCCCGAGTGGGCCAGCATCAACCTGGGCATCACGCTGTGCATCGAGTGCTCCGGCATCCACCGGTACCCCCCCGAGACCCCCCCGAGACCCCCTGAGCCCCCCCGAGCCCCCCACTGCCCCCCCGAACCCCGATCTCCCCCGGGGCCAGCATCAACCTGGGCATCACGCTGTGCATCGAGTGCTCCGGCATCCACCGGTACCCCCCCGAGACCCCCTGAGCCCCCCCGAGCCCCCCACTGCCCCCCCGAACCCCGATCTCCCCCGGGGCCAGCATCAACCTGGGCATCACGCTGTGCATCGAGTGCTCCGGCATCCACCGGTACCCCCCCGAGACCCCCTGAGCCCCCCGCTGCCCCCCACTGCCCCCCCGAACCCCGATCTCCCCCGGGGCCAGCATCAACCTGGGCATCACGCTGTGCATCGAGTGCTCCGGCATCCACTGGTACCCCCCGAGACCCCCGAGACCCCCGCTGCCCCCCCGAACCCTCCGCTGCCCCCCACTGCCCCCCCGAACCCCGATCTCCCCCCGGGCCAGCATCAACCTGGGCATCACGCTGTGCATCAAGTGCTCCGGCATCCACCGGTACCCCCCCGAGACCCCCCCGAGACCCCCGAGCCCCCCGCTGCCCCCCGAACCCGCCACTGCCCCCCCGAACCCCGATCTCCCCCGGGGCCAGCATCAACCTGGGCATCACACTGTGCATCGAGTGCTCCGGCATCCACCGGTACCCCCCTGAGACCCCCCCGTACCCCCCCGAGCCCCCCCGAACCCCCACTTCCCCCCACTGCCCCCCTGAACCCCGATCTCCCCCGGGGCCAGCATCAACCTGGGCATCACGCTGTGCATCGAGTGCTCCGGCATCCACCGGTACCCCCCCGAGACCCCCTGAGCCCCCCGAGCCCCCCGAACCCCCCACTGCCCCCCCGAACCCCAATCTCTCCCGGGGCCAGCATCAACCTGGGCATCACGCTGTGCATCAAGTGCTCCGGCATCCACCGGTACCCCCCTGAGACCCCCCCATACCCCCCCGAGCCCCCCGCTGCCCCCCACTGCCCCCCCCGAACCCCGATCTCCCCCGGGGCCAGCATCAACCTGGGCATCACGCTGTGCATCGAGTGCTCCGGCATCCACCGGTACCCCCCCGAGACCCCCCTGAGCCCCCCCGAGCCCCCCACTGCCCCCCCGAACCCCGATCTCCCCCGGGGCCAGCATCAACCTGGGCATCACACTCTGCATCGAGTGCTCCGGCATCCACCGGTACCCCCCCGAGCCCCCCGCTGCCCCCCACTGCCCCCCTGAACCCCGATCTCCCCGGGGCCAGCATCAACCTGGGCATCACGCTGTGCATCGAGTGCTCCGGCATCCACCGGTACCCCCCTGAGACCCCCCCATACCCCCCACTGCCCCCCACTGCCCCCCCAAACCCCGATCTCCCCCGGGGCCAGCATCAACCTGGGCATCACAATCTGCATCAAGTGTTCCGGCATCCACCGGTACCCCCCCCGAGACCCCCTGAGCCCCCCACTGCCCCCCCGAACCCCGATCTCCCCCGGGGCCAGCATCAACCTGGGCATCACGCTGTGCATCGAGTGCTCCGGCATCCACCGGTACCCCCCTGAGCCCCCCCGTGCCCCCCTGAGCCCCCCTACCTCCCCTGGGCCCCCCGCTGCCCCCCCAAACCCTGATCTCCCCTGGCCTCACCCCCAGCCTGGGCATCACGTTGTGCATCCAGTGCTCCGGCATCCCCCTGGAAGCCCCACTGCCCCCTGACCTCCCCCTGCCCCCCTCCCGAGCCCCCCAGCCTGGCCATCGAGAGCTCCGGTGCCCATGGGCGTTGGGGGGCAGCCAGGGGGGTCCCTTCTGAGCCCCCCCCGGCTGACTCCCCTCTCTCTGTCGCAGGAGCCTGGGGGTCCATTTCTCCAAGGTTCGCTCCCTGACACTTGATTCCTGGGAGCCGGAGCTCGTCAAGGTAACGATGGGCGGGGGGGTCCCCCTGGGGGAGAGGGTGTCACGGGCGGTGGGCTTAAGGGGGGGCAGGAGGGGGGGGTGCCCTGGGGGGCTGTTTGCCCGTGGATTTGCCCCCCCCCCACGGGTTAGTGGGTTGCAGGGGCCGGTCACTGGTCCGGGACCCTCTGTGGGATGGGGGGTCAGGCCCAGGGGGGGGGTGTCAACATCTGGATTGTGAATGACCCCCCCCCATATGTCCCCCCCAAGCTGATGTGCGAGCTGGGGAACGGAGCCCTGAACCGGATCTACGAGGCGCGTGTGGACGAGATGACAGTGAAGAGACCCCAGCCCGGCTGCTCCCGGTGAGTCCCCCCTGGCCCCCCAGGGCTCCCCCCGAACCCTCCAGCCCCTCCCCTGTGCCCCTCCCCCAGCCCGGCAGCTCCCAGTAATGCCCCCCTCCCCCCCGCCCTCACCTGCCTCCCGCCCCAGCACCCCCCAAACCTCTTGGCCCCTCCCCCAGCCCGGCTGCTCATAGTGAGACCCCCCACAAACCCCCCCACGAGGCTGTGCCCCCCCCTCCCCACCAGAGGGGGCTGCCCCGTCTCACCCCCCTCCCCGGGCTCCCCCCCCCACAGGGCGGAGAAGGAGAGCTGGATCCGGGCCAAATACGTGGAGAAGAAATTCATCACCAAGTTGCCGGAGGCGCGGCTGAGCCGGGGGGGGCGCCGGGGAGCCCCCGACCGGGACCGGCCCCCCAGACCCCCGCTCAGACCCAAACCGGGCAGCATTGTCCGGGCTGCAGGTACCTAACGGGGGAGGGGAGGGTGCGGCTGGGTGTGTGTGGGGGAGACGTGTGGCCGGATTAGGGGCTGGGTGTAGCCCGGCGGCCGTGGCCGGGTTTGGCGGGGGGGGGGGGGGGGCGGGGGGCATGGCCAGGTGGCCCCTTGTCCCTGACGGTCGTCCCCCTTCCCCCCCCGCTTTTCCCCACTCCAGAGCCGGGGGAGGCCGGCTCCCACCCCGAAGACCTGCGCAGCCTCCACCCGGGGGCGCTGCTCTACTGGGCCGCCGGCCACCAGAACCTGCCCACCATGGCCGATGCCCTGGCCCACGGCGCCGACGTCAACTGGGTCAACGCCGCCGAGGAGAGCCGGACCCCGCTGCTGCGGGCTGTGGCCGTGGTAGGTGAGGGGAAAGGCGGGGCGGGGGGGGCATAGCTGGGGGGGGGGGGGCATTAACCCCTTGTGCCCCGGCTCACGCCGCCTCTCCCCGTCCCCAGAACTCCCTGCTGGCCTGCGAGTTCCTGCTTCAGAACGGAGCCAACGTCAACCAGGCGGACAGCGCCGGGCGGGGGCCCCTGCACCACGCCACCATCCTGGGCCACACCGGGTAGGTCCGGGGGGCTGGCGACCACCCAGCAAGGGGGGTCTGGGGCCCACCTGGTAGGTCACGGGGGCTGGGGCCCACTCCGTAGCTCAGGGGGTGTGGGGTCCACCCAGCCAGGGGGGTCTGGGGCCCACCTGGTAGGTCAGGGGGTCTGGGGCCCCCCAACCAGGGGCATCTGGGGCCCTCCTGGTAGGTTGGGGGGCTGGGGCCCACCCATCCAGCCAGGAGGTGCCAGGTCAGGGGGTCTGGGGCCCACCCAGCCAGGGGCATCTGGGGCCCACCTGGTAGGTCATGGGGGCTGGGGCCCACCCCGTAGGTCAGGGGGTGTGGGGCCCACCCAGCCAGGGGGGTCTGGGGCCCACCCGGTAGGTCAGGGGGCCCGGGACCCACCCGGTAGGTCAGGGGGCCCACCCAGCCAGCCAGCCAGAAGGGGTAATTCATGGGGGCTGCCATTCTGGACCTGGTCACTAGATGGCGCTGTGGCGCCAGCCCCAAGGCACTGGTGGCACACACCACCCCTGGGGTGCACCGGCAGCGAAGCTAAGCAGGGCCGGGGCCGCGTTCCTCGCCCGAATGGGGGACCTTTGCCCGCCCGCCCGCCTCTCACGGCGCTGCTCTCCGATAGGCTGGCCTGCCTGTTCCTCAAGCGGGGGGCCAATCTGAATGCGGTCGACGCGGAGGGGAAGGACCCGCTCTCCATCGCCATAGACACGGCCAACGCTGACATCGTCACCTTGTGAGTCCCCCCACCCCGGGTTGGGGGGAGGCTGATGGAGGGGGAGGGTTGAATCAGGGAGATGCGGGAAGGGAACATGTCTCATTTTCTGCCCCCCCCCCCCCTCCCCAGGCTGCGGCTGGCCAAGATGCGGGAGGCGGAGGTCGCACAAGGACAGTCAGGTGGGTGTCTTGTCTTTGGGGCCCAGGGCCGGGCTAGCAGGGGCTGCGGGTCGGGAGTGAGGGGCACCGGCAGAGCTGGGGGGGGCAGGGCCGGGCTAGCGGGGGCTGCGGGTCGGGAGTGAGGGGGACCGGCAGAGCTGGGGGGCAGGGCTGGGCTGGCAGGGGCTGCGGGTCGGGAGTGAGGGGCACCGGCAGAGCTGGGGGGCAGAGCTGGGCTAGCAGGGGGCCGTGGGGCGGGACTGGGGGGCCCCTTGCCCCACTCCTACGCCCTTTGCCTCTCCCAGGCGACGAGACCTACCTCGACATCTTCCGGGACTTCTCCCTGATGGCGTCCGACAACCCCGAGATGTTGACCCGCCGCGACCTGAAACTCACCACCCTGTAGCCCCCCCTTCCCCCCCGAGGGGGCGCCGCCGAGCCACGATCCCCTCCCCCACTCCTGGCTCCTCCCCCTTCCCCGGCTGGGCGGGGCAGCGAAGCAGCAGGGACACCCCCCCCGCCCGGGGCTGCCTTGTTAATTACCCCCCGTCATTGTTCTGCTGCTTTGATGTGACTCTCAGGTAGGGGGCAATAGGGGGTAGGGGCCGATCTCCCGTCGCCCCCTCTCCTGCCCCCCAGATCGCCCTCATTATAAGGCAGGGGCTTATCCCTCCCCCCACACCTCCATTATGAGGAGGGGCTTCTCCCTGGCCCCTCCTTCTGGCCCCACATTCCCCTCCCCCTGTTTATGGGGCAGGGGCTAATCCCATATCCCCACCCGTCCTATTTATTGTTTCTATGGGACCATTCTCCCTGTTCGTTGTTTTAACCCCCCGCCCCATGCACACAGCCCCCCGCTCCATTGAGGCGTCTTTCTTCTGAGTGGGGGGGGGGCCCCCGTCTTTGAATTGAGGGGAAGGAGGAGCCCCCCCCCATGGGGAGCAGCGGGAGATCCGGGTATCTGTACAAAGCGGGCATGCAATAAACAGACCAGGCTGGAATATAAACTCCTGCTTCCGCCTCTGGGGCGGGGCGGCTGGTTACACAGGGATTCTTCACCCGGCACCGAGATGCGGCCACCTCTGGGGCGGGGCGGCTGGTTACCCGGGGACCCCTGGCCCGGCGCTGAGATGCGGCCACCTCTGGGGTGGGGCGGCTGGTTACTCAGGGATCCGGTAGCCACAGCGGTGCCAGATTCGTACCCTGTTTCTCCATCTCCCCACCAGGGGGCGGCGCTGTCCCTGCATCTCCACTAGAGGGCAGTGCTGGGTTGACCCTAGTGGCTGGAGGGGGCAGCGCCTCACCCGCCCCACCCACGGGTGTTCCCAGATGGGCGTGACCTCTGGGTGCAAATCCTGGGGGGGGGGGGTGTGAATTTCACCCCAGTCCTGCCATATGCTCCTTGTACCCCACCCAGATTTCCCCCTTCTGCACACCGCCCCCCAGAGCGTGGAGATCCCCCGGTGACTGTGAGGTCCACCGTTCCTCCATGGTACTAGGGTCCAGGAGTCCTGGCTCCCAGCCCCCCCTGCTCTAACCCATCAGCCCCCACTTCCCTCCCAGAGCCGGGGAGAGAACCCAGGAGTCCTGGCTCCCAGGCCCCCTGCTCCAACCCACCAGCCCTCACTTCCCTCCCAGAGCCAGGGAGAGAACCCAGGAGTCCTGGCTCCCAGCCCCCCCTGCTCTAACCACCAGCCCCGACTCCCCTCCCAGAGCCGGGGAGAGAACCCAGGAGTCCTGGCTCCCAGCCCCCACTGCTCTAACCCACCAGCCCCCACTCCCCTCCCAGAGCCGGGGAGAGAACCCAGGAGTCCTGACTCCTCCCCGCCCCCCACTCTCCTTCCTTGAAAAGCTATTTTGTGCCCAGCCCTGTGATCAACTTCTGACTCTTCTCTGCCCCCCCATCTGCAACGTCTCAGGAGCCTCTTTCAGCTGCGCACCCCGAAACCGCACGCAGGATTCCAGCCTGTCTGCTCTCAGGCTCCCGGTCTCTCCCCTCCAAGGCTTGCCCGTGGGCCTGGGGCCCCGAGATAATGTCGGGTGGGGTTGTGTGGTGCAGATAAGGAATACAGCTGAAGCTTCAAAAGGGCCTCTGGGGCCAGCGCAGGGCAAACCTGGCGCCTACCCCGCGTTCAACACCGAGAGCATCATTTTCCGGCAGGCTGCGTGCCCTGTGGGTTTTCAGTAGGGTCTACACAAACTTCAAGGGGAGCAGCCGGAGGAAGAGCGGACCTGAGGTGTAAAAATGGAGTAACCCTCAGAAGAGGCTCTGGATTTAAACTATTGACTGAAGTGGAGTCACTCTGGATTTACACCATTGCGTGAATTGGGGTGGCTTTGGATTCACACTGGTGGTCCTGAGCTCAGTATCCGGCCCTTTTTGCACCGCCGCAACTCTGGATGTACACCGGCGGAATAGAGATCAAAGTCTGGTCATTATAGGTTTTATTGATCTGGAGTGACTCTGGATTTACACCATTGATTGATCTGGAATGACTCTGGATTTACACCAGTGGAAATGAGATGCGAATCTGGCCCTTACACTGAACTCTGGATTTACGCTAGCGTCACTGAGCTCAGAGTCTGGTCCTTATACCATTGACTGGACTGGAGCCACTCTGGATTTACACCATTCACTGAACTGGAGTTGCTCTGGATTTACACCACTGGAACTGAGCTCAGAATCTAGCCTCCTGTGATTACTCTCCTCCCCCATTTCCAATGTCACTTCATCTCACTCCTCTCTAGGACGTTATTGTCCTGATTTAAGGGTGGACAGTTGTCCCGGGACGTTCCCAGAGCTCAGTGCCCGCGGTTCCCTTGAGCAGAGGGTGGTCGTGCCCTGTGGCCTGTGTCTCCTCTGTCTTGTTGGATGGAAAGCAACTGCTATTTTCCATTCTCAGCAGGCAGACTAGGTTTTCCCATCACAGGGGTGGTCTCCATTCTGCTGGGTTAAATTCCCAGCATCCTCTGGGTCACCTGACTGTTTGGGAGGAGAAGCGGTGGAACAGGAGCAAAAGTTTGGCACCGTAAAGAGGACCAGGCCCCCCACTATGAGGAAAGTCCCAGATGCAATGAAAGAGACTGTGTAGCTGCCGGTCACATCCCTTAAGAAACCTAGAACACAAAAGAACACGAGTTATACCAATATTAGGGGTACCTAGAACCCAGCATGCATCATTTTGTGATACCTACAATGTACCGAGTTGCAGTGGACTATAGTTTATATGGTATGATGCATCTAGAACACACTATGCTATGCTAATCTAGAACCCAGCATGTATATTTGTGTTACCTAGAACGTGTTGAGTCAGACTATACAGCATCTTATATTATTATGATGCATCTAGAACACAGCATGTTAAGCCTACCTAGAACTCAGAATGCATCATGTTTGTGCTACCTAGGACATATTAAGATGGAGTTGACTATAGCTCATATGGTTGGCGCTGCCTAGGATTCAACTAGTTATGGCTACCCAGAACCCAGCATGCAGCCAATGGTAGGTATCTAAACTGCAGCAAGATTGGAATTGTGTCTAAATTCCCATGGGTAAAGTTAGCCAGAACAATGGAGGCTATGGGCTGTTCACAACCCAGCAAGGTTGTGATTTCTAGAACATAAGCTGGAGTAGTCACGAAGAAAGTTTGAGGCTGGAGTTGTGTGCAGGTTATAGGTTTAGGGCTCCATGGAAAGCGCTAGTGTACCTAGAACGCAGAGCAGATAGTGTTCCAATTGCCTAGAAAGCTGGATTCAGGAGATGCCCATGACCCACGGGGTTAGAGCTACCTAGAACCTAGGGAATATAGTGTTCAACTATCCAGAAAGCCAAGTACTGGGGTTGTCCTTAACCAATATGGTTAGAGCTATCTTGAGCCCAGGCTGTTCAAATAATCTAGACAGCTGGGATGTGAAGTCATGTCTAGCACATAGGGTTAGAGCTACCTAGAACCTAAGCATGTAGCATTCCAGTTGCTCTAGAACCTGGCTTTCTGAGTTACCTACAGCCCATAGGGCTAGCACTACCTAGAATGTACAAATTTAGGGGTCTGTGAATGACCAAACCATGGCCCCAGCGGTGACCCCAAAGCTTAGAGGGTGGGTGAAACAGTACCCAGACTGAAGAGATCACCTACAACCCAGTTCCCTCTTGTGGGTCACCAGAACCTCCCTGGCCACTTCACACTGGCTGATCCATGACTGTGGAATGAGCAGCCAGGGGATGGGAGGTGTCTGCGGCTTAAAGTAGGGGGAGAAAGGCAAACTCCAAGACCTTACCAGATAACGGGGGGCCGGCCAGAGCCCCAAAACTCTCCAGTAGGTGTACGAGCCCAGTAGCTTCTAAGATTCGACCAGTCCCCACGATTTCCACCAGGCAGGAGAATTTCAGTGGGACAACTGCACCGGCTAAAAACCCATAGCAGAGGTCAATGGCCATCAGGGTGGGGTAGGTGTGCCCAAAGGGAACCAGGAGCAGCGTGACGCCTGTCAGGAGGGTCCAGAGAGTCAGGGTGTGAAGGAGGCGGAAGGCCCTGCGGGCATCCAGCCAGCCAGCCACCAGGCGGCCACACAGATCGGTGGCACCCATCACGGACATGAGGCAGGCAGCCTGGTATTCGTCAAAGCCCATCTCGCGGGCGTGGGGCACTAGGTGGGCAAAGGGGACAAGGTAGCCCAAATTCATCAACAGGCCACACACAGCAAAGGTCAGGAAAGGCCGACTGGAGAGCAAAGCCAAGCCAAACAGGGAGGACAGCTTCACCAGCCACGACCTCTGTGGGGCCGGTGCCAGAGCCAAGTCCTCCGTCAGGGCCAGTGGGCGGAGGAGGGCGCCACAGGCCATGAGGTGGAAGGTCATGCCCGCCACGATCATGAGCCCTCCGCGCCAGCCATAGGAGTCCACCAGGAACTGGAAGAGAGGGGAGAAGGCCAGCGAGCACAGCCCGGGTCCAGAGAAGGCCACAGCGGTGGCCAGCGCCCGGCGTCATTTGAAGTAACGGGCAAGCGTGGCCACTGAAGGGGCAAAGACTAGAGCGCCACCGAAGCCTGCAAGAGAGGTGGGGAACTGGGGTTACGGGGGTTGGATAGGTGGGGCTCTCCTGCTTCGAGCCAGGAGAATGTGCTACCTAGAATGGTTTGAGTCGGCGTCGACTACAGCTTCTATGGATGCATCTAGAATGCACCATGCTGAGCCCACGTAGAACCCAGCACAAATCCTGTTTGTGCTACCTAGAACTTATTGAGCTGGAGTAGACTACAGCTTATAGGCCTAGGATGCATCTAGAACGCACCATGCTATACCAACCTAGAACCCATTGTGAATCATGTTTGTGCTACCTAGAACGTATCAAGCTGGAGTAGACTACAGGGGGGGAGGGATAACTCAGTGGTTTGAGCATTGGCCTGCTAAACCCAGGGTTGTGAGTTCAATCCTTGAGGGGGCCATTTAGGGATCTGGGGCAAAAATTGGGGATTGGTCCTGCTTTGAGCAGGGGGTTGGACTAGATGACCTCCTAAGGTCCTTTCCAACCCTGATATTCTATGATTCTATGATTCTATGATACAGCGCTAGGATGCATCTAGAACACACTGTGTTAAGACAAACCTAGAACTAGGCATGAATCCAGTCAGTGCAACCTAGAACCTATGGAATTGGAGTCGACTACAGCTTGTACAGCTATCGTGCATCTGGAATGGCCCACGTGATGCCAACCTAGAACCCATCGTGAATCCTGTTTGTGCTACCTAGAACATCTGGAGCTGGAATAGACTACATCTTACAGGGCTAGAAGGCATCTGGAGTGCACTGTGTTAAGACAAACCTAGAATTACGCATGAATCCTGTCTGTGCTACCTAGAACCTATTGAATTAGGGTAGACTACAGTTTATACAGCTGTCATGCATCTGGAACGGCCCATGTTAACCCAACCTAGAACCCATTGTGACTCCTATTTGTGCTACCTAGAACCTATTGGAGCTACGAAAATGCAGCTTGAATTACACCAAAATGGTCGGTGGATCTGTGTCGATTTTTCATCAGGGTGTGTGTATGGCATGAAAACGTTCCCCCAAAGTTAGAACATTCTCATTTTGTCAGGTCCAAGTTTCCTTCAACTCTGTTTCCAAATGTGCTCGAAATCAGAACATGCAACGGTGAGATTGGTTCCGACTTTTTGATGCACCGCAAACTTCGGCGAATGTCAGTTTTGACCCAAAATGCACTGCCCTCCTCCCTCCCTCATCGGTCGGGAATTGCCAGCACACCAAAACCCCCATGTCCTCCTGTGCGTTATCCAGACACCGGAGGCGACTGGGGAGGAGGGAGTGGAGTTGAGATTTCACAGCTCGACGGGTGGGGTCGGCCCTTTGTTCTAGAGGCAGCTGGAGCCGCGAAGTTCTAGATCCTCATTGTGCTGGGATTTGGACCAGGGTAGGCTGATCTAGAACCGGGTGTGCTGTTCTAGAACCTGGTTCTCCAGATCCTTCATTATAGAAGGTTCTAAGCTACAGTTAAGGGCCAGTCAATCCTCACCCTCCCACCCCGAGCCCAGAGCATCCTTCTGCCCAGTTTTTACCCAGAATGCCTTGCTTCCAGGAAAAGGCCTGCGCCATGGGCTAGACTCCCATGGTGCACTGCGGCTACCCAGAATCCTTTGCTCCTGGTCTTGGCAGAGGATGGTCCCAGGGGGCACTGGGTTACCCAGAATCCTTTGCTCCCAGCCCTGAGCGAGGATACTCCCAGAGGGCGCTGAGGCCGGGGGACCTACCTGAGAGCAGCCCGATGCTCAGGTACAGGTGGATCAGGCTGGTGGCGAAGGACGCCAGGAGCAGGCCCAGCCCCGAGAGGAAGCCCCCAGCCATCACCACGGGGCGGGCGCCATGCTGGGTGCTGAGGGCAGTGCCCACCGGACCTATAGGGGGCAGCAGAGGGATACTGGTCGGGCCCCGTTACCCTGCCATGCAGCTGAGTCTGGGGGAGGAGTGGAGGATGGTGCAGAAAGCCGGGGTGGGAGAATCCCAGGAAGAACAGCCGCCCCGCCCCAGAGGTGGCCGCATCTCGGCGCCAGGTAAGGGGTCCCAGGGTAACCAGCCACCCTGCCCCAGAGGTGGCTGCATCTCAGCACCGGGCGAGGGGTCCCTGGGTAACCAGCCACCCCGCCGGGCGAGGGATGAGACGCTCCGGCTAAAGGGGGCAGGGAGAAGGCTGGAGAGTCGATACTCACTAGCAAACAGCAGGATGGCTATGGTGATGGACGTGACCCAGGACACGCGCCCCGCCAGCTCCCCGAAGTGCCCCAGAAGCTCCACGAAGAAGACCCCGAAGGAGCGGATCACCCCGAAAATCAGCCCCGCCTCCAGGAAGACTGCCAGGGCCACCAGCCAGCCCCAGCCCCCGTCGGGGGCCGCCGCGAGGACGGGGAGCCCCATGGCGATTCAGTGCAGCGCGCCGGAGGCCGCCTCGCTCCTCCCCAGAGGGGGTAGCCCCTCGACGCTGGGGGAGCGAGCGCTCTGCAGCATTGCCGGGTGGCCGGTCAATGCCGCCTGTGCTCCACCCCAGCGGTGACTGCCGCTGACTCCACGATGAACGCTCCCCGAGCAGCGCAGCAGGGGGGTGGGGGCCGGGAATCAGCAGCCATGCCCTACCCCAGAGGTGGCTGCATCCCAGTGCTGGGTGGGCGAGTGCCCTGCAGAATGACCCTCTGGCTGTTAACCTCGGGGCGGGTGGGGCGCACAGCGGCCCCCTCTCCCAGGCTCCGGGGACCCGGCAAGCAGAAGCAGGGTGCCTGGTGCCGGACGGCAACCCGGGTCTCAAAGGTTGGGCGTTCTTATCGGTGACTTGTGAGGCGAAGTCCGCAGCGGAGAGGCAGCGTCTAGTAGCAGCCTCACCCTTCCCCCCCACCCCATGTGTTGCTAGGCTCTGAACCCCACCAGTCTGGCCCCTGGTGGGTGTGGGAGAAAACCGTGGGCGGCTGGTTATCCAGGGACCCCTCGCCCAGGGCGGAGACGCGGCCACCTCTGGGGCGGGGCGGCTGGTGACCCAGGGACCCCTCGCCCGGGGCGGAGATGCGGCCACCTCTGGGGCGGGGCGGCTGGTGACCCGGGGACCCCTCGCCCAGGGCGGAGATGCAGCCACCTCTGGAGCAGGGCGGCTGGCTACCCAGGGACCCCTCGCCCGGGGCGGAGATGCGGCCACCTCTGGGGTGGGGCGGCTGGTGACCAGGGGACCCCTCGCCCAGGGCAGAGATGCGGCCACCTCTGGGGCAGGGCGGCTGGTTACACAGGGACCCCTCGCCCAGCGCTGAGATGCGGCCACCTCTGGGGCGGGGCGGCTGGTGACCTAGGGACCCCTCGCCCGGTGCTGAGATGTGCCCACCTCTGGAGCGGGGCGGCTGGCTACCCAGGGACCCCTCGCCCGGGGCGGAGATGCGGCCACCTCTGGGGTGGGGCGGCTGGTGACCAGGGGACCCCTCGCCCAGGGCAGAGATGCGGCCACCTCTGGGGCGGGGCGGCTGGCTACCCAGGAACCCCTCGCCTGGGGCGGAGATGCGGCCACCTCTGGGGCGGGGCGGCTGGTTACACAGGGACCCCTCGCCCGGCACTGAGATGCGGCCACCTCTGGGGCGGGGCAGCTGGTGACCTAGGGACCCCTCGCCCGGTGCTGAGATGCGCCCACCTCTGGGGCGGGGCGGCTGGTGACCCGGGGACCCCTCGCCCGGTGCTGAGATGCGCCCACCTCTGGGGTGGGGCGGCTGGTGGTCCAGGGAGCCCTCACTCAGCGCTCAGATGCGGCCACCTCTGGGGCGGGGCGGTGCCGGGCGAGGGGTCCCTGGCTAACCAGCCGCCCCGCCCCAGAGGCAGCCACATCTCAGCGCCGGGCGAGGGATCCTTGTATACCTATGTCTGGAGCTGGGCTGACAAAGAGCCGCGAGATGGGCTCCCCCGTCTCTCCGGCCTCACTGGAAGGCAGTTCTGGGGGGCACGCGTCACGAAAGCCCGTTGGAAAAGCGTTATGGGCACAAAGAGGAGGCGACGGGGGTGGGCTGGGGTGAGGATCGGGGGGAAACCACCCAATCCCGCTGGCCTGGGACATCAGCCATTCAGGATGTGCAATTCCAGGGGAAAGAAGCTGAGCTAGACTTCATTACATTTCTGCCCTCAGCAACCGGTTGTTTGAGCTACAGCCCCTCACCGAGCCGTGGGAGGCCGTGGCTGCACCACAGAGTTGGCAGAATCGCCGTGTGTCCCTCTCCCCACTCGGTTTGCTTTCCAATCTCCCCCTACATCAACAGAGCTCTAGCTCTTAATGCCTCGCACGTGCCCTGAAAGTTTGGAACCGATCGGCTGGGGCGGCCGGCCGTGAGTGCGTTACGCACAGACAGACACGCGGTCAAGGGGAGGAGACGACCTTCACTAGCTCGGCCAATCAAGTGCACATTTTTCACGGGGAGGGTGATTAACCGGCGGGGCCCATTTCCCCTAGAGTGGTGGCGTTTTCGCCATCACGCGAGTCCTTTTAAATCAAGACCGCTAGCTCGACCGGCAGATATGGGCTGTAGGCAGGGATGGCTGGAGTTCTCTGTGCCATGAAGGTCAGACTAGGGGACCATTGGGGTCCTTTCTAGCCTGAAAGATCTAGGATGCTCTGGACAGCAGTTTGCAAAGAGGAGTGAATCTGGACTGGGTAGCTTCCTCCTTCTGTCTTCTATGCATCCTCCAACCATCTTATGATGGTCAGTGAAGAAGCAGACACCTATCGGCTGGATCCAAGTACTTGATGCTCTTCCCTCTGCTGACCACTCACTTCCGATCTGGCTCTCTGGGACAGACCCCCCAGGAGCTGAAGTCTCAGGGGTCCCTCGTGGTCTCCTCCTTAGTTGTCGAGTCCAGGGGGCAGGAGAAATAATTTGGCAGGGCAAAAAGGAGCAAACTTCCAGCAAGGAGGAAAGCCCCTGCTACAATGAAAGAGGCTGTGTAGTCTCCAGTCATGTCCCGCAGCCAACCTAGAACATACAATGCTTTGGGTTATTGTGAGCATACTGCATGTGTCACCTAGAACCCGGAGTATCTAATTGTTTAGACATCATCATAGAATCTCAGGGTTGGAAGGGACCTCAGGAGGTCATCTAGTCCAACCCCCTGCTCAAAGCAGGACCAAACCCAATTAGATCATCCCAGCCAGGGCTTTGTCAAGCCTGACCTTAAAAACCTCTAAGGAAGGAGATTCCACCACCTCCCTAGGTAGCCCATTCCAGTGCTTCACCACCCTACTAGTGAAAAAGTTTTTCCTAATATCCAACCTAAACCTCCCCCTCTGCAACTTGAGACCATTACTCCTTGTTCTGTCATCTTCTACCACTGAGAACAGTCTAGATCCATCCTCTTTGGAACCCCCTTTCAGGTAGTTGAAAGCAGCTATCAAATCCCCCCCATTCTTCTCTTCTGCAGGCTAAACAATCCCAGTTCCCTCAGCCTCTCCTCATAAGTCATGTGCTCCAGCCCCCTAATCATTTTTGTTGCCCTCCGCTGGACTCTTTCCAATTTATCCACATCCTTCTTGTAGCGTGGGGCCCAAAACTGGACACAGTACTCCAAATGAGGCCTCACCAGTGCCGAATAGAGGGGAATAATCACGTCCCTCGATCTGCTGGAAATGCCCCTACTTATACAACTCAAAATGCCGTTAGCCTTCTTGGCAACAAGGGCACACTGTTGACTCATATTCAGCTTTTCGTCCACCGTAACCCCTAGGTCCTTTTCTGCAGAACTGCTGCCCAGCCATTCGGTCCCTAGTCTGTAGCAGTCTTTGTGTTATCTAGAATGCACTACATGTTACCTGGAACCCATACTAACTAATTCTGTAGACATTGCAGAACATATGCGGCTTTGAGTTATCTAGAGTGTACAATATGCATTACCTAGAACCCAAAATGCCTCATTGCCTAGACATCCTTCACTGGTTATCTAGAAAGTACTGTATGTGTCACCTAATTGCAGAACACTTTGCTGTCTAGACAGACCAGAAGGTATGAAGTGATGGTTTGCCTAGAAAGTATTGAAAGGGCTACCTAGAACCTCAAAGCCTGGTGGTTTGGACAGCCTAGAACCTAGCTGCTTGACCTTCTCATGGGACTATGCAGACCACAGTCATGGATTATCTCAAACACATTTTCAGTGATACTTGGACTCTAGAATACCATATTCTGTATATATCCTGCTGTTGTCTTTTGTCTTATACTTAGATGGTAAGGGCTTTGGGGGAGGGACCATCTTTGGATTCTATCCTGTACCTAGCACAATTGAGTTCCAGTCCATGACAAGGGCTCTTATGTCTACAGTAATCAAAACAATCACTAATAATGTTCTAGCTACCTGACCTATGTCAGGCATTAGCCTACATGATTTCAGGCTAGATAGGCCCACACAGGTTTGTTGGCTACCTAGAATCCATACCTAGTACCCAGAATGCCACAATTTACTTCTCAGGATTGGAGTAATCTTTAGATCATATGATTAGGGATTTTTAGAGTTGTTAGAGCTGCCTAGAGCCCAGAATGCCACAACCTAGCTCCCCAGATTGGCACCCCCTGTCAACCATATTCCTAGGGCTATTTAGACAATGGGAGGTTTTGGGTGACCTAGAACATGTTGTTCAACTAGAACCCAGGTCTTCCGAGTCCCAGGCCAGGACCTTGTTTTGGGGGAAGGTTTAATTCTGGGGGTTACCCGTAATTAATGGGTCGCCTTCCTTTTTGTTTCCCTCCCTCCCTACAGCCCTCTCTATGAACCTAGATCAATGAATTCATGCAAGAAAGGCTTAACTCGTGGGAGGGGGTGTCCATCCCCCACAAGACAGGAAGGGGTGACGGTGGCCAAGTAGGGACTCTAGAGGGTTGTCCATAGTTGCTCCCTGGGAGGAGGGAATTGGGAGGCTGGCGAACCCAGCGACGGGGGAGAGGGGGAAGCCAGGACGTAGGGCGGTGACTGGAGAGCCTGTGACCTGGAACTGGGTGTAGAGGGCAGGCCCGGGTTCCCCTACCAGCCCCTGGGGATGTGGCAGAGACCAGGCAAAGGACGGTGAGCTGCCTGGGCCCACTCGTCAGGAAAAACTTTGGCACCCCAGAAGGGGGAAACGTGCATAGTGACCTGTCCGGAGAGGACAGCGGGAGGGAGAGACGGTAAGGGGAGGCGTCAGCCCCGGCAGAGAGCTATTCCTCAGCGCGACCAGAAGGAGGCGCCCACGAGCGGGTGAGTGGATTTCCCTCCCCAACAACCCCACCACCGTTGTGCTAGGGGATTGTTTGGTAGCACAGGGGAAAGGCAAGCAGAAAAGTCCTGGGACCAGGACCCTGAGAGAGAGAGAGTGTGTGTGTAAAAAAAATCACATAACCCTCCAGCCGGAGGGCTTTTTGGGCAGAGGGCTGTCTGGAGAAAGGCGTGGAATTGCAAGCAAAGGACTTGCCTCCTGTTTCATTCCTCCTGCGTCCAGGCAAAAGGACCTTTACCTGCCTCCTTCCTCAATTTCTCCTGACAGCAACCGTCTCAAATACTGGGTCCAAAAGCGATGGGGGGGAGCATGTTAGGAAAGAGAACCCGGTTCCTTACCGGACAGAGGGGCCCCCACGAGAGAGCCAGCGCTTTCCACCATTTGCATGAGCCCAATCCCCTCCATGATGCGCCCCGTTCCCACGATCTCCGCCAGGCCGGAGAACTGGAGGGGCACCAGGGCGCCGGCGAAGAAGCCGTAGCAGACGCAGAGGCCCATCAGGAGGGAGTAGCTCCGCCCCAGCGGCACCAGCACCATGGAGAGGCCCGTCAGGACGGTCCAGAGGGTCAGGCTGTGGACCAGGCGGATGGCGAGGCGGTCGGCCAGCCAGCCGCCCGCCACACGGCCGCACAGGTCGGCCACGGCAGCCGAGGAGAGGAGGAAGGCGGCCCGGTATTCGTCGAAGCCCAGCTCCCGGCCGTGGGGCACCAGGTGGACGTAGGGGACGTAGTAGCCGGCGTCCACCAAGATGAAGGCCGCAGCGTAGAGGAGGAAGGGCTTGTGGGAGGCCAGGCTTGGCCGGCAGAGGGAGGAGAGGGCTGGCAGCCGCAGCCACCCCGCCTCCGGCGCGGAAGCCTTGTTGCCCTCCGGCTCCAATGGCCGCAGCAGGGCCCCGGCAGCCACCAGGTTGAAGGAGATGCCGGCCACCACCAGCAGGGCTCCCCGCCAGGCGTAGGTGTCCACCAGCAGCTGGAAGAGCGGGGAGAAGGCGAAGGAGCCCAGGCCCGCCCCCGAGACGGCCAGGCCCGTGGCGAAGGTCCGGCGTTTATCAAAGTACTGGGCCACGGAAGCCACGGAAGGGGTGAAGACCAAGGCCCAGCCCAGCCCTGCAGGGAGGGGGAAGGAAAGGGAACAAGTGACCAAAATCAGGATGGGTGGGTCTGATCTGGGGGTGGGGCAGGTGGGAAACCGGACTGAATGGAGCATTCTAGATAACGCAAAATATTGTATGTTCTAGGATGTCTAAACAATTAAATACTCTGGGGTCTAGGTGACACATGCCGTACGTTCTAGGTAACCCAGAACATTGTAGGTTCTAGGATGTCTAAACAACTAGATACTCTGGGGTCTAGGTGACACATGCCGTACGTTCTAGGTAACCCAAAACATTGTATGTTCTAGGATGTCTAAACAATTAAATACTCTAGGGTCTAGGTGACACACGCCGTACATTCTAGGTAACCCAAAACATTGTATGTTCTAGGATGTCTAAACAACTAGATACTCTGGGGTCTAGGTGACACATGCTGTATGTTCTAGGTAAGCCAAGACATTTTATGTTCTAGGTTGGCTGCAGGACATGACTAGGGAGAAAGAGCCATTGTCCAGGGGGGTCTAGCCCTTTAGCGTCTGGGGTAGGGGTGGGAAGGGGGAGGGTCGTTAGCAATTAGAGACATGTCATCTCAAGCCGTGCTGGCTGGGTCTGGGATTGGGGGAGGGGAACTCTTGGTGAGGCCTGTGAGTGGGGTTCTAGGTGTTGGCTGCCACCGTGGCGTGTTCTAGATCATTGCTCTGTCCTCTTTCCAGCTCGCCGGAGCTGTGGCGGGGAAGGAACTAGGTGAAATGGACTGGCCTGAGCTAGGCGGGAAATTGGGCTAGCGACGGTCTAGGCCACACTGGTGAACAAGGAGATCTGAGCTAGTGCAACTACGAATGATCCAGAGCAGAGGGTTCTAGATCTCAGAAGAGGCAGCAGGGCGACCTCAGAGCCGCCAGATGGCTGGATTTTACCCAGGAGCCCCTGCTCTCTGGGCAACTATAACTGGACCAGGGTTACCCAGAAGCCCTTGCTCCCAGCCCGGAGTGAGGATACGCCCAGAGGGCCCTGAGGCCGGGGGACCTACCTGAGAGCAGCCCGATGCTCAGGTACAGGTGGGTCAGGCTGGTGGCGAAGGACGCCAGGAGCAGGCCCAGCCCCGAGAGGAAGCCCCCGGCCATCACCACGGGGCGGGCGCCGTACTGGGTGCTGAGGGCGCTGCTCACCGGGCCTGCAGGGGGCGGCAGAGAGACCTTTGTTAACCGGTGATGCAGCTGAGTCGGGGAGGAGTGGGGAGCCCCCAGCAGGGGGCGCTTTGGGGAGCGGTGGCTGGGGGAGGGGAGATCTTAGCCCCCCCACCCCCTCCGGCGTCCCTCACTCACCTCCTAGCTGCAGCACGGCGATCCCAATGGAGGTCACCCAGGAGACCCGCCCCGCCAGCTCCCCGAAGTACCCCACAAACTCCATGAAGAAGACGCCGAAGGAGCGGATCACCCCGAAAACCAGCGCCGCCTGGAGGAAGGCGGCCAGCACCACCATCCAGCCCCAGCCCCCGTTGGGGGGTTCGGGGTGCACGCCGTCTGCCATGGGGTCCCCCATCGCTGTTGCCTGGAGGTGGTAGATCAGAAGTGGGAGAGGGGGGTGGAAAAACAACCCAACTGAAGGGGAAGAGACGAGGGTCAGTCCATGAACTTTTATGCTGCTGGTTCTCTGGTGAGCTAGTCCTCGATTCCTCAGCTGGGTAAACTGAGGCACAGGGAGACAAAGGCTCCTGACAGCAACTCACCAGCGCAGCTGAATACACAATGCAGAAGTCCTGGTTTCCAGTGCACCCCTGCTCTAAGCCACCAGACACTGCTCCCCTCCCGGGGCCAGGGAGAGAACCCAGGAGTCCTGGCTCCCAGCCCCCCCTGTTCTAACCCACCAGACACTGCTCCCCTCCCAGAGCCGGGGAGAGAACCCAGGAGTCCTGGCTCCCAGCCCCCCCTGCTCTAAGCCACCAGCTCCCGCTCCCCTCCCAGAGCCGGGGAGAGAACCCAGGAGTCCTGGCTCCCAGCCCCCCCTGCTCTCACCCACCAGCCCCCACTCCCCTCCCAGAGCCAGGGAGAGAACCCAGGAGTCCTGGATCCCAGCCTCCCCTGCTCTCACCCACCAGCCCCCACTCCCCTCCCAGAGCTGGGGAGAGAACCCAGGAGTCCTGGCGCCTAGCCCTCCCAGCCCAGTTACCGGGCCCGGCAGGGGCTACCTGTGGGTCTGTGCTGAGCTCTGGGAGTCCCAGGACAGGCTGGGGGCTGGGGGCCGCGGGCCGTGTCCGGGAGGGGGGGACACTGGGATCACACGGCAAGTAGTGGGGGAGCAAAGTCCACTTTGTGTCCTCAAGAATTTCCTTCTCCCTCCCCCGCCCCCCAGCCAGGCCACCGGCTTCTTCCCCCTCCCCCTTCGCTTTAAGGCAGCGGGTCTCAGACAGTGGGTCGGGCCCGGGGCTCAGTGGGGCTTGGGCTTCGGTCCCCTCTCCTGGGGTCCTGAAGTCATTTTTGTGGTCAGATGGGGGCGCAATGAAGTTTGAGAACCCCCTGCTTTAGCCAACTATGGGTCTTGAGAAGGAATGTACCCGGGGGCACCGCCAGGACTCCTGGGTTCTCGCCCCGGCTCTGGGAGGGGAGTGGGGGTTGGTGGGTTAGAGCAGAGGGGGCTGGGAGCCAGGACTCCTGGGTTCTCTGCCCGGCTCTGGGAGGGGAATGGGGGCTGGTGGGTTAGAGCAGGGGGGGCTGGGAGCCAGGACTCCTGGGTTCTCTGCCCGGCTCTGGGAGGGGAATGGGGGCTGGTGGGTTAGAGCAGGGGGGGCTGGGAGCCAGGACTCCTGGGTTCTCTGCCCGGCTCTGGGAGGGGAATGGGGGCTGGTGGGTTAGAGCAGGGGGGGCTGGGAGCCAGGACTCCTGGGTTCTCTGCCCGGTTCTGGGAGGGGAATGGGGGCTGGTGGGTCAGAGCAGGGGGGGCTGGGAGCCAGGACTCCTGGGTTCTCTCCCTGGCTGTGGGAGGTGAGTGGGGTCTGGAGGGTCAGAGCGGTGGGGCTGAGAGCCAGGACTCCTGGGTTCTCTCCCTGGCTCTGGAAGGGGAGTGGGGTCTAGTGGCTAGAGCAGAGGGGGCTGGGATATCACCGGCTATTTGACTACCCAGTTTCGAGAGATCCTTTCGTAACTCTTCGCAGTCAGCTTTGGACTGAACGATCTTGAGTCGTTTTGCGTCATCTGCCAGGGTTGTCGCCTCACTGGTCACCCCTTTCTCCAGATCATTTCTGAATACGGTCAATAGGACCCGGCCCAGTGCGGACACCACTAATTACCTCCCTCCGCTCTGAAAACCCACCATTTATCCCGCCCCCTTGTTTCCTGGCTTTCAACCAGTTACCGATCCACGCGAAAACCTTCCCTCTTATCCCACGACAGTTTACTTTGCTCCAGAGCCTTTGGCCAGGGACCTTGTCAAAGGCTTTCTGAAAATCTAGGTACACTATATCCACCGGATCCCCCTTGTCCCCATATGCGTCGACCCCCTCGAAGAATTCTAGTAGATTGCCGAGGCGCGATTTTCCCTTCACAAAAACCCCGTTGACTCTTCCCCCCAACAAATCGTGTTCATCGCTGCGTCTGGTCGTTCGGTTCTTGACTAGCGTTTCAACCACTTTGCCCGGGACTGAAGTCAGGCTTACCGGCCTGTAATTGCCGGGGTCACCTCTGTTGCCGGCTCTTTAGATTATATATTAATTACCTTGATTACTTACGTTATCCCTGGGTGCCCTGGACTCTGTCTCATCCAGTCCCCTGCAGCGGACTGGCCAACTTCCAGCGACCCGAACGCCGACACACCCCGTCGCTTCTCCTCGTCCTTGTCTCGCTTCCCGGGCAAAGGGTCACGTGGTCACATCCCCCTCCCGGGTCTCCGGTTACGAAGGGCACCGGCCATAGGCTACGGGCAGACAGCCGGGCAGCCTCCCCTGCCCCCGCGGGCCTCAGCAAAAATCACACCGCCGATTCCCGCCATCTAGGCATCGGGGAAACTGAGGCACACACGGTATTAATACAGGAGAGTGAGACTCACGGGCAACATAACCAGGCGACTAAAACCCCACTCCGTCACCTCTCTTCCACTCATCTTGCCCCCGTTTCTTAGTCTGATCGCCTCCACCTGGGCCAGTTCTGGCTTTAGCCGGCCTTGTGGCCCAGGGACGACACCTCCGCCGTCCCCACCTTGCACTTCCCGGCATTTATAGTCCGTCCTGCATCCCGGGGCCTGGCTAAAACCACAGATGTCATCGACATACGCCAGGGCAAAATGCCCCATCCCCTTGAGGCACCGGCCCACGAGGGGGGCCGGTGCCGAAAGGCCGGACCGGGAACTCACGGAGCCCCAGAGGGGGTGACAGAAGTAGATTTCAGCCGGGCAGCCGGTTCCCAAGGTGAGATCCATAGCTTGTCTAGGAACTCGTCAGGCCTGGGCGTGGGGCAGGCACCAGACACGGTGAGGGCATTAAGCTTCGGATAGTCTCCACAGAACCGTAGCCACCCGTCCTTGGGGACCAGCCCCACGGGAGAGGCCATGGGGCTGGAGGACGGCTGGATCACCCCTAAAGCCAGCATAGACTCATAGAATATCAGGGTTGGAAGGGACCTCAGGAGGTATCTAGTCCAACCCCCTGCTCAAAGCAGGGCCAATCCCCAATTTTTGCCCCAGATCCCTAACTGGCCCCCTCAAGGATTGAACTCACAACCCTGGGTTTAGCAGGCCAATGCTCAATCCCTCCCTCCCTGTCTCTGACCTCTCTCTCTCCAGGTCCTAGGCTGTTTTCCCCGCGACTCGGAAGGGGGGGGAACATCTTCCGGGGGGGGGGGGGGTCCCATCTCCACCCTTCCCCTCCCGTTCGTCCCTCATCGAGTCCAGGGGTCCCCCTACTCTCCCCCCGTACAGCAGCTCGAACGGGGCGAACCCGGTGGATTCCTGGGGCACTGCCCTGGGGGGTGAATCCGTGCCCCGGTCCCGCGGGCGCTGGTCCAGCAAGGTTTTTCGGCGTCATCCCATGAAATCTCTCCACCGGCCCGTTGCACGGAGGGTGGTACGCCGAGGCCCAGGTGGGCCGGACCCCCGCATTTCCTCCCCCAAGCACCGGAGCCGGGTTGACATGAAGTTGGCCCCCTGGTCTGTAAGGACCTCTTTGGGGAACCCCACTCTGCTGAAATCCACCCTAGGGCGTTCTGGGGGGGGCCGCTCGGCCAATCCCCCAGGTCACCCCGCCTCAGCACCAATGGTGCCCCTGGCGTCCTCCATGCCCCCCCCCCCCATTTCAGACACACCCTCGTTACCTTAACTGGGGACCTGCACACGCCCCAGGTAGGGGTTGGGCACCCCACCCCGGGCCGGGCCACCGTCCCCTCGGCGCCCGCGTCCCCGGACCGGCGTCCCAGCAGCCTCCAGGGGAACGAGGCCCTCGCTGCTCGGGGGCCGTCCCGCGCTCAGGGCTGCGCGCCCTGAAACCGGAGCATCCCCCCCCCCCCCCCCCCCCGGAGATTCCTCCCTCCTGAGTCATTGCTAAACCACCAGCCACACCTGGGTCCCACCCACTTAACCCTTTGGGGGCTCCTGTTGGCTTCTCCTGAGCTTGTGGCCCATCTCAGGGCCCGTCGGTCCCCTGCGTCAGCTCGGGTATTGGTGGTCCCCCTCGGGAGGGGTTTAAAGTTGGGGGGGCCCCCTGGGCGGGTGTATTCCCCCATCAGGGTGGCCGGTGCCAGGTCGACCATCCCCCGGGGTCTTCTGCATACTCCAGCACCCTTTTCCCGGGCGCCTCGGCCCGAACCCCAGCCACGGGGGCCCCGTTTCAACACTTCGCCGTCCCCGGCGTCCACCCCGGCCCTCTGGCTGAGGCCGGGGGACCCGGGGAGGGGGTGAGATGCCGGGAGAGGGCTCAACCTGGTGCCCCTCGCAAGCCTTCTCCGTGGCAGCGAGGAAGGCGTCTTCCTTAAACCGGGGCAGCGATTTTATAGCCGAGGTCCCTGCCGGCTCGGCCCCACGCCGGGGTCCGTCCCCGCTCGCCCCAGCTGCCTCTCAGCCCTGCCGCCGCCCGTTCATGCTTCCTCCGTCTCTCCCGGTCTTTCCGTTTCAGCTCCTCCTCCGAGCGTCTCAGCTCCACCGAGGGCCGTGAAGATCCCGGGGCGGCCTGGCCGCTCTCGGCCCGCTCGGGAACTGGGGTAGGCCTGGCGGTTCCCGGCCTCTCTCGCCGCCCCGGCTGGGTCAGGAACCGGCCATCTCCTCGCTGTTCCCACGTGCTCGCGGACTCACAGGCCTGCGCTCTCTCAGCTCTCCACGGTCCCGGGGAAGAATCGACAGCCCTTCTCAGGGGTCCACTCTCTCTCGAGGTGAAGCCGTAGGCTCCTCCACCTCCCCGAACCGCATCTCTCCGAGCCTTCAGCCCGCCCATCTCTTGCTAATCCCCCTTCGCTTTACTGCTCCCCAGTCACTTACTGCAGGGTGCGCCGACCACTGGGGACACATTTTATCCCACCGCTGCCACCAGTTGTCACGGAGTCACCAGGCTGATGCTCTAGAATTACTCCCTACGAAGCCAGGCAGGACTCTGGGGGATCCTCCTCTCTCTGAGCTGACTGTCTCCAGGGCAAGAAGCTGGGTCTGACCCTGGAGCATTCAACATCTCCGTCGGCACCATGTGCTTCCAACAGCGAGTCCCCACGGGTGGGGCTCCTGGGGGCCCTGCCCCCCAACTCCGCAGTCAGACGTGACTCTCAGCCAGCCGGCAAAACAGAAGGTTTATTAGTCGACAGGAACAACAGCGTAGAACAGAACTCGTTAGTACAGACATCAGGGGGGAGGGATAGCTCAGTGGTTTGAGCATTGGCCTGCTAAACCCAGGGTTGTGAGTTCAATCCTCGAGGGGGCCATTTAGGGATCTATGGCAAAAAATTGGGGATTGGTCCCGCTTTGAGCAGGGGGTTGGACTAGATGACCTCCTAAGGTCCCTTCCAACCCTGATATTCTATGATTCTATGATCAGTGACTTTCAGCCAAGTCCATCTTGGGGGAATCCCGGCCCAGACTGCCCCGGACTCCCCCTCTTCCAGTCCCACACCACAGACTGCCCTGGGCTCCCCCTCTTCCAGTCCCACCCCATAGACTGCCCACTTCCAGCAACCCAACCTCAGACACGCCCATTGCTCCTTCTCCTGGTCTTTGTCTTGCTTCCCTAGGATAGATCATGGGAGATATCACCGGAGAGGTTATGATTCCGTGAATATGATTATCCAATTTGCATGCCTGTATCATTTTGGTATCTGAAGTTAGGAATATTGTCTATGCATCTGTTACAAATGTGTTTGCTCCTGGGGAACACCCAGTAGGCAGAAGGCAATAGGTCTAGATTGCATTCTGGGAAGGGCCATTAAAAAAAACAAGAGGTCTTAGAAGATGCCAATCTCCCACCTTCCTGGGGACACTACAACCAACCTCTGACTCATGACGGCTATGGCCCTACAGGGGCATGTGACCAAGTCACCTGGTACTGGACTCCATCCGAGAATACCAGTGTTTTTCCACTGACTGGCGTGGGAGCTAACAAGTTGGAGACAAAAGGGTTCCCGCCCTATCACCGAAGATGAGGGTTGGAAGGGATCTCAGGAGGTTCTAGTCCAATCCCCCGCTCAAAGCAGGACCAATCCCAACTAAATCATCCCAGCCAGGGCTTTGTCAAGCCGGGCCTTAAAAACCTCTAAGGACGGAGATGCCACCACCTCCCTAAGGAACCCATTCCAGTGCTTCACCACCCTCCTAGTGAAATAGTGTTTCCTAATATCCAACCTAGACCTCCCCCTCTGCAACTTGAGACCATCTGCAACTTGAGACCATCCAACCTAGACCTCCCCCACTGCAACTTGAGACCTTGTTCTGTATCTGCCACCACTGAGAACAGCCGAGCTCCATCCTCTTTGGAGCCCCCCTTCAGGTAGTTGAAAGCTGCTATCAAATCCCCTCTCATTCTTCTCTTCTGCCGATTAAATAACCCCAGTTCCCTCAGCCTCTCCTCGTAAGTCATGTGCCCCAGCCCCCTACTAATTTTCGTTGCCCTCCGCTGGACTCTCTCCAATTTGCCCACATCCGTTCCGTAGAGGGGCCCCCAAAACGGGACGCAATACTCCAAATGTGACTTCACCTACGCCGAATAGAGAGGAACCATCACATCCCTCGATCTGCTGGCGATGCTCCTACTGATGCATGGGCATGACATCCTCATGATTAGTCTTCACCGACTCTCTGCCCAAAGGAGATGCCTTGGAATCACCCGAGAAACAAGGACTAAACTGGAGGAGAAGGGTTGATCTGTTTGCTGTCCCTTAGAATCACTTAACATCTATCTTTTGTAATTGAAACACTTGTTTTTGTTTTGTCTGAAACAGTGTATGGGAGTCATAACTAGCAGAAACCTGTGTCTATTTCCTCTCATTGTTGGGAGAGGGGGTGAATTTCATGAGCTTGCGCTGTACCGTGCCCTCTGCAGCACAAGACAGTATGGTCAATTAATTGCCATCAGTGGCAAATAGGACCAATGGTCAATGATGGGATGTTAGAAGTTACTACAGAGAACTTTGTCCTGGGTGTCTGGCTGGTGAGTCTTGCCCACATGCTCAGGGTTCAGCTGATCGCCAGATTTGGGGTCAGGAAGGAATTTTCCTCCAGGGTAGATCGGCAGAGGCCCTGGAGGTTTTTCGCCTTCCTCTGCAGCATGGGGCACGGGTCACTTACCGGAGGATTCTCTGCATCTTGAAGTCTTTAAACCATGATTTGAGGACTTCAATAGCTGAGACATAGGTGAGAGAATTATTCCAGGAGTGGGTGGGTGAGATTCTGTGGCCTGCATTGTGCAGGAGGTCAGACTAGATGATCATAATAGTCCCTTCTGACCTTAAAGTCTATGATTTTGGGGGGATGCACTTGATTATCTGGGCAGTTCCTTAGCTGACGCCTTCCCATGCAGGGGTATGGTCAGAAAGCCGGTTTGCACGTTAGCACCGCTGGTGAAAGGGTGAGACCGGGAGCGTGTCTGTAGGTTGTCACAGCAGCACAGTGTGAAGGGAGCCCCGGCTGGTGAGTCAGGTGGGTACCCCAGTTCCAGGGGTGGAGGGGGGGGAACCCATTACACCCACCATCTAGGCATTGGTGCAGAGCGCAGGGAAACTGAGGCACACACCGTGTCAGACTCACACGCAACGTAACAAGGTGAAAAGCCTCACACCAAGTTGTGGTGTACCTGTTAAAAGGGTCTGAATTTAGTAAAGCCCCCATGCTAACCTGCTTTAATGCATCCTCCATGTTAAAGATTGCAGCCCTATACGGACCTTATGTTTTAGCTCATCACCGTCTATCTAGGTGAAAAGTCCCAAACATACGTCTGCTAACTTCACCTTAGCTCAACATAAGAAAATAATAGAGGCAAGCAAGTTGGCTAGCGTTAGATGTCTCTCATGCACCTGTTATGTACATCAGTTTGTTGCTAGGACACCTGTGTTGGTTGACACACGTACCCATGGTCAGAACTTCCCCTTAAACACTATTTCCAGCCCCCCGAATATTGGGGGGTTTTCTGTTGGGCCGGATATCTCTCCAAAGTTCCTAGGCCCCAAGCCTTGTGCTAACTTGCCGAAGCGAACGTCTTCCGGCATCCGGGTTCCTCGCATTAGCGCCGAATACAAATGCAAAGCAGAACGTAATGCAAAGCCGCTGAGTACAGTCGCCGTGAACGTAACAAACGGCAAACGACACCTTCTGAAAAAACTTGACGTCACATTGGCCATCCGGTACCGAAGCCGATTTCAAGGATCGGTGACAGACGACCGTTAGTCCTGCAATGTCACATTTAAGTTCCTGCCCAACTTTCGGGTGAGGTCCCGGTGACTTATTGCTGTTGATTGTATCAATTTGGGCCAAAACCGCCTTTAACGATACCTCAATCCGGGACAGTTCCTGAGATCGGCCACCTAAACAGACTGGCTCGGGTTTGGGAATCTCCCTCACATCCTCGGCCGGGAAGACCGATGCAAAGAATTCACTGAGTTTCTCCGCAACAGCCTTGTCGTCCTTGAGTGCTCCTTTAGCACCTCCATCGTCCAGTGACCTCACTGGTGGTTTAGCCGGGTTCCTGCTTCTGGTGTACTTCAAAACATTGTTTGCGGTTACTTTTTGAGTCTTTGGCTAACTGTTCTTCAAATTCCTTTTTGGCCTTCCGAATTGTATTTTTACCCAGAGTTTTTATTTTCCTCACTAGGATTTAACTTCCACTTGTTAAAGGATGCCTTTTTGCCTCTCTCTGCTTCTTTTACTTGGTTGTTTAACCACGGTGGCACTTTTTTTGGTCCTCTTCCTATGTTTTTTTTTAATTTGGCGGTATGGTGTCTTTAAAAAGTTTCCTTGCAGCTTCCAGGCATCGCTGTATAACCAGCCGCCCCGCCCCAGAGGTGGCCGCATCTCAGCGCCGGGTGAGGGGGTCCCTGCGTAACCAGCCACCCTGCCCCAGAGGTAGCCGCATCTCGGCGCTGGGCGAGGGGTCCCTGTGTAACCAGCTGCCCCGCCCCAGAGGTGGCCGCATCTCGGCGCCGGGCGAGGGGTCCCTGTATAACCAGCTGCCTCCAAAGAGCCTCGGAAAGGCTGGATTACAAAGAGTATGTGCAACATCCCAGACAACGGACTGGGGCCAGGATCACAGGGGGAGCAAACTCCATGTCTAGGACTCCTGGGTTCTCTCCCCAGCTCTGGGAGGGGAGTGGGGTCTGGTGGGTTAGAGCTGGGGGGGCTGGGAGCCAGGACTCCTGGGTTCTCTCCCCAGCTCTGGGATGGGAGTGGGGTCTGGTGGGTTAGAGCTGGAGGGGCTGGGAGCCAGGACTCCTGGGTTCTCTCCCTGGCTCTGGCAGGGGAGTGGGGGGCTGGTGCATTAGAGCAGGGGGGGCTGGGAGCCAGGACTCCTAGGTTCCATCATCAGGTCTGCCCTGTTCTTGAATTAATCCCTTTTCTTGCTTCTTCCCCGCCCCACCCCCCAATTCTGCAAACTCACCACAAGCTCTTTTGCCCAATCCTTGGAGAATCCTCCCTTGTTAACCCTCCGCCTCCTCAGGCCAGGTTAATATTTACCCTCCCCGTTGTCCCCCCCCCCCCCCCCCGAAGAGACCTGGTTATTTCAATCCACGGAAACTCAGACAAACTTTCAAGCCGCTTTGCTTCAACGAGGGACTTTCAACCTTTGGCCCACCTGCCGGGGGGGGGGGGGGGGCAGGGGGGAGACACACTCTGGCCGCTTCCACGCTAAAGTCACGTTCGCTTGGGCCCCCTTCCTCTCACGCGCTGGTTAGGGAACCACGAACTCAGATGCCCGCTAGAGGAATTGGCTGGTTTTAATTCCCCCCCGAATGCAGCTCTGTTCCAAAGGCGGCGGCACTCGAAACCGCCGCTTTTGTCCCCCTTCAAAACTGTCATTTCGCTAAACAACTCCCTCCCCGCTTTTAAATCAGCCAGTCCTACATTTTGGTGGCTAAACGATGCCCGATGAGACCCCCCCCACTTCCCTAGCCACACCCATCTAATTATACAAAATCCATAAATCCAGTGGGAGGGGGGCATATACACCGGTAACTGCATTTCTGGGCTCTGGGACATCACTAACCCCCCCGGAGCAGGGTACAAAGCTGGGTGTCCGTTTCCTGCCAGCCAGTCACAGCAGCAAGTGGGGAAACCGAGGCAGGGGCCTGCTGCCCATGCTCTTATAGGAGGGGGCCTTTTACTTCCTGTTTGCATACACCTGCCGTTGACGGGTCGTCGCCGTGTTCCCCCCCACTGAACGCAGCGTCCCGATCCCCAACATTTTCTTTGCCTTAGACCCAGACTCGGGGCTAGTTTCAATGTCCGGCCCTTGGCTCAGGCTGGCGAGCTCTGATCCAATTCCTGCTCCTCGTTGGGGGGGGGGGGGGGGGTGTCTTTATAGACTGAACCCTCCCCCCGCCCTTCCTCAGCATCCTTCCCGAATTATAGGCCTCCACAATGGGCCCTAGGCTGCCAGCAGGCTTCTGGGAAGTCAAAGGCAGAGCCCAGAGCCCGTGGGAGGCACCGGAGAACCCAGGTAAAGTGTACTGATGTGGCTTATTTCTGTGAAGGAGCATCCTTCTAGGCAGAGATATTGAAGGGGGTGGTGGGTGGGAAGACAAGCAAAACCCTAGGACCCCGCCCCAGGCTGGAATTTACCGCATTAACCCTTCCAGAATTTGGTTACGGTCCCGGTGAAGGAGCTCACTCCAGGGATCAGAGGCTACAAACAGGGGATTGGGCCCAGGGAGGGGAGAAGAAGGCCTACGCTGTGATAATGGATTGAGAGGTCCCAACCGAGCGGTTTGGGGAGCTGTCCCTCCTTGGTTTGCAACCACCCCCTTGCAGTCACGCCGGCTCCCTGAGATCTTGGCTTCTGGCCGGCCAGTCTCTGTCCTGGGAGGAAAGTTCCCCGGGGGCCGGTGTCAATACGGCCGGCTCTGCCCCGGCCTCCACCTGGGTGCCCCAGCAGGCAGGAGAGGAGGCGCCCAGACAGGAGGAAAAGTTGGGCAGAGTGACCAAAACCAGGCTCCCGGCCAAGAGGAAAGCCCCAGCTGCCAGGAAAGAGGCCGTGTAGTCGCCAGTCATGTCCCGCAGCCACCCTGGAACAGAGAAAGGACAGAGAGTCATCTAGAGTAACAGCAGGAAAACCCAGGGTGAGCTAGAACAATAGCCAGATGACATAGGGCAACCTAGAACACAAAGGTGATCTAGAGTGACACAAGAGCCCAGTGTGATCTAGAACAATATACAGATATCACAGGGTGATCTAGAACATGGAGGTGACCTAGACTGCCATACAAACCCAAGGTGGCCTAGAACAATATCCAGAGAATGTAGGGCAACCTAGAACATGGAGGTGACCTAGAGTGTCATACGAACCCAGGGTGACCTAGAACAATATCCAGAGAATGTAGAGCAAACTAGAACATGGAGGTGACCTACAGTGCCATAAGAACTCAGGGTGACCTAGAACAATATCCAGAGAACGTAGGGCAACCTAGAACATGGAGGTGACCTAGAGTGTCATAAGAACTCGGGGTGACCTAGAACAATATCCAGAGAATGTAGGGCAACCTAGAACATGGAGGTGACCTAGAGTGTCATACGAACCCAGGGTGACCTAGAACAATATCCAGAGAATGTAGGGCAAACTAGAACATGGAGGTGACCTACAATGCCGTAAGAACCCAGGGTGACTTAGATCAAAACCTAGGGTGACCTAGAACCAGGGTGAACTAGAATGAGGTCACAAGAACCTTGTGGGGTCTAGCTGGTTGGAGCAGGGGGAACTGGGCGTCAGAGCTGCTGGGTTCTATCCCCATCTCTAGGCCTGTCTCCAGGGGCTACCAAATGGGGTTGGAGGGCAGCTAATGCCAAGCAGGATGATGTTCACGAGTCAACCACTGGTCCCAAGACCAGGATGGGGGCCAGGAGTCTTGTTTCCAAGAAGGACCAAGTCTATGGCTTAAGGTTACGGGGAAAAGGGCAGGGCTGAGGATTGATTTATGGGGGAGGGAGGAACTCGTTTCCAATTAATTGAACGGGAGGAGAAGGAAGCCAGCAGCGATCTACCAGAGAACGGCGCTCCCAGAAGCCCGCCGATGCTCTCCATCATCTGCAGCAGCCCCATCGAGCCGAAAATCCGCCCGATGCCCACGATTTCCGGCAGGATGGAAAAAACCACGGGGGTGAGCGCCCCGGAGAAGAACCCGTAGCAGACGCCGATGGCCATCAGCAGCGGGTAGCCGCGCCCCAGAGGCACCAGCGCCAAGGAGATGCCAGTCAGGGAGGTCCAGGCCACCAAGATGTGGCCGAGGCGGAAAGCCCGGCAGTCGGCCAGCCAACCCGAGAGGAGGCGGCCGCACAGGTCGGCCACGGCCGCCACGGACATGAGAAAGGCGGCTTGGTACTCATCAAAGCCCAGCTCCCGGGCCCGGGCCACCAAGTGCACGTAGGGAATGAAGTAGCCGGTGTTGATCAAAGTCACGGCCAGGACGAACCTCATGAAGGGCCCGTGGGAGAGCAGAGGCAGGCCGAAGAGGGTGGAAAGCTTCCCTAGGCAGCTCGCGCCGGGGTCCCCGGGGCCGACCAGGTCCTCCTTGAGGGTCAGGGGCCGGATGAGGGCGCCGCAGACCACCAGGTTGAAGGACATGCCGGCCACCACCAGCAGGGCCCCCCGCCAGGCGTAGGTGTCCACCAGGAGCTGGAAGAGCGGGGAGAAGGCGAAGGAGGACAGGCCCACGCCCGTGAAGGCCAAGCCCGTGGCCAGCGTCCGGCGCTTCTTGAAGTAACGGGCCACTGAGGCCACGGAAGGCGTGAAGACCAAGGCCCACCCGAAACCTACCAAAAAAAAAAAAAGGGGGCGGGGGGGCGTAAAATACACACATCAGCCCCCCCCCCCCCCCCCAACCACATCCAGGTTGTTACGGCAACAGGCCGGACGTGGCCACAAATGAGACAGTTTTGGGCCCATCCACTTTTTACCTCGTTTTTTCCAAAATGACTGCTGTGTGGTGGCAGCCATTTTGAATGAGGCCCGGCTCCTTCCTCCCCCAGCCTCAGTGATTACCCTCCCCGACCCCCAGCTGCAGGGTTCCCCCCCACATACTGAAGGCCGTTTTGAATGAGGCCTAGTTCCTTACGCCCCCTAACCCGCTACAGTGGAGGCCATTTTGAATTTTGCCCAGCTCCTTCTCCCTACCCCCACCCATCAAACGGCGGCCATTTTGATGGTCCTCTCTTTCCTTTGATGCTCCCACCCCCGCACTGTCCCCCTCAATTGCAGCCATTTTGAATAAGGTCTGGCTCCTTCCTTGTGGCCCCACAGTCTCCCCACCCCCACAGGATGGCAGCCATTTTGAAAAGGTTCCGCTCCTTTCCCCTCTGGACCCACAGTTCCCCCCATATGCCCCCCAAAAAACTGTCCCTCTCAGCGGCAGCCATTTTGAATAAGACCTGGCTCCATGGTTGCCCTCACATGATGGCAGCCATTTTGAAAATGGTCCACCTCCTTCCCCCTGCCCCCCTCCATGGCAGCCATTTTGAATATGGCCTGTCTCCTTCCCCCAGGGGCTATAGTAATCCATCTTCCCCCACCATCCCTCCCCGCTTATTCCTGCACCCCACTGATTCCTCCCCCCATTTTCTACCCCAGCACAAAGATATAACTGAGCGCCTGATGCCATTTTGGGTCACATTTGGCGTGATGAGGGTCTGTACAGTGTTGGCTCTTTTGGGGGGGGGGGGATAAAGAGGAGGGGATACTTGAAGATAATGCCCTGTCCCCATCCCGCCCCCTTCCACCCACGGCCCCCGCCCTCTGCTCGCTCCGGGGCTGCGGCGGGGGGGGGGGGGGGGGGAGATTTTCCCAGGGGCCCCAAAACGGGCCCAGTGGGGTAATCCTCCACTGCCTCCTCCCCTCCCCCCTTCGCGGTCCAAGGTTTGGGGAAGCTTAGCATCCCCCAAACTCCATTATGCACCACCCACACCCGTTCAGGAGTCTGATGGGTCTGGTGAACCCCCAAATTTCACCTCCCTTAAAAACAACTGTGACGTTGTGCTCCATCACGTTTAATAGAAACATGCTAACGAGCGTGAATATGATGTAACTGGAATATGCTTCATGCAAAAGGTCTCTGGTGAGGTATCGTGTGTGGTCGTCCTACTTGTATGAACGTATCGGTCTTGTATCTGAAACTAGGACTACGAAGTCTAACCCTGAGGTCCATGCAGTGTGCAGCGGACGTCAGAAAAGCAAACGGGATGTTAGGAATCATAAAAGGGATAGAGAATAAGACGGAGAATATCTCACTGCCCTCATACAAAGCCATAGTGCGCCCACATCTTGAATACGGCGTACAGATGTGGTCTCCTCATCTCAAAAAGGATAGACTGGCATTAGAAAAGGTTCAGAGAAGGGCAACTAAAATGATTAGGGGTCCCATATACGGAGAGATTAAAGAGGCTAGGACTTTATAGCTTGGAAAAGAGGAGACTACGGTGGGATATGATAGAGGTCGATAAAATTATGAGCGGTGTGGAGGAAGGGAATGAGGAAAAGTTATTTACTTGTTCTCATAACAGAAGAACTAGGGGCCACCCAATGAAATTAGTGGGCAGCAAGTTTAAAACAAATAAAAGGAAGTTGTTCTTCACCCAGCGCGCAGTCAACCTGTGGAACTCCTTGCCTGAGGAGGCTGTGAAGGCTAGGACTATAACAGGGTTTAAAAGGGAACTGGATAAATTCATGGAGATGAAGTCCATTAATGGCTATCAGCCAGGATGGGTGAGGAATGGTGTCCTTAGCCTCTGTTTGTCAGAGGGGGGTGATGGATGGCAGGAGAGAGATCACTTGATCATTGCCTGTTAGGGCCACTCACTCCGGGGCACCTGGCATTGGCCACTGTCGGTGGACAGGCTACTGGGCTGGATGGACCTTTGGTCTGACCCAGTACGGCCTCTCTTATGTTCTTATGTTCTCTCCCTGGCTCTGGGAGGGGAGTGGGGGCTGGTGGGTTAGAGCAGGGAGGACTGGGACGCAGAACTCCTGGGTTCTCTTTTTTGCAAATTATGCAAAGTGTGGACCATGAATGGTGGTGTAGAACCTTGATGGCTCCCATTGACTAGGACAATTGGTTGTCGATGGTTTATTTACCTGCCAGCCTTCCTGTGTTCCCGTGAGCCAACCCAGGAAGAATGGAGGCTGAGGGTCTCACACGCCACCGACAACATCCGGTCATTCCGGCCTGGAATACCCGATATTAGACCCAGAATCCCTTGCTCCTGGTCTTGGGTGAGGATGGTCCCAGGGGGCACTGGGTTACCCAGAAGCCTTTGCTCCCAGCCTTGAGCCCTCTGGATTTTCCCCGGCTTAGCAGGCCACGGTCTAGCTCGGCCACCAGATATGGGCTGGAAGGAGGAGCCGGCCAGAGGGATGGTGCAGGAGGCCAGATTGGACAGTCCCATCCTGGTCTTAATGTCTAGGACCCCTCTGGGAGGAGGAATGGCTGGAGAACCCTAAAAGAGACACCCCACCCCACCCCAGGAACCTAACCTGAGGACACGGACACGGACATACCCCAGGGCGACCTCAGAGCCGCCAGATGGCTGGATTTTACCCAGGAGCCCCTGCTCTCTGGGCAACTATAACTGGACCAGGGTTACCCAGAAGCCCTTGCTCCCAGCCCAAAGCAAGGATACGCCCAGAGGGCGCTGAGGCCGGGGGACCTACCTGAGAGCAGCCCGATGCTCAGGTACAGGTGGGTCAGGCTGGTGGCGAAGGACGCCAGGAGCAGGCCCAGCCCCGAGAGGAAGCCCCCGGCCATCACCACGGGGCGGGCGCCGTACTGGGTGCTGAAGGCGCTGCCCACCGGACCTGCAGGGGGTGGCAGAGAGACCTTCGTTAACCGGCGATGCAGCTGACTCTGGGGGAAGAGTGGGGTGCTCCCTCCTACCCTCCAGAAGAGGGTCAGGACACCTGCCCCACCCCGAGTCAACCCCCCCAAACTCACTAGCGAATTGCTGCACCGCGATCCCGATGGAGGTGATCCAGGAGACCCTCCCCGCCTGCTCCCCGAAGTACCCCACAAACTCCATGAAGAAGACGCCGAAGGAGCGGATCACCCCGAAAACCAGCGCTGACTGGAAGAAGGCGGCCAGCACCACCATCCAGCCCCAGCCCCCGTCGGGGGGCTCGGGGTGCACCACCGGCATTGGGGCTCACTGCAGGAGAGAGAGTGTGGGGGGGGGTTAGAAAAGGCTCTTTTGCACAGGTCCTCCAGTCCCGGCCTCTCCCAGCAGGGGGTGCTGTGGGGTGCGGGGCAGGGGGGCTGGCTGTGGCGGTGGGGGGGGGGGCCTCCCGGTTCCCTTTGCATCTCTCGCTTGGGCTCGAACCAGACAGGGGGCCAACTCTACTGCCCCCCACAAAGACTCCGTGCGCCCCCTTCCCGGCCCCATGCCTGGGGCTCTGGTCAGCCCCCCATGTCTCCCTCCCCCCCATACCGGGGGCTCTCCCCCATTCTGGTGTCTGTGTGTCCCCCATCTCTCCCTATACCAGGGGCCCCCATTCCCCCCATGCCAGGGGCCGTGACACCTCCCTCTCCCTCCCCCAGTCTTATTTCTCTTCTTTCCGTCTGGGAGATCGGTCATGTAGGGGGTCAACACGGTAAGCTCCGTTGGCGGGGGGGGGGGCACCATTCAATTGGAAGACCCTAATTTTTGCCCTCTATAGGCAATCCCAGAGGCACCCAACGCCGCTGGTTTTGCTAACCCGAGGCTGGGGGGGAGACCCCTCCTTCCCCCTCAAATCAACAGGCCTCACCCCGCCGCTAGACCGGCCGCAAAGTGGATGAAGCTAGATCGGAACGAAGCCCCCTCAATCCAGAGTCGCCGCAGACGTTCAGGGCACGATTAAACCAGACGTATCGCGCGCCAAGGAGAGCGAAAATGCTACCGCCCGGGACGACAGAGGCCAACGGAAGTTCCCCTGCACGTCGGGAAACGTACGTAACACTTGAAGTCGGCTTTGCAATAAGTTTGGGCCTCCCGACCTGGTCGGTAGCAGGAAGGCGTGTCAAGTTTGCGGACGATACCAAACTAGGAGTGCCTTGGAGGACAGGATTAAAATTCAAAATGATCTGGACACACTGGAGAAATCATCTGAAGTCAATAGGATGAAATTCAATAAGGATAAATGCAAAGTACTCCATTTAGAAAGGAACAATCAGTTGCACACATACAAATGGGGAAATAACTTCCTAGGAAGGAGAACTGTGGAACGGGATCTGGGGGGTCACAGAGGATCACAAGCGAAATACGAGTCAGCAGAGTAACCCTGTTGTCAAAAAAGCGAACGACATTCTGGGCTGGATCAGCAGGAACGTCGGAAGCAAGACACGAGAAGTGATTCTTCCGCTCTACCCCGCGCTGGTACGGCCTCATCTGGAGCGTTGTGTCCGGTTCCGGGTGCCACACTGCCGGAAAGATGTGGACCAATTGGAGAGAGTCCAGAGAAGAGCAACCAAAAGGATGAAAGGTCTAGAAAACATGAGCGATGAGAGAAGATTGAAAACATTGGGTTTGTTTAGTCTGGAGAAGAGACGACTGAGAGGGGACGTGATCACAGTTTTCGAGTACATAAAAGGTTGTTACAAGGAGGAGGGAGAAAAATTCTTCTTAACCTCTGAGGACAGGACCGGAAGCAGTGGGCTTGAATTGCAGCAAGGACGGTTTCGGTTGGACATTAGGAAAAACTTCCTACCTGTCAGGGTGGTTAAGCGCTGGAATAAATTGCCCAGGGAGGTGGTGGAATCTCCATCATTGGGGATTTTTAAGAGTAGGTTAGACAAACACCTGTCAAGGATGGTCTAGATCAGTGGTCCCCAACGCAGTGCCTGCGGGCACCATGGCGCCCGCTGGGGCATTTATGTGTGCCCGCCTGCCGACAAGGGAGCGCTTCCGCTGGACAACCAGCCGCTGAGGAGTGCGGCCGCCGGACAACCAGCCACCGAAATGCCTCTGAGAAGTGGCAACGCCAAGAAGCGTTGTCACCGCTTTTCGGCGGCGACGCTTCTCGACGGTGCCGCTTCTCGGCGGCATTTTGGCGGCTGGTCGTCCGGTGCCTGCCACTCTCTTCTGGGAACATGAAGATGCTACTGCAACGGAAAGGTTGGGGACCACTGGTCTAGATAATACTTAGTCCTGCCCTGAGTGCAGGGGACTGGACTGGATGACCTCTCAAGGTCCCATCCAGTTCTGATTCCATGATTTAGCAATTCATATGAAAATGATCAGGGGTCTAGGGCACATGACTTATGAGGAGAGGCTGAGGGAACTGGGATTGTTTAGTCTGCAGAAGAGAAGAGTGAGGGGGGATTTGATAGCTGCTTTCAACTACCTGAAGGGGGGATCCAAAGAGGATGGAGCTCGGCTGTTCTCAGTGGTAGAAGATGACAGAACAAGGAGCAATGGTCTCAAGTTGCAAAGGGGGAGGTTTAGGTTGGATATTAGGAAAAACTTTTTCACTAGTAGGGTGGTGAAGCACTGGAATGGGTTCCCTAGGGAGGTGGTGGAATCTCCATCCTTAGAGGTTTTTAAGGCCCAGCGTGACAAAGCCCTGGCTGGGGTGATTTAGTTGGGGTTGGTCCTGCTTTGAGCAGGGGGTTGGACTAGATACCTCCTGAGGTCCCTTCCAACCCTGAGATTCTATGATTCTCCATATTTGTAGCTCGTGATATACAAGCAAACCGCAGAAGGACAAAACCGAGTTGAAAACAGTAGATTTGGGAGGGCGGGGATTGTGGGGGCGTGCCCCCCAGAAGTACGTAACGGACACATTGGGTCAGACCAAAGGTCCATACCGTCCAGTGTCCTGTCTTCCGACAGCGGCCGGACGCTTCGGAGGGAACGAACAGAACGGGGCAACATCTGAGCCAGGGATCAGCAACTTTTGGCCCGCGGCCCGCCAGGGTAAGCCCCCTGGCGGGCCGGGCCAGTTTGTTTACGTGCCGTCTCCGCAGGTGCGGCCAATCGCCGCTCCCACTGGCCGACCCGGTTGAAGAAACTTGTTGATGCCTGCAACCCAATGGAGCTGGGGATGAGGGTTTGGGAGGGGCTCAGGGCTGGGGCGCAGGGGTGAGGGCTGCGGGGTGGGGCCAGGAATGAGGGGTTCAGGGTGCGGGAGGGGGCTCTGGGCTGGGGCAGGGGGTGCTGGAGGGGGTCAGGGCTCTGCGGTGGGGGTGCAGACTCTGGGGTGGGGCCAGGGATGAGGGGTTTTGGGGGGCTCAGGGCTGGGGGTTGGGGGGCTGTAGGGGGTCAGGGCTCTGGGCTGGGGCAAGATGAGGGGTTTTGGGGGGCTCAGGGCTGGGGCAGGGGGTTGGGGTGCTGTAGGGGGTCAGGACTCTGGGCTGGGGCCAGAGATGAGGGGTTTGGGGTGCAGGAGGGGGTTCTGAGATGGGGGGGCTCAGGGCTGGGGCAGGGGGTGCTGGAGGGGGTCAGGGCTCTGCGGTGGGCGTGCAGGCTCTGGGGTGGAGCCAGGGATGAGTGGTTTGGGGTGCAGGAGGGGATTCCGGGTTGGAGGGGGGCTCAGGGCTGGGGCAGGGGGTTGGGGTGCTGGAGGGGGTCAGGGCTGTGGGCTGGGGGTGCAGGCTCTGGGGTGGGGCCAGGGATGAGGGGTTTGGGGTGCAGGAGAGGGGTCCGGGTTGGGGGGGCTCAGGGGTGGGGCAGGGGGTCCGTGGCCCCCCTCCCCAGCCCCCATTGGCCTGGTTTGAAAACCTCTGGTCTAGATAATTCCTAGTCCTGCCATGAGCGCAGGGGACTGGACTAGACGACCTCTCGGGGTCCCTTCCCGTCCCACGATTCTCCGAAGGGAAATTGTTCTAGTCAACGGCTGGTGCACAAGTGGATTAAGCTGGATCGGAACCACGCCCTCTTCACCCGGAGTCTCCACGGATATTCAAGAGCCGCTGACGGGACTTTCATTTACATTTTCATTTCTGCTGATTAGTATTCATTTCCCCCTCCCGCCGGGGCCCGATTCCGCTTCCCCGTGAACTGGCTGGTCGGTGCAAACGCGGATAATCCGCTTTCAGAGTGGATCCCTTAATCCGAATTAACGTCCCAGTGTAGACAAACCCCTTAAGAGGATCAGAAATATATTCCCGCCCCCCCCCTCCCAGCCTTCGGTGACGGTTAAGGGTAAAACAGCAATAAATTGATGCCCCCAAATGCACCCCCCCACACCAGCGTGCTGAACGGTTTAATCTTGCAACCAGGGTTTTATTAACATTAGCCCCCAGCACAGCCAAGACATACCAGGGAGAACTCACCTCCATCACCCCCATGATTGCATGCCTCCTTTGCTGTCCCGTCCCCCCCCCCCGCCCAAATCAGCAGCACCAAAAGCAGCCAGAAGGGATCTGGGATGGAGGGGGGTATTACCGCTTTAGCTAGGTGACCCCCCCCCCCCGCCCCAGGCTCACTCCAGAGAAGGGGGAAGCAACAGCATCGGGGGGGGGGGGGCTAGTCTAGGGTCTCCCCCTCCCCCACCACCAGAGCTACTGTGGACAGGGTCAAAGTCTATCGAATCGCAGCAGGAAACCAGGGACCTCCAAACACCATTTCCTCCCTCCCCTCCTCCAGCCCGGGGGGGGGGGGGGGCGATCGCCCCCCACCCCCGGCCAGGCGTTACACCTGTATACCAGTCTGGTCTCTGATCTTCCCCTCCCCACCCCGCTCCTTACCTGGCCGAGCATCACATCAGCCTCCGCTGCTCCCCCGAGAAAGCCAGGGCAAAAAAATCCCCCCTCCCCCCTCGCTGCACGCCCCCTTCAGAACCCCCCTGGGCGTTATACTCAGATACCAGCCTGCTCCCCTCCCCCCCCAGCCTTCCCGGGGGCTGGCGATCCAGGGCCCCCTTAAGAAGGGGGGGGAGGAGATGCGAGGATCAATGAACCCCACAAATCCGAACCCGCCCCCTCCCCCGCCGGGCGCTACAGCCGGGCCGCCCGCTCACGTGGACCGCCCCGGCCGGGCCACCTTGTTGCAAGGTTCCAAGGGGGCGGGGCGCAGCGGCCGCGCAATCTTGTTGCAAGGTTCCAAGGGGGCGGGGCGCGCCCAGACTGAAGCCGGTGAGGGGAGGCCACGCCCCCTTCGCCCCGCCTCCCGGTCTCACCCCACCGGCGCAGGCGCAGACGCTGCTGGGCTGTATCCGCTGACATGGGCTTAATTTGTGGGCACGCCTCCTGTTCCTACCCCCCCTCCCCCCCCCAGGCACGGGGCAGTTGGGGGGCGGGGGCGGAGCTAAGGGGCTCCCCTGTGCGTGCACAGAGGGGGCATCGGGGGGGGCTATGGGGCTGCACAGAGAGGACATCGGGGGGCTATGGGGCTGCACAGAGGGGGCATCGGGGGGCTATGGGGCTGCACAGAGGGGGCATCAGAGGGGCTATGGGGCTGCACAGAGAGGACATCGGGGGGCTATGGGGCTGCACAGAGGGGGCATCAGGGGGGCTATGGGGCTGCACAGAGGGGGCATTGGGGGCTATGGGGCTGCACAGAGGGGGCATCAGGGGGGCTATGGGGCTGCACAGAGGGGGCATCGGGGGGCTATGGGGCTGCACAGAGGGGGCATCAGGGGGGCTATGGGGCTGCACAGAGGGGGCATTGGGGGCTATGGGGCTGCACAGAGGGGGCATCAGGGGGGCTATGGGGCTGCACAGAGGGGGCATCAGGGGGGCTATGGGGCTGCACAGAGGGGGCATCGGGGGGCTATGGGGCTGCACAGAGGGGGCATCGGGGGGCTATGGGGCTGCACAGAGGGGGCATCGGGGGGGCTATGGGGCTGCACAGAGGGGGCATCCGAGGGGCTATGGGGCTGCTGTGTGCCCTGCGCAGAGGAAACATCTGGGCAGGTGGGGGGGCTATGGGGCTGCACAGAGGGGACATGGGGGGAGCTATGGGGCTGCACAGAAGGGACATTGGGGGGCTATGGGGCTGCACAGAAGGGACATCGGGGGATCTATGGGGCTGCACAGAAGGGACATTGGGGGCCATGGGGTTACACAGAGGGGTATTGGGGGGTTATGGGGCTGCACAGAGGGGACATCGGGGGAGCTATGGGGCTGCACAGAGGGGGCATCAGGGGGGCTATGGAGCTGCACAGCGAGGACATCGGGGGGCTATGGGGCTGCACAAAGGGGCAGCGGGGGGGCTATGGGGCTGCACAGAGAGGGCATCGGGGTGGGCTATGGGGCTGCCGTGTGCCCTGCGCAGAGAGGGGGAATGGGGCTGCACAGAGGGGACATCTGGGGTCTATGGGGCTGCACAGAGGCGACATCGGGGGGGCTATGGGGCTGCACAGAGGGGGCATCGGGGGGGCTATGGGGCTGCACAGAGGGGGCATCGGGGGGCTATGGGGCTGCACAGAGGGGGCATCGGGGGGGCTATGGGGCTGCACAGAGGGGGCATCCGAGGGGCTATGGGGCTGCTGTGTGCCCTGCGCAGAGGAAACATCTGGGCAGGTGGGGGGGCTATGGGGCTGCACAGAGGGGACATGGGGGGAGCTATGGGGCTGCACAGAAGGGACATTGGGGGGCTATGGGGCTGCACAGAAGGGACATCGGGGGATCTATGGGGCTGCACAGAAGGGACATTGGGGGCCATGGGGTTACACAGAGGGGTATTGGGGGGTTATGGGGCTGCACAGAGGGGACATCGGGGGAGCTATGGGGCTGCACAGAGGGGGCATCAGGGGGGCTATGGAGCTGCACAGCGAGGACATCGGGGGGCTATGGGGCTGCACAAAGGGGCAGCGGGGGGGCTATGGGGCTGCACAGAGAGGGCATCGGGGTGGGCTATGGGGCTGCCGTGTGCCCTGCGCAGAGAGGGGGAATGGGGCTGCACAGAGGGGACATCTGGGGTCTATGGGGCTGCACAGAGGCGACATCGGGGGGGCTATGGGGCTGCACAGAGGGGGCATTGGGGGGGGCTATGGGGCTGCACAGAGGGGGCATCGGGGTGGGCTATGGGGCTGCCGTGTGCCCTGCACAGAGGAAACATCTGGGCAGGTGGTGGGGGGCTATGGGGCTGTACAGACAGGACATTGGGGGACCTCAAGATCCCCTCTAGTGGAAGTTCATCTCCTCGGGCTGAGGCAGGGCCCCCCCTGACAGCCGTTTGTCCAACCTGTTCCCAGACACCCCCAGTGACCAGAGGGGTGTGGCAGAGGCCACGCTTTGGAGAACGATGGAATAGTCCAAGCCGATGGTATCGACTTTATAAACCGTCCGAGCCTCTTCTTGGGGCTTCGGGTTGCGGTTCCTGAGCTCGGAGCGGAAGGGAGAAACACCGGAGAGGTAATTCACGCAAATCCCCGATGCACCCAACAAGTCTGGGGACGTTTTCCTGCGGCAGTTTGCAGGGACCGGTTTAACTGGTCCGAGAGGCCCCGGAGACAAAACACTTGGCCCTGCCAGGAAGGAGGTCACTGGCGCGTCTGAAGTTGATGATAAACCGGGGAGGGTTCGGAGAAGAGCTACTGGAACGATTCAAAGATTAGACTGAGAGATGCCAGGTGCTGGGTCTGTTTAGCTTCACGGAGAGAAGGTGAAGGGATGATTTGATCCCGGTCTACAAGGGGGAACGGAGATTTGATTTAGACTCTTCCATCTAACAAGAGCCAACAGCCGAACGTTGAAGCTAGACCAATTCAGACAGGCAATCAGGCATTAATTTTGGTTAATTACTCTCACTGTTTAAAAAAAATTGCACCTTCTTTCCAGTCTGAATTGGACTAACTTCATCTTCCAGCCATTGGAAATATCCTGGAATATTTCTCCTGTCTCGTGTGGCCCGGGGAAATGCCAACATCCGGGCAAGCTGCAGAAGGGAGAGCAGATACTCCCCAAAACTGGTGGGTAACACTGAAGTTAGACTCCCCAACCAGCTCCTGGTCCCCCACGCTGGTTATCGAGAAGCCGAAAAAAGAAATCACACAGCGCCCTTTATTGCAGTCCAGTTCTCTGGCTCCCAACCAGCACCTCGGTCCAGTGCAGTGAGAAGTTATTTAAAACCTCTGCTCACTATACAAAATGTTCTTCTGACCCCAAAAGGGGCCAGCCACGTTGGTGTATCCATCAGGTGTATCCCCGGGCTCCTTTCCATGGGTTCTTTGTCCCGCGGATGACCCTTAACGGGCTATCAGACAGTGTTGATGGCAATCTGTCTGGGGGCGTCACCCACAGCGGCACACCGGGAGCAAGTCACCCCTCGGCCATCTCTTGGTGACGCTACGTGGATTGGGATCCTGGGTGGGATCGCCCTAAGCCGGGTTCCCTACCCCCTGAATATTTCTCACGACATGTCTCTGGCCCTCTTCCGATTGATCACCCTACTCCTTGAATTGTGGCCGCCAGTCCTGGACAGAGGATCCGGGCAGCCAAACCCGGAGGTAACATAACCTCTCCGCTCCTGCCCGCCATCCCCTTTTTGATGCGGTCAAGGATTGCGGGCATAGGTGGTAAGTTTTACTTTTCATCCAGGGGTGCTCTACCCTGAGGCCCCACCCCCACGGAGCCCCCTCTCTCACTCTGCCCCCTCCCTCGCTCCACCGCTCAAGACCCCAACCCTCGCTCTGTCCTCTCCCCCAAGGCTCCTCCCTTGCTCCGTTCCCCTCCCCCAATCCCCCTCCCTCACCTCACCCCTCAAGACTCCAACCTTCACTCCGCCCCCTCCCCTGAGGCCCCGCCCTCATTCCGCCCCTCCCCTGAGGGCCCGCCCTCGCTCCGCCTCTTTCCACCCCCACTCAGCTCCCTCCCCCGAGGCCCCACCCTCATTCCACCCCTCCCCTGAGAGCCCACCCTTGCTCCGCCTCTTTCCATCCCCACTCCTCTCCCTCCCCCGAAGCCCCGCCCTCGCTCCGCCCCCTCCTGCAAGGCCCCACCCTCGCTTCGCCCCCCCTCCCCCGAGCCCCCAATTAGCTGATCAGGGGTGCCGTCAAACAGCTGTGGCACCCACTTTTTTTTTCTATGGGTGCTCCGGGGCTGGAGCACGGGGCCCGGGACAGAGGGTAGCAGATTGGACGGAGGAACCTGTGATGAGCCAACCCTTGTGCTGGGTTGAAAGCCCGGTTCCTTCATCAATGATACTTCGCAACATGTGTGTGTGTTTTGTGTGTGTGATGCCCCTTGCTGGAGAGGATCTGTGGGTGGGTGTTGTGTATTTGGAGGGGCGGGGGAATGAATTAGCGACACAGTCCAACCCTTTTAGCAAAGCGTTGGGTTGCAGCTCTTTTGCCGGCGGGACATTTTCGCAGCAGGCCTGATGCCGGGGTAGATGGGCCCATGGCTCTGATGTGAGGAGGCGGGGCTGGGGGATAGCGGGCTGGGTGGGTGGGAGGGCGGGGGGGGCCGCTGCGGGAGACTGGGGTCCCCGGTTGGAATTGTTAATTCCGAACGGGTACCGATCGCCGGCGCCGGGGGATGGGTCGGGAACCCGACCCCGCTGCATTCGGCGGACGCAGATGGAGCGCTCGGGCCAAAGCAGGGGTTTAAGTACAGGACCGGCTGAGGTTCCCGAGCACGGCGGCCCGGGCCTGGGGGCCTGGTGTGCAGAGACCCCTCGGCCTGCCGCTCGGAAAGTGTCTCCCGCGGAGGTTCAGTGGGTCACAGCCCCCTTCCGCAGGTGGAGAAACTGAGTCACGGAGCCGCGACGCGGCTTCACCCGGGAATCCTGTATCGCACTCTGGGGCACCATCCAGGGCTACCGTGTCTCCCCCCGCCCCCACCGCCGCCACACACACCCACACTCCCTGGGAATGAGGGAGAAGGAACTGGGAATGAACTAGGAGTGTGAGGCCAGCCGCTTCCAGTAGGGGGCAGCCCCGGGCTGCAGAATGGGCTGGGAGGGGGGGTGGTTCCGGAGAGATGGATCCGGTGCGGGCGGGCAGGGGGGGGAGTGTGTCTCAGGGGTTGTTTTGGTTTGTCTTGGCCATCGGTCCTGGAAGTTTCTAGCTGATCTGTTTCCTTCTGCCCCCGCCCCCCACCCCCCAGCCAGGCAGTAATGCAGGAAACTGGGAGGAAGTTTTTTGGGGGGGCGGACTGGAAGCTGTGCAACACCCCCCCCAAACCTGCAGCATGGAGGGGGGCGGTGGTGTGCGTGGGCATGCACGAGGAAGGAGATGGGGGGGACACACAGGGGTACGTGATTGTGCTCCGGGTGTCGGCTGTTTGTGTGTGGGGAGGAGCGGGGGGAATGGGGAGTGTTGTTTGTGGAGCCGGGGGGGGGGGGGGGGGGGGACGGGGACGTGGGATTGTGTTTAGCTGTGTTTTGTCCCACTGCAAAAGGCGGGTGCATAAGCAGCCGCCCCGCCCCAGAGGTGGCCGCATCTCAGCGCTTGGTGAGGGGTCCCTTGTAACCAGCTGCCCCGCCCCAGAGGTGGCCGCATCTCAGCGCTTGGTGAGGGGTCCCTTGTAACCAGCTGCCCCGCCCCAGAGGTGGCCGCATCTCAGAGCCTGGTGAGGGCCCCAGAGGTGGCCACAACTCAGTGCCAGGCGAGGGGTCCCCGGATAACCAGCCGCCCCGCCCCAGAGGTGGCCGCATCTCAGCACCGGATGAGGGGTCTCTCAGTAACCAGCCGCCCCACCCCAGAGGTGGCCGCATCTCAGCGCCGGGCGAGGGGTCCCTGGATTACCAGCCGCCCCGCCCCAGAGGTGGCCACATCTCAGCGCCGGGCGAGGGGTCACTGGATAACCAGGCTGAAATAGTCCAAGGAAGCAGAGGAACCAGGGCAGCAGGCTGGATACCGGGCTAGATGGGCCCATCGCTCTAATCTGTCTGGGCTCCCCTCTCTGCCTTCCCGGCCTTACCCCGCCTCCCCCTGGCCCAAGGCCTTGCTGCCTCGTTGGGGCCGTGACTCACCCCGCCCCCTCCGAGTTCGCTGGGGTGTGTGTTTGTGTGTGTGTGGGGGGGGGGCAGGGATGACGTCTTCGCACCTGTTTCCTGCTTCTGTGACTGTTGCGGAAGGAGCTGGGGGGGGGGACCCCATCTCCGCACCCCACCCCACCCTCTTGCCGGCTCTGAGCCACAGGAAGGAAATCCGGCCAGCTGGATTGTAGGGTCGCTGGCGGAGACCGGAGCCCCGCTGATTCTGTGGGGGGGAGGGGCGGGTGTCGGGGTTTTCTAGGGCCCGTGAAGTTGACAGCTATGCTTTGGCTGCTTGTGGGTAAGGCAGGGGAAATCCTCTCGGGTGTGGGGCAGTACGGGGGCTAGGATACACAATGCTACCTAGGGGGCACCAACTGCCATCTGGCCCCAGCGCAGGGGGACTGGCTGGCTCAGGGGGGCGGGGAATGGGGTACGGGGCTGGTCCCCTCTAGGGGGCGCCGGCTCCTATCCAGCCCCACAAATCGAAACTCCCCCACCCTTTTTCCTGAGGGCTAGCGTCTATGACCTGCCCCCCGCCCCCCATCCCCTCCAGAAGTGAACCTCACACATCAAGGAGTGAGGCTGTCTACACCTGTTGTGCAGGGGAGAACTGGACTAATAATCGAGGGTGCCTGTTTCTGTACTAAAGGTGTAGGACTCCTGGGTTCTCTCCCTGGCCCTGGGAGGGGAGTGGGGGCTGGCGGGTTAGAGCAGGGGGGGCTGGGAGCCAGGACTCCTGGGTTCTCTCCCCAGCTCTGGGAGGGGAGTGGGGGCTAGTAGTTAGAGCGGGGGGGCTGGGAGCCAGGACTCCTGGGTTCTCTCCCTGGCTCTGGGAGGGGAGTGGGGGCTGGTGGGTTAGAGCAGGGGGGGCTGGGAGCCAGGACTCCTGGGTTCTCTCCCCAGCTCTGGGAGGGGAGTGGGGGCTGGTGGGTTAGAGCAGTGGGGGGTTGGGAGCCAGGACTCCTGGGTTCTCTCCCCAGCTCCAGGAGGGGAGTGGGGGCTGGTGGGTAGAGCAGGGGGGCAGGGAGCCAGGACTCCTGGGTTCTCTCCCCAGCCCTGGGAGGGGAGTGGGGGCTGGCGGGTTAGAGCAGGAGGGGTGGGGAGCCAGGACTCCTGGGTTCTCTCCCCGGCTCTGGGAGGGAAGTGGGGGCTGGTGGGTTAGAGCAGAGGGAGCTGGGAGCCAGGACTCCTGGGTTCTCTCCCCGGCTCTGGGAGGGGAGTGGGGGCTAGTGGTTAGAGCAGGGGGGCTGGGAGCCAGGACTCCTGGGCTCTCTCCCCAGCTCTGGGAGGGGAGTGGGGGCTAGTGGTTAGAGCAGGGGGGCTGGGAGCCAGGACTCCTGGGTTCTCTCCCGGCTCTGGGAGGGGAGTGGGGGCTGGTGGTTGGAGCAGGGGGGGCTGGGAGCCCGGACTCCTGGGTTCTCTCCCCGGCTCTGGGAGGGGAGTGGGGGCTGGTGGGTTAGAGCAGGGGGGGCTGGGAGCCCGGACTCCTGGGTTCTCCCCGGCTCTGGGAGGGGAGCAGGGCCTAGTGGCTGAGTCCGAATTCACCCCGGGGTTGCTGAGAGCAGAATGCAGCCCCGTGCCCCCACTTGCAGTTTGGGGGGTGACTCTGGCAGGACCCTTGATCCAAATGGTGCCCCCCCTCGCCCGCCAGCTCTTCAGGAAGCTCCCAGCTCAGGCAGTGACGCGCTGTGGGGACACTGGCAGGACACAGCTGCCCGGGATCCATTGTTAGGGCAGGAAGCTGGGCTGGGGCGTGTCTCTGGGGGCCCCCCCCTGCCCCACCCCTCTTCAGTGAGCACAGACAGCAGGACAGGGAGCCAGGACGCCTGGGTTCTCTCCCTGGCTCTGGGAGGGGAGTGGGGGCTGGTGGGTTAGAGCAGGGGGGGCTGGGAGCCTGGACTCCTGGGTTCTCTCCCTGGCTCTGGGAGGGGAGTGGGGGCTGGTGGGTTAGAGCAGGGGGGGCTGAGAGCCTGGACTCCTGGGTTCTCTCCTCAGCTCTGGGAGGGGAGTGGGGGGCTGGTGGGTTAGAGCGGGGGGGCTGGGAGCCAGGACTCCTGGGTTCTCTCCGCGGCTCTGGGAGGGGAGTGGGATCCAGTGGGCTACAGCTGGGAGCCAGGACTCCTGGGTTCTCTCCCTGGTTCTGGGAGGGGAGTGGGATCCAGTGGGCTTATGAAAAGTGGGGTGGGGGTGACACCCCCATTCTCTTTGTCAGGCTGCGGTTCTGTGTCCCGCCCTGCCCGGAGCCCCTCTCACCCCTCTGAGGGAACCGGCCTACCCCAGGGCAGCCCAGCATGACCCCTGGGGCTTTTCGCTTCTCTCTCACCCCAGAAGAAGACGCATGTGGTTTGTGGGCTGTGGATTTGCAGGAGCAGAGGGAGAGAAAAGAGTCACTGGCCCAAGGCTAAACAGTGAGTTTGCAGCAGAGCTGGGGAGAGAACCCAGGAGTCCTGGCTCCCAGCCCCCCCTGCTCTGACCCACCAGCCCCCACTCCCCTCCCAGAGCCAGGGAGAGAACCCAGGAGTCCTGCCTCCCAGCCCCCCCTGCTCTGACCCACCAGCCCCCACTCCCCTCCCAGAGCTGGGGAGAGAACCCAGGAGTCCTGGCTCCCAGCCCCCCCTGCTCTAACCCACCAGCCCCTACTCCCCTCCCAGAGCTGGGGAGAGAACCCAGGTGTCCTGGCTCCCAGCCCACCCTGCTCTAACCCACCAGCCCCCACACCCCTCCCAGAGTCAACTGGTAAAACTAAAGACTGGATCCTGGAAAAACCAAGGGACACTGGATTGAGGTAGCCAGGTGGGATCTGTTGTGGGCAATTCTGCCTTCCCTATCATCATTTGTGTCCGAGTGGGGACTTTCCTTCCTTTCCTCTTCTCCCCCCACCCCCATATGTGGCTGCATCTCAGCGCTGGGCGAGGGGTCCCTGTGTAACCAGCTGCCCCGCCCCAGAGGTGGCTGCATTTCAGTGCTGGGCGTGCTGGCCCCAGGGCGGCGCTAGGGGGTGCTGTGGGGCGGGGAGGGGGCGGGGGTGCTCTCCCCCGGCAGGCAGGGCCTTGCTAAACAAAACGCAACAGTGCCTCTGGCCAAAACAGCTTTATTGAACCAGCCACCGCGACGCATGTTGAGCGGCTACAAGGGAGTGAGGCCAGACCCGGCTTTTGACAGATACCCTCCAAATCCGCCCCCACACACACCGACCCAAACCTCTCCCCCACCGGAGCACCACGGCGGAGCCGGGACTTGAAAGTCCATTTTGCCCCACAGCGTTTTGTGTCCATACATAATATTCCCATCTCTGCAATTTACCCCCGTTCGCTTGTTTCCCGGCAACATGTGCTTGTATCTGGTGGGGGCGGGGGTGTTTTCAAATCCCAGAAGAACTACGGGAGGTGGGGGGGGGAGGTTAAATATGACACTGCACCCCTCCAGTAGCCAGCACTAGGAATAGCTGTGAAATTTCCCCTCTAGGGGGCGCCAGCTGTGGATTGGCCCAAGGGTGGGTGACTGGCTGGCTAAGTGGGGTGGGGTCTTTCCCCTATAGGGGGCGGCGGCTCCCATCTGGCCCCAGGGCGGGGACTGGCTTGCTCAGGGGGGCGGGGAATGGGACCCGGGCCCTGTCCCCTCTAGGGGGCGCCGGCTCCGTATCCAGGCCCATGACGGGGCGGCTGGCCGGCTCAGGGGGTGGGGAACGGGACCCAGGGCCTGTCCCCCCACCTCGAGCGGCCCTGTGTATATACCCAGCGGCAAAGACCACCTTCCTTACGTTTGGTAATGGGAACCGGTCCCATCGTTGGGTGAACGTGTGCGTGATAGACAGAGAGTAACTGACCCCTTCTAGGTCGGGAGTAGGAGGTGGGCGAGAGAGAGGTGTGTGTTCTAGGTCCGTCTACAGCCCCCTTGCGAGGATGGTCATGTGAACCCAACCTATCAGGTCTAGACTGCGCTGTCTGCACCATCTACTTCTTGGCTAGCCATTCTAGACTGCCCAACCTAGACTGGATTAGCCATTCTAGACTGTGCTAGCCTTCCTAGATGGTGCTAGATGGGTCCAGGCTGTGGCATCCCTTCCTAAGCTATGGTTTCTAGATTGGGCTGTCGTTCTAGACTGGGCTATCCATTCCTAGGCTATCAGTACTAGACTGTGCTGTCCTGGATGGTGTTATCCATTCCTTGTTCGTGAATTCTCGACTACACTAGCCATGCTAGGTTGTGCTCTCCATTATAGGCAGCCCCGTCTGTTCCAGACAGCACAAACGGTTCAGAGACTATGGGTTCTAGATTGGGTTATCATTCTAGACAGGGCTTTTCATTCCTAGGCAACCCATTCTAGGCTGGGGGATCCCTTCCTACTCTTCATTCTAGATTGGGCAATCTGCTCTAGACCATGCTATCCATTCCTATGACAATGGTTCTAGACTACACTATCCATTCTAGAATGGGCTATCTATTCTGGGCTGCCCTATTTGTTCTAGACTTTACTCCATTATCCATTCCACCCCACACTATCCATTCCTAGGTTGTTTTAGACTATGTTATGCATTCTAGACTCTCCTTTCCCATCTGCTCTTCCCCCTGACAATCGGAAGGCGATAAACTCCTCATTCCAGAACCACAGCTCCCTCCCTTTCCCCCACATGCCGTGAAGCACCAGAGGTTCCAGACCTCTTCTGGAGCAGCAAAGACCAGTTGCTGCTGGAGTTCTGAGCTTTACTCTAGGGCCACTGTGATCCCAGATCCCTCTCTTGCCCCACTAACCTGCTCTGACTTTAATTGTTTTGGGGGAGTAGGGGGTGGCCTCAGTCCTTATAATTTATTGCATCAGCTCTTCTGTTCTGATGTCAAATGTCTTGCACCTTGCAGTATTCCAGATCCAGAGGGATTCCCGATCTAATGATACAGCCCATCAATGAGCTGTATTCTAGACCCATGGATAATCTAGAACCTTAGCTGGGACCAGAGACTCAACATTCTGCATCACTCTAGCTTTGGTAACCAGAGCTTGAAATGCCCAAAGGCCATCTGGCAAAGTGGATACGGAAGGGTTACAGATTAATAATCTAGAACCCCTGCTCTGGAAGCCCTTGAGCAGAGAGGTTCCACAATCTGGAGATAGAGCCTAGAACCCAGGATCTGGTAGACAGGAGGCCTCAGAGGTTCTAGTATCTGGAGACATAATATTGAGAGGCAGCCTGGAAGTCAGGAACCCATAGCCAGAAGACATCAGAGGCCATATGTTATGGGGGACCTGGATCATCTACATTTTAACAATCCAGAACCTCTGCTCCTGAAACCTTTGATCCAAGAGGCTCCAGACTCGGTGGATGGAATATTTAGATTCAGGAAATAACAGATGCTGGAACCCAGGATTCTGTAACGAGGAGAGCTCAGAGAGGATCTGGACTCTGGAGCTGGAATATGTAGACGCAGGAAGAATATAGTCTAGAACCCACAATCCTGTAGACAAGACACCTCAGATATTCTGGATCCCATATCCAGATAAATGCAGGTGTTCTACATCTAGGATAACATAGCCTAGAACACCAGATACCTTAGGTTCTAGACTCCAACCAGCTAAACTCCAGAAGGTCCCCAGACCTTAGGATCAAACTCCTTGCTTTGCGACACCTCACGCTTCCAGAGATCTCCAACACATCAAGAGCCTTTCTGCAACGGACCTGCCACAATACAACTCTAGAACCGTCTAGAGCGGGCAATTAACTAACACAAGGTCAAGTGGCCGAGCTACAAAAGCCGTTTCCATTTGCTCCAAGCACTAACGTTGCAAAGCAAATTAAAGCAACAAAAAAGACACCCCCCGACTTGGGGGCAATTAAAAAAATATAGATAGATACATGTCAGAAAAAGCCACTGTCAGCAAAAAACAACAGCATTTAATTCTTTAAAGAACCTTTGTGAAAAAAGAAAATAAAACACCTTAAACCAGCATCAAGCCAGAGGCATTAGTTGTCCACAGAGACACCGTACGTAGGGGAAAGTGTAACCAGAGTGACTCTGTATTAAAACTGGTTTAAGCAAAACTCCGGAGTCACCAGTTGTCCATAGAGACTTCTAGGGTAGACTAGATCTTCAGTAAAGACTCTGTAGACAAATGGTGAATCTTTCCTTGAGTAAAATCAGAGTCAATCCAGAGTCAACCCACAGAGATTTAGAGACTGGAGTAGAACGTCTTTGAGGTCTTCATGGACCGCTGGTGACTCCTGATTTTGATAAAACTGCTGTCAAACCAGAGACATCCAGGGTCCCTAAAGATGTCCAACCTCGGTGAGAACTTAGCTGGAGTGACTTTGGGTTGACACTAGTGCCACCAAAACTGCAGAGGCACAATCAGCTGGCTAGAGAGACTTCCAGGGTGGTTAAATCAGAGTCACTCCAGAGTCACTCCTCCCAGATTTAGATGGCGATTAGAACTTCAGTGAAGTCCATGCTCAACTGGGCAACTGCTGCTTTCAGTTAAGCCAACGTCAAGCCGGCGTCATCAGTTGTCCATGGAGACCTCCAGGCTAGGGGAGAATTCAGAGTGGCTCTGGACTGAAACCGGTTTAACCAAGTGAGATATTGCCTTCCAGAGGACAACATAAATCAACTGAAAATTAAGTAGCTAAGAAAAGTTGGGGGGCGGGGGCACGGTCTCTCACAACACTCTGCCTGCAGAGCTCTGACATCACTTCCTGTGCCACAGTTATTTAAAGAACCCAGGACGCCTGGGTTCTCTCCCCAGCCCTGGGAGGGGAGTGGGGTCTGGTGGGTTAGAGCGGGGGGGGGGGGGGGGGGCTGGGAGCCAGGACTCCTGGGTTCTCTCCCTGGCTCTATGAGGGGAGTGGGGTGTAGTGGTTAGAGCAGAGGGCTGAGAGCCAGGACTCCTGGGTTCTCTCCCTGGCTCTGCGAGGGGAGTGGGGTGTAGTGGTTAGAGCAGAGGGCTGGGAGCCAGGACTCCTGGGTTCTCTCCCCAGCTCTGCGAGGGGAGTGGGGGCTAGTGGTTAGGGCAGAGGGCTGGGAGCCAGGACTCCTGGGTTCTCTCCCTGGCTCTATGAGGGGAGTGGGGTGTAGTGGTTAGAGCAGAGGGCTGGGAGCCAGGACTCCTGGGTTCTCTCCCCGGCTCTGCGAGGGGAGTGGGGTGTAGTGGTTAGAGCAGAGGCCCAGCCCAGACACTGCAGGACAACAGATGCTATGAAAGGGGTTCACGACCAGCGGGCCCCTCCTGACAGGACGGGAATTTCCCCTACCCGGACGCGGCTCCCCCTACTGGCAGGAGCGGCGTAAGCAGCGATGTGCTGGGTGGGGGGAGGGGAGCCGTGTCTCTCTTCTGCCCCCTGGGGAGCGGGGGGAGGAAGCGCGGTCCCCGGTCAGTGGCGGGCGCCGGAGGGGCCGGCCAGCACCGCGTAGCGGATCTTGGTGTTGGTGACGGTGGCCCCGTGCTTCTGCCGCAGGTGAAGACGCAGCTGGCTCTTGTGCCGGAAGTGCAGGTGGCAGGTCTCGCACTGCGGGGGGCGGGGGGGGGGGGCACAAGAGAGCGGGGGTCAGTGCCCTGAGCCGGGGGGAGAACCCAGGAGTCCTGGCTCCCAACTCCCCCCTGCTCTAACCACTAGACCCCACTCCCCTCCCAGAGCCGGGGAGAGAACCCAGGAGTCCTGGCTCCCAGCCCCCCCTGCTCTAACCCACCAGCCCCCGCTCCCCTCCCAGAGCCGGGGAGAGAACCCAGGAGTCCTGGCTCCCAGCCCCCCCTGCTCTAACCCACCAGCCCCCGCTCCCCTCCCAGAGCCGGGGAGAGAACCCAGGAGTCCTGGCTCCCAGCCCCCCCTGCACTAACCCACCAGCCCCCACTCCCCTCCCAGAGCCGGGGAGAGAACCCAGGAGTCCTGTCCCCCCCCCCCCCACTCACGTGATAGGGTTTCTCGCCTGTGTGGATGCGGATGTGGCTCTTGAGGGTCTGCAGGTGCCGGAAGCGGGTCCCACACGTCTCGCAGGGGTAGGGCTTTTCACCCGTGTGGATCAAGACGTGGGCCCGGAGGTGGGCGACCTGGGAATGGAGAGAGCCGTTAACACATTTCCGGGGGGCTGCAGTAACCAGGCCTGGCCACTAGGGGGGGGTTCTGCTGCCTATTGGACAGGGGGCTGCAGATCCCACCGCTGGCACCAGTAGACGTTGGCCCTTATTGTTTGCATGAGTTTCTCTCACCGCTCCTTGCCCCAAGCCTCCCCCTCACAGCCCCCCATTTCTCTACCCCCCCCACAGAGCTTCCCCCCTTCCCCCCGCACCTGCACGAAGCTGGAGCCGCAGGTCTCACACTTGTAGGGCTTTTCGCCCGAGTGGATCCGCGAGTGGGTTTTGAGGTTCGCCGGCCGGTTGAACTGGGCCCCGCAGACTCCGCAGCGGTACGGCTTCTCACCTGGGGGGGGGGGGGAGACAGAGGGGCAGCTAGGGGGTGGCACGGCCCCCCCCAAGCTCTCCTTATCCATACAGCCTCACGTCCCCTCCCACTGACCCCTCCCACATTCCCCTGATCCCCTTCCTGCCCCCTCTTTGGCCCCACCCACCTCCCCTCTGGCCGCTCCCTATGAGCCCGCCAACCTGCCCGTGGCCCCTCCTGCTTCCCCTTCCCCTTGCTGCCCTTAGCCCTCCTGCTTCCCCTTGACCCCCACCTCCTCCTCCTGACTTTTCCCACTTTTCTGTGGCCCCTCCCACCTCCCCTGACCACACCCACCTCCCATTGGCCCCTCCCTCTGAGCCCTTCCTGATTCCACTCACCTCCCCTGGTCCCTCCCACCTCTCATTGACCCCTCCCCCTGTACTCTTCCTGACTCCACCCACCTCCCCTGGTCCCTCCCACCTCCCATTGACCCCTCCCCCTGAGCCTTTCCTGACTCCACCCACCTCCCCTGGTCCCTCCCACCTCCCATTGACCCCTCCCCCTGAGCCCTTCTTGACTGCACCGACCTCCCCTGGTCCCGCCCACCTCTCATTGACCCCTCCCCCTTTAGCCTTCCTGACTCCACCCACCTCCCCTGGTCCCTCCCACCTCCCATTGACCCCTCCCCCTGAGCCCTTCTTGACTGCACCAACCTCCCCTGGTCCCTCCCACATCTCATTGACCCCTCCCCCTTTACCCTTCCTGACTCCACCCACCTCCCCTGGTCCCTCCCACCTCCCATTGGCCCCTCCCCCTGAGCCCTTCTGGACTCCACCCACCTCCCCTGGTCCCTCCCACCTCCATTGACCCCTCCCCCTGAGCCCTTCTTGACTCCACCCACCTCCCCTGGTCCCTCCCACCTCTCACTGACCCCTCCCCCTGAGCACTTCCGGACTCCACCCACCTCCCCTGGTCCTTCCCACCTCCCATTGACCCCTCCCCCTGTACCCTTCCTGACTCCACCCACCTCCCCTGGTCCCTCCCACCTCCCATTGACCCCTCCCCCTGAGCCCTTCTGGACTCCACCCACCTCCCCTGGTCCCTCCCACCTCCCATTGACCCCTCCCCCTGAGCCCTTCTTGACTCCACCCACCTCCCCTGGTCCCTCCACCTCTCACTGACCCCTCCCCCTGAGCAGTTCCGGACTCCACCCACCTCCCCTGGTCCTTCCCACCTCCCATTGACCCCTCCCCCTGTACCCTTCCTGACTCCACCCACCTCCCCTGGTCCCTCCCACCTCCCATTGACCCCTCCCCCTGAGCCCTTCTGGACTCCACCCACCTCCCCTGGTCCCTCCCACCTCCCATTGACCCCTCCCCCTGAGCCCTTCTTGACTCCACCCACCTCCCCTGGTTCTTCCCTCCTCCCATTGACCCCTCCCTGCCCCCCTCCCCGAGGTGTCCCCCCCCGGGGGCCCCGTACCGGTGTGGACGGCGCGGTGGGAGGCCAGGTTGCCCTTGTAGCGAAAGGCTGAGCGGCAGAGCTGACACTTGAACGGTTTGCTGTCGTAGGGGGCGGCCGCCGGGGCCTGCCCCCTGGCCGCCCCCCCTTCCTCCCCCTCCCCCTCCTCCTCCAGGCCCAGCTCGCAGGCCCCGCAGCTGTACGGCCCTGCACCTGCGGGGGGGGAGGGAGGGGGGCGTGAGAGGGGTCAGGGCATGGCCTCGGGGGGGGGTCCCCAATACTCAGAACCTGCTCCATAGTATATGGCACCAGCCCCTCCCCCCCCCAGCATATGGGACCACTTCCCATAGCATATGAGACTGCCCCCCCCCACCCCACCGTGTGTATGCGACCAACCCCTCCCCCACCCCACAGCGTGTATGGGGCCGGCCCCTGCCCCCACCGTTTGTATATGAGACCAGCCCCTCCCTCACCCCACAGCGCGTATTGGACCAGCCTCTACCCCATCCCACAGCGCGTACATGGGACCGGCACCTCCCCCTGCCAGCGTATGGGACCAGCCCCTCCCCCACCCCACAGCGTGTATGGGACCAGCCCCTACCCCCACCCCACAGCACGTATGGGACCGTCCCCTCCCTCCACCTCACAGTGAATATGGGACCGGCCCCTGCCCCCACAGTGTGTATATGAGACCAGCTCCTCCCCTCACCCCACAGCGCGTATGGGGCCAGCCCCATCCCAACCCCACAGCGCCTAGGGGACCGGCCCCTCCCTCCCCCTCACAGTGTATATGGGACTGGCCCCTCCCCACCACAGCCCATATGGACCGGCCCCTCCCACCCCTGCAATGCATGGGACCGAGCCCCTCACCTGCTGCGGGCTGGGGCCGCCCCTGGGGGAGGTGGGGGCAGGGTGGGCGCAGCGGGGCCCCCGCCTGCAGGCGCTGGGCGCACATGGGGCACTGTGAGGAGCTGGGGTGCGGCCTGCGGGGAGATGGGACAGGGGGTGGGGCAGAGCTCCCAAGAGGCAGAGCTCCCCCCACCCCCCCTCAGTGTCTGGAGCCTGGGCCCCCTCCCCCACTCACTGTATGGGACCAAGCGCCCCCCACCCCCGTATATTGGACCAGGAGCCCTGATTCCCCCCAGCATATGGACCAGGTACCTCTCCCCATCCCCCAAGTATATGGGACCCGGCACCCCCTCTCAACTGAGGTATGGGACCGAGCACCCCTCCCCCACTCACTGTATGGGACCGGGTGCCCCGCCTCCCTGCGTATGGGACTGGGCACCCCTCCCCCACTCAGCGTATGGGACCGGGAGCCCCTCCTCCCTGCTTATGGGACTGGGCGCCCCTCCCCCACTCAGTGTATGGGACCGGGTGCCCCTCCTCCCTGCGTATGGGACTGGGCGCCCCTCCCCCACTCAGTGTATGGGACCGGGTGCCCCTCCTCCCTGCGTATGGGACTGGGCGCCCCTCCCCCACTCAGTGTATGGGACCGGGTGCCCCCCCTCCCTGCGTATGGGACCCAGCGCCCCTCCCCCCAGCTTAGCCACTCACCCGCCATCATGCTGGGTCGCGGGGCCGCCCCCCTCTTCCCCGCCCCGGCTGGCGCCTTGGTCTCTGCTGGCCAGGGGCTCGGGAGAGGTCAGGGGGTCAGGGGGCTGGGGGCCGGCCCCGCCCCCCGCCTCCTCCCCCCGGAGGGAGTTCAGGACGATGAACTTGTACTTCTTCCAGTTGCAGGCCTTGGGGTCGGGGGCGCAGCCGCTGGACTCGCGGGGCGAGGCGGGGTGCCCCTCGGAGCGCGACGGGCTGTCGGGGGGGCCCCGCTCCCCCCCCGGGGGCGCCCCCCCGGAATCCTTCGCCGGGGGCCTGGCAGGAGCCGATCGCAGGGGGGCCCCCGGGCTCGGCCCCTCTGGGTGGGGACCCCCTGAAGGCACCGTCCCGCCGGCGTCTGAGGGTCCTCGGGGGGTGTCCAGGGGTTTGGGGTCCGTCGGGGAAGGGAGGGGCTTGGGGTAGCAGCTAGCATGGTCGTAACTGCAAGAGAGAGGGATGGAATGAGGGGGGAGCAGTGACCCATTTCCCCCCCCCCCAAGCCAGCTGGTGCCCCCTAGAGGGGACAGGCCCCTGCCCCATTCCCCGCCCCCCTGAGCCAGCCAGTCCCTTCCCTGGGGCCGGGGGGGAGCCGGCACCCCCTAGAAGGACAGGCCCCTGCCCCATTCCCCACCCCCCTGAGCCAGCCGTCCCTGCCCTGGGGCCGGGTGGGAGCCGGCGCCCCCTAGAGGGGACAGGCCCCTGTCCCAATCCCCACCCCCGTGAGCCAGCCAGTCCCAGCCCTGGGGCCGGGCGGGAGCCGGCGCCCCCTACCTGGCCTGGATGAAGCGGTGACAGGCGTCCACCACGTGCTCCATCTGCAAGTAGGTGGCGGCGCTGAGCAGGGCGGGGACGGAGGCCGGGGTGAGGGGCAGGCGGGAGGTGTACATGAAATCCAGCAGCGCCTGGAAGCCCCCCGGCTGGATGGAGCCGGGCAGGGTGAGGACACGGACCTCGCTGCCCCCCTGGGCCAGGAAGATGGAGTAGAAGAAGCCGCTGCCCCGGGGGAGAGAAGGGTTATGGGAAAGGGGGGGGTCACGGACTACAACTCCCAGCATGCACCGTGGCCCACCCAGGCCACACTGGGGCGTGGCCCCAGACTCCACCTCCCCATGGCCACGCCTCCTCAGCCCCCTGTTCCCCCACTCTCATGGTGGATCAGGCACTGGCCCAGTGGCCCCACCCCACCCTCTTCCCACAGACGGGGACCCAGCAGTGGGTCCAGATGGGCGTGCCCCCCCTTGCCACGGGGTGCCACCGACACACAGCCATGCCCCTGCCCCACCCAGACCTGCCCCACGGCCTCCACCCTGCCCCACGACTTAAATCCCCCTCCCGTGGCCCCCTTATCCATGTCACCGCCTGGCCACGCCCCACCCTTCAAAAACACGCCCCCTCCCCACAGCGCCCCCTCACGGCCCCGCCCACCCCGGCACAGCCACTCCCTCTCTGGCCACGCCCACGTCTTCCCAGCCACGCCCTCTCTGGCCACGCCCCCATCCTTCCCAGCCACGCCATCTATAGCCACGCCCACCCCTTCACAGCCACTCCCTCCCTAGCCACAGTGATACCCTCTCTAGCCACGCCCACTCAAGCCACGCCCACCCGTCCCAGCCACGCCTTCCATAGCCACTCCCACCCATTCACAGCCACTCCCTCTCTAGCCACGCCCGCCCCTACCTAGCCACGCCCACTCCTTCCCAGCCACACCCTCTCTAGCGGCAGAGCGACGGCCTCTCTAGCCACGCCCCAACCTTCCCAGCCATGCTCTCTCTGACCACGCCCCCACCCTTCCAAGCCACACCCTCTCTAGCCACGCCCCCACACTTCCCAGCCACCTCCGAGTCCTCAGCAGCCACACCCACTCCAGTCACGCCCTCTCTGGTCACGCCCCCAGCCTTCATGGTCACGCCCTCTCCGGCCACGCCCCCTTCCCAGTCACGCCTCATCTAGCCATGCAACACCCCTTCCCAGCCACGGCTTCTCTAGCCACGCCCGCAACCTTCCTAGCCTCGCCCTCTCTAGCCACGCCCCCACACTTCCCAGCCACGCCCACTCCTCAGCAGCCACGCCCCCAGCCCTGCCGTGCTCACCTGCAGGCAGCCAGGACGGCCTTGTGGGCCAGCAGGGGGCGCCCCCCCACCAGCAGGGTGACGTCGGTCAGGGCACGGCGGTGACGCAGCTGGTCCAGGTTGAGCAGCACGTCACTGGCGTGACGCGTGAACTCCCGGACGGAGCCCGCCGGGCCCCCGGCCCCGCCCGAGCTCATCGTGTCCCCGGACATTCGGGGTGGGGGGGTTACCGCAGGCCAGGGCCTGGCGGGGAGACGCGGTTACTCAAAGGGCAGGAGTCCTGGCTCCCAGCCCCCCCTGCTCTAACCCACCAGCCCCCACTCCCCTCCCAGAGCCGGGGAGAGAACCCAGGAGTCCTGGCTCCCAGCCCCCCCTGCTCTAACCACCAGCCCCGACTCCCCTCCCAGAGCCGGAGAGAGAACCCAGGCGTCCGGGCTCCCAGGACCCCCTGCTCTAACCCACCAGCCCCCACTCCCCTCCCACAGCCGGGGAGAGAACCCAGGAGTCCTGGCTCCCAGCCCCCACTCCCCTCCCAGAGCCAGGACAGAACCCAGGCGTCCTGGCTCTCAGCCCCTCCTGCTCTAACCCACCAGCCCCCACTCCCCTCCCAGAGCCGGGGAGAGAACCCAGGAGTCCTGGCTCCCAGCCCCCACTCCCCTCCCAGAGCCAGGGAGAGAACCCAGGAGTCCTGGCTCCCAGTGCCCCCTGCTCTAACCACCAGCCCCGACTCCCCTCCCAGAGCCGGAGAGAGAACCCAGGCGTCCGGGCTCCCAGGACCCCCTGCTCTAACCCACCAGCCCCCACTCCCCTCCCACAGCCGGGGAGAGAACCCAGGAGTCCTGGCTCCCAGCCCCCACTCCCCTCCCAGAGCCAGGACAGAACCCAGGCGTCCTGGCTCTCAGCCCCTCCTGCTCTAACCCACCAGCCCCCACTCCCCTCCCAGAGCCGGGGAGAGAACCCAGGAGTCCTGGTTCCCAGCCCCCACTCTCCTCCCAGAGCCAGGAAGAGAACCCAGGAGTCCTGGCTCCCAGCCCCTTTTGGTCTAACCACCAGCCCCCACTACCCTCCCAGAGCTGGGTAGAGAACCCAGGAGTCCTGGCTCCCAGCCCCACCTGCTCTAACCACCAGCCCCGACTCCCCTCCCAGAGCCGGGGAGAGAACCCAGGAGTCCTGGCTCCCAGGCCCCCCTGATCTAACCCACCAGCCCCCACTCCGCTCCCAGAGACGGGGAGAGAACCCAGGCGTCCGGGCAGTGACAGCTCACCCTGACCAGCAGGGACCCTCCGACCTTCCTGCCAGCAGGACTTTCGGGGTGGGGGTGTAAACTCCCAGCTGAACCCCCCGGTCCGGAGAACCAGCCTCCACTGGCCGAGCCAGGCGGGGGTCTTTTATAATGTCCTGGGGTGGGGGGGCAGGGGAAGTTCTCTCTCTAATTCACATCCTTCCTGCCCCGCGCTGCCGAGGGGGGCTGTGGGGGGTGTATTAATAGACCTTTCAGGAAAAAGGCTGGACAATTCCAAGATCCGCAAACAAACCCAGGTCCCAGCCCCCCTGCTCCAACAACTAGACCCCACGCCCCTCCCAGAACCAGGGAGAGAACCCAGGAGTCCTGGCTCCCAGCCCCCCCTGCTCTAACTCACCAGCCCCCACTCCTCTCCCAGAGCCGGGGATAGAACCCTGGAATCCTGGCTCCCAGCCCCTCTTGCTCTAACCTACCAGACCCCACTCCCCTCCCAGAGCCGGAGAGAGAACCCAGGAGTCCTGGCTCTGATCCCCCTGCTCAATTCACCTCACTGCTCTGCTAAGTCACCCTCCCTTTGAGATCCAGGAATAGGGAGGGGGGGATTTGCAGTGTGTGTGGGGGGGTGCAGTTGGCACTGGCCGGTCCCTGAATGAAGTTGCTCTATTTCCTTCTATTGTCCCGGCCTACGCTGGGGAGCCCGGGGTGGCGGGGGGGGCAGGTAAGGGGGTGGGTGGAAACTGGATGTTTGTTTTGGACCCTCACCCCAAGTGAGACGAGACAAAGACGCAAGGGTGAGGCACCGGGCGAGGGGGCCCCGGGTAACCAGCCGCCCCGCCCCAGAGGTGGCCGCATGTTAGTGCCGGGCGAGGGGTCCCTGGGTAACCAGCCGCCCCGGCCCAGAGGTGGCCGCATCTCAGCACTGGGCGAGGGGTCTCTGGGTAACCAGCCGCCCCGCCCCAGAGGTGGCTGCATCTCAGCGCCGGGCGAGGGGTCCCTGGGTAACCGGCCACCCCGCCCCAGAGGTGGCTGCATCTCAGCGCCGGGCGAGGGGTCCCTGGGTAACCCGCCGCCCCGCCCCAGAGGGGTCCCTGGATAGAATTCTGGACACAAAGTCCATTGTGGTATAGTGACAAATGCTGGAAACTCCCAGTAGTGGCGGGGGGGGGGGGGTGCCCCAGGCAGTGACATCACACTGGGGGGGGGGGCTGCTCAGCATTATAATTGTCACATAGCCCAGGTCTTAAAGTACTGGTAGGGGACTAGAGACTCTGATAATTGCAGCAGTAGCCAGGGAGAGAACCCAGGAGTCCTGGCTCCCAGCCCCCCCTGCTCTAACCCACCAGCCCCCACTCCCCTCCCAGAGCCGGGGAGAGAACCCAGGAGTCCTGGCTCCCAGCCCCCCTGCTCTCACCCACCAGCCCCCACTCCCCTCCCGGAGCTGGGTAGAGAACCCAGGAGTCCTGGCTCCCAGCCCCCCCTGCTCTAACCCACCAGCCCCAACTCCCCTCCCAGAGCCGGGGACAGAACCCAGGAGTCCTGGCTCCCAGCCCCCCCTGCTCTAACCCACCAGCCCCCACTCCCCTCCCAGAGCCGGGGAGAGAACCCAGGAGTCCTGGCTCCCAGCCCCCGCGCTCTAACCCACCAGCCCCAGGGACGTGTCGGTACCACCCTGTGGCCGGCAGGTGGCGATGTCGGGCCGCGCATCGCCCGGACTTGCAGTGTCGGCCCCTCGCCCAGCAGGTGGCGCGCTGCAGAACTGGGTCCAGTATGGGGAGCCGGGAGGCAGGACTCCTGGGTTCTCTACCTGGTTGTGGGAGGGGAGTGGGGGCCAGGACTCCTGGGTTCTCTACCTGGTTGTGGGAGGGGAGTGGGGGCCAGGACTCCTGGGTTCTCTACCTGGTTCTGGGAGGGGAGTGGGGGCCAGGACTCCTGGGTTCTCTCCCTAGCTTTGTTAGGTGACGTTGGGTCTATACCTTACTGCTGTGCCTCAGTTTCCCCTCCTGAAACTGAGATATAGTTTCCCCTATATCTCGTTAGACTGTCAGCTTTTTGGGTCAGGGTCTTTCACTTTGTGTCTGGGCAGCACCCGGCACAAGGGGCCCCCATCTCAGTCAGGGGGGTCTAGCCATTGTCTGGCATGACAGGGCCCCGATCTCGGTCAGGGCGGGTCTGGCCAGTGACGGGGTCTAGGATAAGAAGCCTTGCCCGTGCCCCCGCTCGCCGGTCGAGCAGCTGTTCAGACTTCCCTTATAAGTCTGGAGAGGAGCCAGGGATTCAGAGCTGGGCCGGCCAGTCCCTGACCTGGGACAGGACGGGAGCCAACACGCCTGGAAGAGGAAAGGCCCCATAGCCAATTCCCCACCCCTGAGCCGGGTGGAGAATCCAGGAGTCCTGGCTCCCAGCCCCCCTGCTCTAACCATTAGACCCCACTCCCCTCCCAGAGCTGGGGAGAGAACCCAGGAGTCCTGGCTCCCAGCCCTCCCTGCTCTAACCCACCAGCCCCCCACTCCCCTCCCAGAGCCGGGGAGAGAACCCAGGAGTCCTGGCTCCCAGCCCCCCGTGCTCTAACCCCCCAGCCCCCACTCCCCTCCCAGAGCTGGGTAGAGAACCCAGGAGTCCTGGCTCCCAGCCCCCCTGCTCTAACCCACCAGCCCCCACTCCCCTCCCAGAGCCAGGGAGAGAACCCAGGAGTCCTGGCTCCCAGGCCCCCCTGCTCTAACCCACCAGCCCCCCACTTCCCTCCCAAAGCCGGGGAGAGAACCCAGGCGTCCTACGCTGCCCCTCCCATGCCCCCCCCCCACAGGAAGTGGTAGGAATTCCCAGCCCCACGTGACCCCTCTGGAATGTGGTGACGTCACCGAGGGGGGTCCATGAAAAAAAGTTTTTTGGGAGTTGGGAGGAAAAAAAAAAACTTTTCCGGGGAGTTTCGGAGCCGGCGGGATCCGGAGCCTCCCTCCGCCCCCCCCACCGGGCCAGGGACCCCCCCACGAGTGGGGCAGGCCAGGAGGGGTTGGGGACCCCCCCAGCTGGGATTCCCCCATCGGAGCTAGGTAAAACTCGCGTGTCCCCCGCCCCGGAGGAATTTCCCCTACGTGACCAGAGAGCCCCCCCCCCGCCCGGCCAGGGACCCCTCCCGGCTGAGAGCCCCCTCCCTCTCCCGGGGACCTCTCTCCCCTTCCCAGGGCCAGGGACCCCATCCCCCTTAACGCCCCCAGGGCCAAGGTCCCCACGCCAGGACCTCTCCGCACCCCCTTCCACCCCTGGGACCCCCCCCACCAGGGTTGGAACAGGCGGGGGGCTAGTGTCCCCCAAGCTGAGTCCCCACCCCCACCCCTAGAAAGCCCCTCCCCCACCAGGGCCAGTGGGGCCAGGTGAGAGTCAGATCCTGCTCCTTCCTCCGCCAAATCAGACAGACCCCACTCCCCTCCCACAGCTGGGGAGAGAACCCAGGAGTCCTGGCTCCCAGCCCCCCCTGCTCCAACCCACCAGCCCCCACTCCCCTCCCACAGCTGGGGAGAGAACCCAGGAGTCCTGGCTCCCAGCCCCCCCTGCTCTAACCCACCAGCCCCCACTCCCCTCCCAGAGCCAGGGAGAGAACCCAGGAGTCCTGGCTCCCAGCCCCACTCCCTCTTACCCACCAGCCCCCACTCCCTTCCCAGAGCCAGGCAGAGAACCCAGGAGTCCTGGCTCCCAGCCCCGCCTGCTCCAACCCACCAGCCCCAACTCCCCTCCCAGAGCCGGGGAGAGAACCCAGGAGTCCTGGCTCCCAGCCCCCCCTGCCCTAACCTGCCAGCCTCCACTCCCTTCCCAGAGCTGGGGAGAGAACCCAGGAGTCCTGGCTCCCAGCCCCCCTGCTGCTCTCACCCACCAGCCCCCACTCCCCTCCCAGAGCCGGGGAGAGAACCCAGGAGTCCTGGCTCCCAGCCCCCCCTGCTCTAACCCACCAGCCCCCACTCCCCTCCCAGAGCCGGGGAGAGAACCCAGGAGTCCTGGCTCCCAGCCCCCCCTGCTCTAACCTCTCTGCACCCCCCCTTCCCCCCCACAGGTCTCCGAGATGTCCGGTCCCACCTGGCTTCCCCCCAAGCAGCTGACCTCTTCGGGGTCCCCCAGCGTCTCGGTCTCAGCTCCGGCGCTCTGCAAACCCCAGAAGAAATACGCCCCGGTCCCCGTGCCCCCCAGGCCGGCCCCCCAGGAGCAGAATGGGGCGGGCATGAGCGGGATGAGCTACCTGCCAGCTGGCCCTGGTAAATACCTGGCCCCCGCCCCAAGTACCCGATTGGTCTGACCCAGGTGGGGGCGGGGGCGGTGGAGGGGGGAATACAGAGGGAGGGAACCTGTGGGTCTGACCCATTGCTGTCTCCCCTCTAGGGAGCCTCCCCTCCCGTCCCCTGCCTTCTGGCTTCGGCCCCCCGGCTGGCTCGGAGCGGCATTACCCATCAGCCCCCGGGGCCAAGGATGAGCCCGGGGCGCCCTGGGGGGGCCCCCCCTCTGCCGGACGCGGGTACCACATGCAGGTAGGCGGGGGGGGGGGGCGGGACAGGACTTGGGGTCCCTGGTGAGGCAGGAAGTGAGGGGGTGACTTGCCTGGTGTCTGTCCCATCTTGCGGAGGGAGGGGGTCCCCTCGTTGGAGCACCCGCCAACCTCTCCTGGCAATCAGGGATTTGGGGTGCTGGTGGAAGGGGGGTTGACCGATGTCCTGACTCCGTGGGACCTTGGAGAAGGCCTAAGTGTCCCATAATTCACCTGGCCAGGTGCCTTCCTGACCATCTCGTGCCCTGGAGCATGAGGCTTGATTCCCGTTACCCTCCGGAACTACCTGTCGCTAGGACAGCGGCCGGACCGCGCGATCCCCGCTGACAGCCCCCGCTCTCCCCACACCCTAATCCCCTCCCCCGCTCGTTGTCTGCTTCCTTAGGGGTCTGCCCTAGACCCGGGGCCCCACCGCCCCTCCAGCATCGACGCCCAAATAGACTCGCTCACCAGTATGTTGGCTGATATGGAGAGCGCCGGCCCGCAACGCCGGGGGGAGAGGCAGGTAAACAGCCCCCCAAGTAGGGCTCTGGTGGGGGTGGGGTGTTGCCCTGGTGGGTTTTCATTGGCACAGCCTCGCCCACCCTAACGAGATTTCAGACCCTATAATCACGTCCTTCCGAGTACCTTCTTCCCACTCTCCTGCCCCCCGCGTTGCAAATCCAGAGCCTGATATCTCCGGAACCGGTAGACGCAGACTCCCGCATGTGACGCCGTTGGAAAGCAGAGACCTTGGACTTTCCGGTGGTATCACCCGCCCATTTCTCCCTCCCCCGGTTCACCGGGGATCAGCCACCGAATATCACGTTCCAACCAGAACCTCGGGGTGAGGGAAGTGGAGATGGTTCATGGGATGTCACAGTGGGACCTCCTTTATTGCCCAATATCTCCTGAACCAAGGGGCAGAGAGATGAGCGCCAGGTGCCGTTGGAAAGCTAAAAGTCCAAGCTTTCCAACGGGGTATGACACGTGCTTCCATCCATCACGGTTCACAAGATATTGATGGTTTCACTGAGCCACAGTTGGCCTAGCAAGAGTTGACGATCACCTTGGACTCGTTGGGTTCCTTGGGGAATGATGGGTGTTTCAATGGATTTAGGGTTGGGGTGGATTTGCAGGCTGGGGGGGGGCGGTAATATGGGGTCCCCCCCAAAGCCCCACCCCTGCCTACATCTCATCTTTCCTCTCCTTTCTTCTCCAGAACTTCGACTCCGTGCCGTACCCGTCGGCCTCCGGCCCCCCGCAGCCCGGCCCCCCCAAAATGCCCGGCCCCTACAAGCCGGGCCCCTTCGCTCCCAAGAACTCGCCCTACGGCCTGGCGCCCCAACCCGCCCCCTCGACGGCTTCCTCTGGGCCGTCTCCCCAGTACGGGGCTGGCTACCCGCGGGCACCGCCGGGGCCTAAGCCCTACCCGCAGCCCTTGCCCGCGTCCTACGCCACGTCGGCCGGGCCGGCCTTCAACGTCCAGGTCAAGGTGGCCCAGCCGGTGCTGGGTTATGGTCAACCGAGGCACCGGGCCGAACAGGCCTATGCGCCCCCCTCGCCCCGAGCGGGCCGGGGGGCCCAGTACGCCTTGGAGCCGGGAGCCAGCGGGGAGGAGGGCTGGTATCTGGAGCCGGGGGGTTACGGCAAGAGGCCGGGCAAAGGGGAGAGCTGTGGGGCTGGGGGGCGGGCCAAGCCGGGGGAGGCGGCCGGGGGTCCGTACCAGGCTGCCGCCGGGACCCCGGGCAAGGAAGAGACGGCGGTGATGGGGAAGGTGGCCCCTGGCGGTGGAGGAGGATACCAGCACCAGGTAACATGAGAGGGAATGGGCTGGGAGTATGATGGGGGGCAGGACCCCTGGGTCCTCTGGGAGGGGAGTGGGGGCTGTGGGGTTTGAGCAAGGGGGGTCTGGGAGCCAGGACTCCTGGGTTCTCTCCCCAGTGCTGGGAGGGGAGTGGGGGCTGGTGGGTTAGAGCAGGGGGGGATGGGAGCCAGGACTCCTGGGTTCTCTCCCCGGCTGTGGGAAGGGAGTGGGGGCTAGTGGGTTAAGCAGGGGGGGTGGCTAGCAGCCAGGACTCCTGGGTTCTCTCCCTGGATCTGGGAAGTGAGTGGGGATTAGTGGTTAGAGCAGGGGGGTCTGGGAGCCAGGACTCCTGGGTTCTCTCCCCGGCTCTGGGAGGGGAGTGGGGACTGGTGGGTTAGTGCAGGGGGATCTGGGAGCCAGGACTCCTGGGTTCTCTCCCTGGATCTGGGAAGTGAGTGGGGATTAGTGGTTAGAGCAGGGGGGGCTGGGAGCCAGGACTCCTGGGTTCTCTCCCCAGCTCTGGGAGGTGAGTGGGGGCTAGTGGGTTAGAGCAGGGGGGACTGGGAGCCAGGACTCCTGGGTTCTCTCCCCGGCTCTGGGAGGGGAGTGGGGGCTGGTGGGTTAGAGTGGAGGGCTGGGAGCCAGGACTCCTGGGTTCTGTCCCCGGCTCTGGGAGGGGAGTGGGGGCTGGTGGGTTAGAGTGGAGGGCTGGGAGCCAGGACTCCTGGGTTCTTTCCCTGGCTGTGGGAGGGGAGTGGGGGCTGGCGGGTTGGAGCGGGGAGCCAGAACTCCTGGGTTCTCTCCCCGGCTCTGGGAAGGGAGTGGGGGCTGGTGGTTAGAGCAGGGGGGGCTGGGAGCCAGGACTCCTGGGTTCTCTCCCCAGCTCTGGGAGGGGAGTGGGGGCTGGTGGGTCAGAGCAGGGGGGACTGGGAGCCCGGACTCCTGGGTTCTCTTCTGCTGGGGATTGTACCCCATCGTGGGGGGGAGGATCAATGTGAGCAAAGCTTCCAGCCGAGGTCTCCCTCCCCCAGGCCCCCCCAAGCCGCCCGGAGGAGGAGCTGGACAGACTGACCAGGAAGCTGCTGTATGACATGAACCACCCGCCGGCGGGGGAGTACTTCGGTGAGTGGGGGGAGGGAGTGGGGGGCCGTCAGGGTGGCGAGTCGGGGTGGGGGGGCTGGTGCTTTGGGGGCAGGGAGGGGGTTGCTGGGAGGATGGGGTGGTTGTGGGGGGTGAGGGGCTGAGGCAGGGAGGGGTTGGAGAGAGTTTAGAGGGTCTTTGGGGGAGCTGAGAGGCGGGGGGAGGGGTCGGCAGGGGTCATGAAGCAGAGACGCGGTGGGGGGCTGGAGGGGGCGGGGAGCGGAGAGGCAGGGGGGAAGAGTTAGCAGGGGGCAGTGGGGGGAGGGAGCAGCGGGGGGCTGGAGGGGAGCAGAGAGGCAGGGGGAGGGGGCAGGGAGGGGTCGCTGGGGAGCGGAGAGACAGGCAAGGGGTTGGTAGGGGGCTGGAGGGGGCAAGGAGGGGTCGCTGGGGGGCAGGGAGCGGAGGGGCCAGCGGGGGGCTGGAGGGGGTGGGGAGTGGAAAGGTGAGGGGTCAGTGTGGGGCTGGAGGGGGTAGGGAGGGGTCGGTGTGGGGCTGGAAGGGGGCAGGGAGGGGTCGCTGGGGAGCGGAGAGGTGGGGAGAGGGCTCAGTGGGGGGCAGGGATTGGAAAGGGGAGGGGTTGCCGGGGGGCTGGAGGGGGTCAGTGGGGGGCTGGAGGGGGCAGGGAGGGGTCCCTGGGGGGCAGGCAGCAGAGAGGCGGGGGGAGAGGACAGTGGGGGGCAGGGAGCGGCGGGGATGGGGAGTGGAAAGGAAAGGGGTCAGTGGGGGACTGGAGGGGGCAGGGAGGGGAGAGGGGAGGGGGTCACAAGGGGGCTGGAGGGGTCGGTGTGGGGTTGGAGAGGTCGCTGGGGGGCAGGGAGCAGAGAGGCCGGCGGGGGGCGGAGTGGGTCTGGAGGGGGCAGGGAGGGGTGGCTGGGGAGTGTAGAGGTGGGGAGAGGGGTCAGTGGGGCTGGAGGAGGCAGGGAGGGGAGAGGGGAGGGGAGGAGTCACCAGGGGGCTGGAGGGGTCGGTGTGGGGTTGGAGAGGTCGCTGGGGGGCAGGGAGCAGAGAGGCGGGCGGGGTGGGGCTGGAGGGGGCAGGGAGGGGGTCGCTGGGGAGTGGAGAAGTGGGGAGAGGGGTCAGTGGGGGGCAGGGTGTGGAGAGGGGAGGGGTCGCCAGGGGAGGGGTCGCCAGGGGAGGGGGTGGTGTGGGGTGCAGGGGGCAGGGAGGGGAGAGGCCGGCGGGGGGCCGGAGGGGCCGGGGGCCGGGCCAGCGGAGGAGCCGGGGGGCCCCGAGTGACCCTCGCCCCCCCCAGGGCGCTGCGCCCGCTGTGGGGAGAACGTGGTGGGGGACGGGACGGGCTGCGTGGCCATGGACCAGGTGTTCCACGTGCCCTGCTTCACCTGCGCCACCTGCCACGCCCGGCTGCGGGGCCAACCCTTCTACGCCATGGAGCGGCGGGCGTACTGCGAGGCCTGCTACGTCGTGAGTGCCGCCGGACGCCGGGGTTCTCCCCCGCGCTGGGGGGGCACGGGGCTGGGAGCCAGGACGCCTGGGTTGTCTCCCCGGCTGTGGGAGGGGAGTGGGGGCTGGTGGGTTAGAGCAGGGGGTGCTGGGAGCCAGGACGCCTGGGTTCTCTCCCCAGCTCTGGGAGGGGAGTGGGGGCTGGTGGGTTAGAGCAGGGGGGGCTGGGAGCCCGGACTCCTGGGTTCTCTCCCCGGCTCTGGGGGGGAGTGGGGGCTGGTGGGTTAGAGCAGGGGGGGCTGGGAGCCAGGACTCCTGGGTTCTCTCCCCGGCTCTGGGAGGGGAGTGGGGGCTGGTGGGTCAGAATGGGGGCGCTGGGAGCCAGGACGCCTGGGTTCTCTCCCCGGCTGTGGGAGGGGAGTGGGAGCTGGTGGGTGAGAGCAGCGGGGGCTGGGAGCCAGGACTCCTGGGTTCTCTCCCTGGCTCTGTGGGGGGAGTGGGGGCTGGTGGGTTAGAGCAGGGAGGGCTGGGAGCCAGGACTCCTGGGTTCTCTCCCCGGCTCTGGGAGGGGAGTGGGGGCTGGTGGGTTAGAGCAGGGGGGGCTGGGAGCCAGGACTCCTGGGTTCTCTCCCCAGCTCCGGGAGGAGAGTGGGGCTGGTGGGTTAGAGCAGGGGGGGCTGGGAGCCAGGACTCCTGGGTTCTCTCCCCGGCTCAGGGAGGGGAGTGGGGGCTGGTGGGTGAGAGCAGGGGGGGCTGGGAGCCAGGACTCCTGGGTTCTCTCCCCGGCTCGGGGAGGGGTCAGGTCGGTCGGGGGGTGGGGGTCCGGCCCCGGCCCCACGGCTCTCCCCGCCCCGCCAGGTGACGCTGGAGAAATGCTCCGTGTGCTCCAAGCCCATCCTGGACCGGATCCTGCGGGCCATGGGCAAGGCCTACCACCCCCAGTGCTTCACCTGCGTGGTGTGCCGCCACAGCCTGGACGGGGTGCCCTTCACCGTGGACGCCACCAGCCAGGTCCACTGCATAGAGGACTTCCACCGGTACGCCCCGCCCCTTGGCCTCTGGCCCCGCCCCTTGGCCACTGGCCCCGCCCCCCGGCCGGCCCCACCCTGATCTGCCCCTTCTTCCCCCGCAGGAAGTTCGCCCCCCGCTGCTCCGTGTGCGGCAACGCCATCATGCCCGAGCCCGGGCAGGAGGAGACGGTCCGGATCGTGGCTCTGGATCGGAGCTTCCACATTGGGTGCTACAAGTGTGAGGTGGGGGGGCTGGGCGCCCGGATGCCTGGGTTCTCTCCCTGGCTTGGGGAGGGAGTGGGGGCTGGTGGGTCAGAGCAGGAGGGGCTGGGAGCCAGGACTCCTGGGTTCTCTCTCTGGCTCTGGGAGGGGAGTGGGGGCTGGTGGGTTAGAGCAGCGGGGGCTGGGAGCCAGGACTCCTGGGTTCTCTCCCCGGCTCTGGGAGGGGAGTGGGGGCTGGTGGGTTAGACCAGGGGGGGCTGGGAGCCCGAACGCCTGGGTTCTCTCCCCGGCTCTGGGAGGGGAGTGGGGGCTGGTGGGTTAGAGCAGGGGGGGCTGGGAGCCAGGACTCCTGGGTTCTCTCCCTGGCTCTGGGAGGGGAGTGGGGGCTGGTGGGTTAGAGCAGCGGGGGCTGGGAGCCAGGACTCCTGGGTTCTCTCCCCGGCTCTGGGAGGGGAGTGGGGGCTGGTGGGTTAGACCAGGGGGGGCTGGGAGCCCGAACGCCTGGGTTCTCTCCCCGGCTCTGGGAGGGGAGTGGGGGCTGGTGGGTTAGAGCAGGGGGGCTGGGAGCCAGGACTCCTGGGTTCTCTCCCTGGCTCTGGGAGGGGAGTGGGGGCTGCTGGTTAGATCAGTGGGGGCTGGGAGCCCGGATGCCTGGGTTCTCTCCCCAGCTCTGGGAGGGGAGTGGAGGCTGCGAGCCCGGACGCCTGGGTTCTAACGGAGTCTCTGTGCGCCCCCCACCCCCACCCCAGGAGTGCGGGCTGCTGCTGTCGTCGGAGGGCGAGGGCCGGGGCTGCTACCCGCTGGACGGTCATATCCTCTGCAAGTCGTGCAGCGCCCGGCGCATCCAGGAGCTCTCCTCGAAAATCACCACCGACTGCTGAGGGCTTGGGGGGCCCACCCCCTGGTCTCTGCTCCAGAGGTGGGGGGCTCTGTCTGCCCCCACTTCCAGCGCTCAGTGTGGGGTCCCCCTGCACCCCGTTTCTCCCATCCCCTAAGAACCTGCCTTGTGCCCCCCAGATTCCTGCCCCTGGCTATGTCTGCATCTGTTAACATTGGGGTTCCCTGCACTCCCCCCCACTTCTTGCTACCCCCCCGGCTCCCTTGTTGTCTATTATCCCCTCTGTGCCCCCCGATTCTCCCACATTTGCACAACCCCCCGGAGTCCCTGCTCTGCCAACAGCTGTTAATTTGGGGTCCCCTCTGCCCCGTGCCTCCCCCCCCAATTCCTGAGCCCCCTAAAACCAACCAGGCCCCACAGTGGCCCCCCCTCTAATATTGGGGCAAGGGGGGTAGGCTCCCGGAGACCCCCCCAGTTGGTGGGTGGGGGGGGTGCTCAGGATTTGGGGTTTTTCCCCCTCAATTTCTAGGTCAGTTTGTTTTTTTGGAGGGTCACTGGGGGGGGGCTGCCCCTCTCCCGAAGGAGCCCTGACTCCCCACCTATTTTGCGGGGGGGGCCTTCGGCCCCTGAGCTGGTCTTGGGGCAGATGATCCTGCCATTAACAACCCCCCAGCTGTGCGGGTCAGGATGCCTGGGTTCCATCCCCAGCTCCGGGGAGGGGAGGGGGATCGACGGTCGGGGAGAGGGGGGGCAGGACTCCTGGGTTCAATCCCTGGCTGGGGGAGGGAAGGGGGTTCCTTCATCACCATTAATGATTTCCATTGCATGCTTCCCCCTCCCCCCGACTCTGTAACCCCCCTCCCCCTTTCTGGGGGGGGGGGCGGGGGTTGGATTAAAGATTTGTTTTTTCACTCTTGGCAATAAAATGTTCTGCTTCCTTTTGTTCAGAGGTGGTACTGGGAGGGGAGTGGGGGCTAGTGGTTAGAGGAGGGGGGGCTGGGAGCCAGGACGCCTGGGTTCTCTCCCCAGCTCTGGGAGGGGAGTGGGGGCTGGTGGGTTAGAGCAGGGGAGGCTGGGAGCCAGGACTCCTGGGTTCTCTCCCCGGCTCTGGGAGGGGAGTGGGGGCTGGTGGGTTAGAGCAGGGGGGCGCTGGGAGCCAGGACTCCTGGGTTTTCTAGATGCTGTGATCTGGTCTGGCCTGTACAATTCAGGCCACGGGCCTGCCCTGAAATCATCCCTCTGAGTCACCCCTCAACCTTCCCTGCATTAGGCTAAATCGCTGGCGCTCCTTGCGTCTGTCCCAATGAGGCCGGTTTTCTAATCCTTTAATCCTTCGCGTGGCTCTCTTCCTTCTCCAATGTAGCCCCGTCCGTCTTGAATTGTGGGCGCCAGACATGGACACGGGAGTCCAGCCGTGGTCGCACACGGGCCAAATGCAGAAGTAAAATCACCTCTCTCTGCCTCCTACTCCAGATTCCCCTGATTATACGTCCTAGGAGCGCATTCGCTCTTTTAGCCCCAGCTGCTCCTCCACCATGCCGCCCAAATCTCTTTCAGAGCCCCTGCTTCCCGGGATAAAGCCCCCACCCCTGTAAGTATGACCTGTGTTTGTTGTTCCTAGATGTCTATCTGTCTTAGTACTTTAAAAACACCTCATTACTGTCCTTAACTGTGCTGGCTAGCGCTTAGTGGTCCTTTTGCTTCCCTTATCAATGTACTACAATTCCTAGTTATTCGGTACAATCAACCTCCCCTTTTCTTCCATTTGTTCCATGTTCATCTTTTTATACCCGTCACTTTCCCCTGAGAACCAGGTTCGTGGGTTTTTTACCCTAACCGTTTCCCCTCCCCCCCGCCCCCAAGTGCGTTTTTCTGATCCATTCCATTTCCTCCCGGCTGATTTGGCGCCTCATGACTTTCCGCTTTGGGAAACGGGCCTCTTCAGAGCACCGCGGGCGGGAGGGTGTATAAACACCGGTGTGGATTTAGTTCTTTTCTCCGCCGTCAAGGCGTGAGGACTTGTCACTAAGCTGCCGTTTGATTTTCAGCCCTGTGGTTGGCTCCTCTTTAGCCGAGATCTAATAAAGACGGCGCGAGTAGAGAACGTGTCATCTCAAATGTGGAGGCGGTTGAGTACGGAGACCAGGAGACCGCCAGTGGGTGGCACCCCGCAGACTGGCTGGCTCAGGGGGGTGGGGAATGGGGCAGGGGCCTGTCCCCTCTAGGGGGCGCCGGCTCCCACCCGGCCCCAAGGCGGGGACTGGCTGGCTCAGGGGGGTGGAGAATGGGGCAGGCGCCGGCTCCCACCCGGCCCCAGGGCTGGCTAGTGGGAGGGAGTTGGGGGGGGGGGGCGTAAGAAAGCGAGTCCTGGATAGTCTCAAACCCACCCACCCCAAAAAAAAAATTCCCCAGCTTGCTGGGGTGTGTCTAGTCCTGGGTGGGGGCAAGAGGCCAGAATTGGGGGGGGGGGGTCCCTCTGTGTCTGTCTGGACCCTCCCAGGCTGGTCCCCCCACCCCCCGGTGATTCCTTCGCTTGGTCGCCCCCCGGGGGTTTGTGTCTGTGGGGGGAGGGGGCGGGGAGAGCCACTGGGACCCTGCGGGAAGTGGGATCCCCCTCATGCAGCCCCCCCCCTTGAGCTGCCCCCCCAAACGAGCCCCAATCACTCCCCCCTCAGCTGCCCTCCGCATCCCCCCCCCCGCGCCTTCTTCCCATCCTCCCCCCTGCCAGCACCCCCTGCCTCTCCACCCACCCCCTTGCACCCCCTAGCGGCTCATTGGCTGGGCTGCCCTCCCCCCTGCTCTCTAGGGGGTGGGTGTATAAGAGGCAGGGCTGTGGCGGGGGGGGCGGGGGTGGTCGCACACAACTTCTGGCGGCTTCCCAGCGCGGTGTCAGGCAGCTGGTTTTGGGGGTGAGCCACCATGGGGTCCCCGCTTTTCTTCCTCCTTCTCCTCGCCAGCTCCGTGCTGCGCCCTGGGGCCCCCGCGCCCGCCAGCGCCCCCCGGCTCCGTGTCCCCCACCTGGGGAACCAGGTGAGATGGGGGGCAGGGTATGGTCAGAGTGCCCCAGGGGAGGAGGGGGAATTTGGGGGAGCTGCAGATATTGGGGGGCCCTGTAGTGATTGAGGAGGGGTGGGGGGTGGATGCTGGGATTTAGGGGGTACTGCAGAGTTTGGGGGGCTATATAGAGTTTGGGGTGCTCTAGGAGGGTGGTTGGGGTGCTGTGTAGATTGGGGACCCCTAAGGAGTTTGGGGGTGCTGCATAGATTGGGGGCATGGAGTATTGTTGCTGTGTAGTATTAGGGTGCTCCAGAGGTTTGGGGGTACTGCATAGACTGGGGTGCACCTCAGCTGTCATGGGGGGCTGTGATTAAATTCCAGGGCCCTGGGGAAAGTGAGGGGTGTTGCCTAGCTGGGGGTGCACCCTGGGGGGAGTTTGGGGGGATGCTGCGTAGATTGAGGGTTGGAAGTGTCCTGGGTATATGGGGGGGCGGTCCAGAAATTAGGGGTCCCCTGGGGGGAGTTTGGGGGTGCCATGGGCCCTCTGCAGAAATTGGGGGGTTGCATTGAGAGGGTGTGTGCAGAAATTGGGGTTCCCCAGGGTGATGGGGGGGCTGCAGAGTTTGAGGGGGTGCCCTGGCACACTACAGAGATGGGGGTGCTCCAGGGGGAGTGAGGGGTGCAGTGTAGATTTAGGGTGTCCTGAGGGGGCTATAGAGATTTGGGGGGCTGCGGAGACAGAGGGGGTGCCGTGGACAGGGTGTTGAAGGCAGAGATGCTAAAGAACAGAGACTGATGCCTAAAGGGGGGCGATCAAATGGGGACCCCCCGTTTCCTGAGCAGGGTGGACTCTGATGGGAGTCCTGGGGGTGGACTGGGCAGTGTCCCCTGCCCCCCATTCCTCCCAGAAGACCCCCCCACCCAACCCAGCCCCCTCAGCACTCTTCTCCCTGCCAGAATTAGCCCTGGGTATAGAGCTGGGGTCTGCTGAGAGGTTTTGGGGTCTCCCCAGTCAGGAGAGATTTAGGGGTTACTGGAAGGGGAGGGGAGTGGGGAAGAGCCGGGGAGGGAGCCAGGACTCCTGGGTTCTCTCGCCAGCTCGGGGAGGGGAATGGCATCTGATGGGTTAGAGCAGGGCGGGCTGGGAGCCCGGACTCCTGGGTTCTCTCCTCAACGCAGGGAGGGACCTGGGGGCTGGTGAGTTAGAGTGGCGTGTGGGGGCTGGGAGCCAGGACTCCTGGGTTCTCTCCCCAGCTCTGGGAGGGGAGTGGGGGCTGGTGGATTAGAGCAGGTGGGGCTGGGAGCCAGGACTCCTGGGTTCTCTCCCCGGCTCTGGGAGGTGAATGGGGGCTGGTGGGATGGTGGGGGGTTGGGAGACAGGACTCCTGGGTTCTCTCCCTGGCTCTGGGAGCAGAGTGGGGGCTGGTGGGTTAGAGTGGGGGGGCTGGGAGCCAGGACTCCTGGGTTCTCTCCCCAGCTCTGGAAGGGGAGTGGGGCCTGGTGGTTAGAGCAGGGGGGGCTGGGATCCAGGACTCCTGGGTTCTCTCCCTGGCTCTGGGAGCAGAATGGGGGCTGGTGGGTTAGAGCGGGGGGGCTGGGAGCCAGGACTCCTGGGTTCTCTCCCCTGCTCTGGAAGGGGAGTGGGGCCTGGTGGTTAGAGCAGGGGGGGCTGGGAGCCCGGACTCCTGGGTTCTCTCTGTGAGTGTGGGGGGGCCGGAGTGACACTTGGTCTCTCTCTCTCTCCCCGCACCAACCCCCCAGGCGCTGTCCCGGGCCCTGGTGCTAAAAGCTGTCTCCGGACTCCTCCACGCTGACCTGTCTCCCCAGGGTGCGGCCGCCCGCTGGCACCTGCCCCCCGCGACCCCCCGCGAGCGAAAAGCCGGCTGCAGGAGCTTCTACTGGAAAACCCTCACCTCCTGCTAGCCCCGCCCCCCGGGGGTCCCAGCCCCCCACTTCTCCCTCCCGGGGGAGCGCTGTCACCTCGTCCCTTGGTGCTTTGGGGTGACCTGAAATGCCCTGGTGAGTCCCCAATAAAACCGGTCCTTGTGTTTCCTCCGAGTGGCTGGCTCTGTGTGGTCCTGTCTAAACCGGGCTCTGGGAGGGAAGTGGGGGCTGGGAGCCCAGACTCCTGGGTACTCTCCCCAGCTCTGGGAGGGGAGTGGGGGCTGGTGGGTTAGAGCAGGGGGCGCTGAGAGCCAGGACTCCTGGGTTCTCTCCCCGGCTCTGGGAGGGGAGTGGGGTCTAGTGGTTAGAGGAGGGGGGGCTGGGAGCCAGGACTCCTGGGTTCTCTCCCTGGCTCTGGGAGGGGAGTGGGGGCTGGTGGTTAGAGCAGGCGGGGCTGGGAGCCAGGACTCCTGGGTTCTCTGCCCGGCTTTGAGTAGGGTCTGGCGGGGCCCTTTCTGGAACCAGCTTTGCTCTCCCCTCCCCCCGTGGCGAGTGACCCCCTCACTGCCCCCCGCCCTTTCAACGCTCTCGGTTCAGGTGCTGGGAGGGTTAACAGGCCTCAGCCCAGCCGGGGGTTCCCCCCCACCCCCCTGACCTTTCGGCTGTTGACTATTAAACATGATGAGTTTTTCCTTAATTTCTCCCAGCACGGGGTCCTGGGGGGGAGCAGGGTGATGAAGGCACAGCTGACCCCCCCGGCCCGCCACTTGCAGTCTGCAGCTGAGCAGAACAGGAATCTGTGTTCTCCGCCCCCACCCGGGCCCCTCTAAACCCAACTCGGGGGGCAGGGATGGGACGGAAGGGAGGCCGCACTCCCAGTGGGGGCTGGTGGTTAGAGCAGGGGTCTGGGAGCCAGGACTCCTGGGTTCTCTCCCCGGCTCTGGGAGGGGAGTGGGGGCTGGTGGGTTAGAGCAGGGGGGCTGGGAGCCAGGACTCCTGGGTTCTCTCCCCGGCTCTGGGAGGGGAGTGGGGGCTGGTGGGTTAGAGCAGGGGGGGCTGGGAGCCAGGACTCCTGGGTTCTCTCCCCGGCTCTGGGAGGGGAGTGGGGGCTGGTGGTTAGAGCAGGGGGGCTGGGAGCCAGGACTCCTGGGTTCTCTCCCCGGCTCTGGGAGGGGAGTGGGGTCAATCAGCTGGGGAGGGGCCCTGGGGGCTGAAGGAAGGAGCGTGAGAGAGGAAAAGAGGCACAGAGGAGAGAAAGATACAAGCCGCCCCCCCCAGCGGTGATGGATTGGAGGTGGCGCCTGTGACCTGCTCACACCAGCACCTGGAGAGAGGCTGCTGGCGGGGCTGCGGACTCCCCGCCCCCCAGCTGTCGGAGCTCAGTGCCAGCTGTGCCCCCCCCCCCCCCCACTGCTAATGGGTTCCCTGCCACCATCCCTGCAGGGACTGAGTCACACCAACGACAATGGGGCGGAAGAGTGGGGGGGGGCTGGGAGCCAGGACTCCTGGGTTCTCTCCCCAGCTCTGGGAGGGGAGTGGGGGCTGGTGGGTTAGAACAGGGGGGCTGGGAGCCAGGACTCCTGGGTTCTCTCCCCGGCTCTGGGAGGGATGTGGGGGCTGGTGGGTTAGAGCAGCGGGGGCTGGGAGCCAGGACTCCTGGGTTCTTTCCCCGGCTCTGGGAGGGATGTGGGTGCTGGTGGGTTAGAGCATGGGCGGCTGGGAGCCAGGACTCCTGGGTTCTTTCCCCAGCTCTGGGAGGGCAGTGGGGGCTAGTGGTTAGTTTCAGATTTCCCATCTTTCACCTGGGGAGCGTGTAATAATGGCGGCCCAGAGACCAGCCGCCTCCGTTCCAGCCCCACTCTGGCCTGCGTTTATTGGGGTCGCTGCGGGGTCAGGCCCCGCCAGTCTCGTGAGGGGTAGGGCCCGTATGGACCCAGAGATTTGACTGATGGGGGCGGGAGGGCTGGGTGGATGGAGGGCGCGGGGGAGAGATGGAGAGAGGGATGGAGGAAGGGCTGTATGGGATGGAGGGATGGGTGGAAGGAGGGCACGGGGGAGAGATGGAGAGAGGGATGGAGGAAGGGCTGTATGGGATGGAGGGATGGGTGGATGGATGGAGGGCGCGGGGGAGAGATGGAGAGAGGGATGGAGGAAGGGCTGTATGGGATGGAGGGATGGGTGGATGGATGGAGGGATGGAGGGCGCGGGGGAGAGATGGAGAGAGGGATGGAGGAAGGGCTGTATGGGATGGAGGGATGGGTGGATGGATGGAGGGCACGGGGGAGAGATGGAGGGAGGGAGGGATGGAGGGTGTGGGGGAGAGATGGAGGGAGGGAGGGATGGATGGAGGGCGCGGGGGAGAGATGGAGAGCGGGATGGAGGATGGGCTGTATGGGATGCAGGGATGGATGGATGGAGAGAGGGATGGAGGAAGGGCCGTATGGGATGGAGGGACGGGTGGAAGGAGGGCGCGGGGGAGAGATGGAGAGAGGGATGGAGGAAGGGCCGTATGGGATGGAGGGACGGGTGGATGGAGGGCGCAGGGGAGAGATGGAGGGAGGGATGGAGGAAGGGCTGTATGGGATGGAGGGATGGGTGGAAGGAGGGCGCGGGGGAGAGATGGAGGGAGGGAGGGAGGGAGGGATGGAGGGTGTGGGGGAGAGATGGAGGGAGGGAGGGAGGGAGGGTATGGATGGATGGAGGGCACGGAGGAGAGATGGAGAGAGGTATGGAGGAAGGGCCGTATGGGATGGAGGGACGGGTGGATGGATGGAGGGACAGGGGGCCGTGGGGGGCAGACGTGGCCCCGGATCACCGTCCCTCCCCTGCCAGCCTGCGCAGGGCGTCGGCACCCAGCTCCACGCAGTGCCAGCCGCCTGCCTCCGTCATGTCCTGGGCCCCGAGGCGCCGGTACCACGCCAGGGCCCGGCCGTTCCACGCCACCACCGCCAACTTCATCTCGGCGCAGCCCCGGGCCAGCGCCACCTGTGGACACAGGGGAGGGGCGGGAAGGCGCAGCCAGTCTCCATGCGTGGACTAACCCCGCCAGCCTCAGAGAATCCTAATCCAGATGAGCATGGAAGACTTCTCCTAAAACAGCCCCACGTAATCCTAATCCGGCCCCCTCTAATCCTAATCCAGGGCAGCATGTCTGACTTCTTCTAAAACAGCCCCGCGTAATCCTAATCCAGAAGCATCTCATCCAAACCCAGACAAATATGTGAGATTTCTCATAAAATAGCCCCGTCTAATCCTAATCCAGCCCCCATCTAATTCTAATCCAGATCAGCCTGTATGATTTCTCCTAAAACAGCCCCGTACAATTCTAATCCAGCCCCCTCTAATCCATCCCCATCTAATCCTAATCCCGATGTGCATGTATGATTTATTCTAAAACAGCCCCGTGTAAACCTAACCTAGAACCATCTAATCGTAATCCAGACAAATATGTAAAATTTCTCATAGAATAGCCCCGTCTAATCCTAACCCAGCCGCCGTCTCATCCTAATCCCAATGCAGACCCTCCTAACCCTAATCCATATCTAGATACCCATCTAACCCTAATCCAGATGTCCCAAATCCTACACTCAACCTAGCCCAAATGATTTGTGGGGAAGGGATAGCTCAGTGGTTTGAGCATTGGCCTGCTAAACCCAGGGTTGTGAGTTAATCCTTAAGGGGGCTATTTGGGGATCTGGGGCAAAAATTGGGGATTGGTCCTGCTTTGAGCAGGGGGTTGGACTAGATGACCTACTAAGGTCCCTTCCAACCCTGATATTTTATGATTCTGCCCTCTAATCCTAATCCAGACTCATTGTCTTCTTAGCCTAATCCAGATTCCTCCATCTAAACCTAATCCTCACTCTACTTCTAACCCTAATCTAGATTCTGCCTGATGCTGACTCCTCCTCTCACCCCAATCCAGATTCCACCATCTCCAATTGATACTGACTCCTCCTCTCACCCTAATCCAGATTCCCCCATCCGCACCTAATCCAGATCCCCCCAGATAACACTAGCCTTAATCCACTCTCCACTTAATCCGCTCTCTCTCCCTGATACCAATCCAGACTCACTTCCTATTCAGCCCTGTCATCTGTAAAGCTTGTGACGAAGTTGGGGATTTTGGGAGCGTTTTACACGACTAGTGTGCTCGCGCCTCAGTTTCCCCACGTGCTGGCTGTTTAACAAGGTGGCAGGAGAGGGTTTGTGGTTGCAGAGGACCCAGGTGTGACCTCACCTGGCAGCCGGGATCCCCAAACAATGGCCCGGAGATGGGGGTTGCTAGGCCCAAGGGCCGTGAGAGTTTCCTGTGCTGGGTTCAGACGCTCAATAACCCCCCCCTCCGGTCTAGAGAACAGGGGGGGCGTTATTCCCTCTGGGAGTGAAGGCCCTGGGGGGGTCCGGAGCAAGGGGACTCCCCGAGGGGCCCACGGCAGAGCCAGGCGTGCGGCTCCAGGAGGTGGAACCCCAGAGAGACGAGTGGACCCCCGAGAAGGGCTGTCGTCTTGAAGGGGGTCCCCCCCAGGGACCGTACGTGGCCAAGAGTGGGCACGACCTGTGAGTCTGTTAACACAGCTATAGAAATATATTCCTACCCCAGGGTACCTTTATCTAACGAGCCATACGCCAAGTCAAGAAAAAAATTCAAATCCTAATATGAATCCAGATTGTGTTGGTCTAACCCTAATCCCAATCCTAATTCAATCCATTTTATTTAACCCTACATTATCTAGCCCGAATCCAAACCACCCTGCTTAATCTGTCCCCAGTCTATCCCAATCCAGACTATTTAATCTATCCCCAATCTACTCCTAATCCAAATCCAGACAGGTTAATCTATTCTCTCTCTGCCCCAATCCCAATCCAGACTGTTTAATCTATCCACAATCTACTTCTAATCCCAATCCAGACTGGTTAATCTATCCCCAATCTACCCCTTATACCAATCCAGACTGCTTAATCTATACCCAATCTACCCCAATCCCAACTCTTTTCTCTAGCCCCAATCTACCCCTTTGGATTGGGATTAGGGGTAGATTGGGAATAGATTAAAGAGCAATCCCAATCCAGACTGTTTAATCTGTCCCCAGTCTAACCCAATCCCAACCCAGACTGTTTAATCTATCCCCAATATACCCTTTATACCAATCCAGACTGCTTAATCTATCCCCAATCTACCCCCTAACGCCAATCCAGACTGTTTTATCAATCCCCAGTCTGCCCCTAATCCCAATCCAGACGGATTAATCTATCCCCAATCCTGGGTAACCCTATTTGCCGCTAATCCCAATCCAGACATTTTAATCCATCCCAGATTGCCCTAATCCATCTCTGTTGAGAGTGTCACTTTGAGAATATATCCCCCGGGGCCTGCTGCTGACCCCTGTGGGGGGCCGCCCCACCCCCTCTGGGACAGGGGTGGGTGGGATGAAGGAGAAGGGGGTGGGGTTTGTGCAGGATCCCCTGACACTCCAGCCCAAATCCCGTGTGCCAACCCCCTCCCCCCACTGGGGTTGTCTGGGGCCTGGGGGGAGAACCTGGGGGGGTGGGCAGAGGGAGAGGGGGTAAAATCTTACCTTAGCCACTTCAGTCAGCAGCTTCTTCCCAATCCCCCGGCCTGGGGAGCCAAAGCCCGGCAAAGGGGGGTTACAGCTCGTTCATATCCATATGGGCACTGTCCTCCCGCCATAGCCTCCTCCCCTCTCCCCCCCCCCCAAAAAAAAACCAGGATGAGCGAGAGGGGAACCAGTCCTGTGATGAACACCAGCGGAGTGACTCCTGATTGACTCCGGATTGAGTGAGAGAGGAACCGGCCCTGTGAACACCAGCGGAGTGACTCCTGATTGACTCCGGATTGAACGAGAGGGGAACCGGCCTTGTGAACACCAGCGGAGTGACTTCTGATTGGCTCCGGAGTGAGCAAGAGGGGAACCGGCCCTGTGAACGCCAGCGGAGTGACTCCTGATTGGCTCCGGAGTGAGCAAGAGGGGAACCGGCCCTGTGAACGCCAGCGGAGTGACACTGGATTGACTCCAGCTTGAACGAGAGGGGAACTGGCCCTGTGAACGCCAGCAGAGTGACTCTTGATTAGCAGCGGGGAGTTCACATTAAGAGGGCACAGCTACCCTACTGGGTGACATCACATTTCTCCGCTTTGTTTTCCACATCCCTGTTGCCTGGCTCGTTAACCATTGACAGACTCGGCGATGCAGATTATCCCCATGACCTGAACAGAGGGGGTGGAGCCTTCTGGCGGCCTTGACCCTTGGCTGAGTAATCCTGGCTCCTGGAACAAACAGGTACTAAACTCTCTTTTGACTGCAAGGCTGATTCCTGCTGTTCACTCCACTCCAGAGTCAATCAGGAGTCATTCCGGAGTCAATCAGGAGTCACTCCACTGGAGTGAAACTGGGGCCAATTTTGCCTCCCACTCCCCCTGCTCCCCATCCTCTCCCCTGCCGTGGCTCATTACCCAAAGGACACCCCCTACCTCTGAACTCAGAGACCACATATACATTCTCCAAGTAGACGATGCGGCCGGTGTTCACACTGTAGCCGAAGAAGAATAAGGCATAGCCGATTAGGTGACCTGGGGGAGAGAGAGGGATCAAACAGGGGCCTACAGTGTGGGGTAGGGATGGACTTGTGGGGGGGAGTCCACCACACAGGAGCTGGGGACCAGATCCGGATCCAGCGAGAGGTGGGTTCGGATCTGGTTTAAGATAGGGAGAAAGCCGCAGAGTCAGAACTACTCTGGATTCACACCAGCTCAGGATCCAGATCGCTGGCTCCAATGGAGTGACCCCCGGAGTGAACGAGACGGGAATTGGCCCCACTGACTCCACTGGAGTGACTCCTGATAGACACCAGAGTGTGCGAGAGGGGAAGTGGCACTGTGAACTCCAGGGAAGCAACTCCTGATTGACACTGGAGTGACTCCTGATTGACACCGGAGCGAGCGAGAGGCGAATCAGCGCTGTGAACTCCAGCAGAGTGACTCCCGATTGACACCGGAGTGAGCGAGAGGGGAAGCAGTCGTGCGCACTCCAGCGGCGTGACTCCTGATTGACACCGGAGTGACTCCTGATTGACACCGGAGCGAGCAAGACAGGCTGAGTTGCCGAGGTCTATGACTTTACTTACCTTGCTTGTCTTCTTGCTCCGGGGCCAGTTCTGCCACGAGACATTGGTAGAAGGGGTCCCCTCCAAACCCGTCAGCCCTCAACACTACAGGGAACAATGGAGCAGACAGACAACAGGTGTGGGGAGGAGTTTGGGGGGCGGTGGGAAGGACTGGGGGGTCAGGGTGAGTTTGGGGAAAACTGGGAGTTTGGGGGGGAAGGTCAGGAGGGGGCTGGGGGGTGAATTTGGGGGAGGTTTCTGGTGAAGGTTGGGAGGTAAAAGTGAGTTGGGGGGGGATCAGACTGAGTTTGGGGGTGTTCCCTCCCCCATCCCAACCCGCCACTCTCTGGCTCACCCTGGGAGTTGATTTTGACCTCATCCTGCAGGTTATGATATTCAGCAATCTCCTGGGGGAACAAACAGAGTCAGTTACCCTGGGGACAAGCAAGGCTCGGGGTGGGGGGAACCCCAACACTGTGGGGCTAGATAGACTGTGGGGGGCATCTGGGGACGGACAGATCAGATTCGCCGCGTAGGGCCGGACGGGGCAAGGCATCGCCAAATTAACAGAGCGAGACGGAGCACGGATTATTCGCCGCCTCTGGGGAAACTGAGGCACGGGACGTTTCCCGGGGAGGGGGTTGCCCGGGAAGGGAACCCCGGCGTCCCGATGGCCCCCAGCTGCCCCTGGCCGGCCCCCACCCCCGCCCCGCGGCAGCTCACGCAGATCATGGCCATGACGCGGTCGCAGTCGGCGCTCCGGGCCGGGCGGACGGCGCACTCCATGGCCGCCCGGGCGACGGTGCTGGGTGCGGCCTGCCGCCGGGGATCTATAAAGTGCAGGGATTTACAGCCGTCCACGCCCCCCACCTGCTCCCCAGCTGACGCCTCCCCCGCCGTGGTGACGTGGGGGGGGAATCCGGATCAAGCTGTGCGCTGGGGGATGGGAAGGCAGGCGAGCTGGGCCAGGGGTGAAAGGTCCCACGTGAACCCCTTATTTCACCCCCCACCCCCCCCGGGTCCTGATAAGCCACTGGCAGCTGGGGTGGTAACAGGGGCATAGACACCCCCCCACGCCGGTGCCGGAGCTGTTGACGAGAAGGAATCAGAGCTACCTCCAGCCTGTGGGATAATTCCCACTGGGGTGGGAGAGTCCCAGCCACCCCCTGATCTAACCCACCAGCCCCCACTCCCCTCCCAGAGCTGGGGAGAGAACCCAGGAGTCCTGGCTCCCAGCTCTAACCACCAGCCCCCACTCCCCTCCCAGAGCCGGGGAGAGAACCCAGGAGTCCTGGCTCCCAGCCCCCCTTGCTCTACCCACCAGCCCCCACTCCCCTCCCAGAGCTGGGGAGAGAACCCAGGAGTCCTGGCTCCCAGCCCCCCCTGCTCTGACCCACCAGCCCCCACTCCCCTCCCAGAACCCAGGCGTCCTGGCTCTCAGAAATCAGACCCGCAAGCCACGTGGGTTTTTTTGCCCACATTAAAGATGGCCGCTCCGGCCTCCCGGGCCTTGCGGTCACGTGGCCAAGGCAACCGCGCAATGCATCATGGGCCGCCGGGAAATCCCCAACTCGTGTAGGTGAAGTGCCCGGGAGAGACGGGAGTGGAGATCTCAGCTGAGGTGACTTTGGGGGGGCTGGGAGAGGGGGTTGGGGGGGGGGTGTGATGGCGGACGTCCCCCCGTCTGGAGTTAGGCACCGGGGGGCGTGAAGTTGGCCCGAGAGCTGAGCCGAGCCGAGCTATGAGGTTATGAATCAGGGACTGAGTCATGAAAGCACTTCTGGTCTGGCTCCGGTTCAAAAAGGGGGAGGGGGGAGGCGGAATACCCCGGGGATGCTGAGATCCGCGGGGGTCCGATCCGTAGAACGTTGAGATCCGCGGGGTTCCAGCCCCTAGAACGTTGAGATCCGCAGGGTTTCAGCCCGTGGAACGTTGAGATCCGCGGGTTCCGGCCCGTAGAACGTCGAGTTTCCCCCATGGAGGGTTCTGATCCGCGAATGTTCGGTCCGTGGAATAGCGAGATCTGCGAGGTTCCGTTCAGTGGAATGTCGAGATCCACAGGGTTCCGGTCCGTGGAATGTCGAGATCCACAGGGTTCCGGTCCGTATAACGTCGAGATCCACAGGGTTCTGGTCTGTAGAATACCAAGATCCCGCGGGGTTCTGGTCCATTAAACGTTGAGATACACTGAGGGTTCTGTTCCGCTTCATGGAATGTCGAGATCTATGGGGTTCCGGTCCATGGAACATTGAGATCTACGGGGTTCCAGGCCCTGGAACGTTGAGGTTCATGGGGTTCCGGTCCCTAGAACGTTGAGATCTGCTGGGTTCCGGTCCCTGGAACATTGAGATCTATGGGGTTCCGGTCCCTGGAACATTGAGATCTGTGACGTTCCGGTCCGTGGAACATCAAGATCGACAGGGGTGTGTGTGTGGGGGGGGATAGACTTGACCCATGGCACATTGGGGTGGCGGGGGTTCCGGCCACGGAATGTTGAGTTCTGAGCGGGCAAGGGGTGGGGGTCCTGATCTGTGGAACTTTGGGATCCATAGGGTTCCGACGCAACGTTCTGATCCGCGGGGGTCCTGACCCCTGGAATGCTGAGATCCGTGGGGTTCGGCCCCCCCCCCCGAGATCGGGATGGGGGAGACAGCAGACAGAAGGAGCGGGAACCTTCCCCCAACGCCCCCCCCCCCCCCCCCCCCGCCGGGCCATTGGGCTGATGATGAATTCCTTCTCCTTATTTGTATTGTGACAGGGCCTGCGTTGGGCCCTCCTTGGACCGGGCCCCGGCCGCGCCAGGTGCTGTACAAATCCAGAACACAGAGACGCTCCTTCCCCCCCCCCCCCCGACCTCCCCTCCCCCAGTCTAAGTGTCAGACAAGAGCCGGAGACAGACAGTCCAGGAGGTGGGGAGACAAGGAGACAATATTGCCACCCGCTGTCCAGCTTTTCTGTAGGGCCTGGTTTGGGGGGGGGGGGGGGGCCCTATCCGGAGGCTGGCAGGGCATCTCTGTAGCCCATCTGTGGGGGGGAAGGGGGGGAAGGATATGGAGGCAGAATGAGGAGGAATTCCTGCCCCTGGAATGTGATGGGGAAAATCTGGAGGTGAGGGGGTGGGTGAGGATTCTGTTTTGGGGGGCGAGTCTTAAATGGGGTGGGGGGGTGCTCAGAATCTTGGTCTGATGGAGGGTGGGGTGTGTGGGTTCCTGGCGAACTGGGGGGGGGGGCATGTCTACATTTTGAGGGGATGCAGGAGGGGCCTGGACAGGGCAGTGCACTGTGGGGATTACATGGGGGGGTCTGTCTGGGCATTGGGGGGGCATGGGGCCCTGGCTGGAGCGGGGGGGGGGGGTGTGTGCATGGGGCCCTGGCAGGGGCGGTGTGGGGTGCATGGGGCCCTGGCTGGAGCGGGGGGGGGGGCATGGGGCCCTGGATGGGGGGGGTGCAAGGGGGCCTGGCTGCAGCAGTGGGGGGTGGGGGGATGCATAGGGGAGGGCAGCAGAAAGGGTTAAACCATTCAGCGCCAGCCCCTCTCTATGGGGCTATTTTGGTTTCTCCCGAGAGGGGAGGGGGCGTGTCTCCGCGAGAAGGGACTTTGGCTTCCTCCGCACCCCCCTCCATTCCAGTCTTGGTTCATCCTGGACCAGCCCATTGTGTCTTACTGGAGGGGGGAGGGTCCTTGTTCTCCCCCCCGTCCTGAGCAGTGCCCCTCCCCGCTTGTTGCTTGTCTGTATGCCATTAAAGATGGGTCTGTTCCCCCCTCATTTCGAAAGGATTTGAACTGTTTTTTTCAGGCACCCCCTCCTTCCCTGTTTCCAGAATGGTAGGGCCCGCCTGCCCTGTCTTACCCTTGCCATGGGAAGGCACCATTATGCGAAACGGGGGGGGCAGACAAAGTGTGTGGGGGGGATGTTCGCAGCGTCGAAGGCTCCAGGTACATGGCGGGAAGAGGGTGGGGGGAGCCCCCCACCCAAGCTCTGTGCGCGAGGGCGGGGCGTGTGCGCGTTAAAACTTGAGCTATTGGGAGGGTCTTGAAGGCATCCCCCCCACACACAGACCTTGGTAGGAATGGTATGGTCCGGCCTGTGCCTCTCCATCTCTGCGGCTGCGTGGAACGTTCTGAGAACGTCGGGGGGGGGGGGGCGGGGGAGAGGAGAGTGGGCGGGGCGACAAGCAGGAGGAGTGGGGGGGGACAGGCAGGGGAGGGGGGGGGGAAGGTGGGGGGAGGGAGAAGTGGGGGCCAGGCAGGGGAGGGGGTGGGATGAGTGGGGGGGCAGGTGAGGCGAGGGGGAGGAACAGGAGTGGGGGAGACAGGCAGGGAGAGGGTGGGAATGTGGGGAGACAGGGGGAGGAGTGGAGGGGACAGGCAGGGAGTGGGGGGAGGAGGGAGAGGGAGGAGTGGGGGTCAGGCCGGGGAGGGGTGGGAGGAGTGGGGGGGACAGGGGGAGGAAGGAGTGGGGGCAGACAGGTAGGGAGAGGGTGGGAAGGCGGGGGAGGGAGGAGTGGGGGGGACAGGCAGGGGAGGGGGTGGGATGAGTGGGGGGCAGGTGAGGCGAGGGAGCAGTGGGGGACAGGGGGAGGAGGTGGGGGGACAGAGTGCGAGGGGGAGGAACAGGAGAGGGGGAGACAGGCAGGGAGAGGGTGGGAATGTGGGGGGACAGGGGGAGGAGTGGAGGGGACAGGTGGGGGGAGGCGGGGGAGGAACAGGAGAGGGGGAGACAGGCAGGGAGAGGGTGGGAAGGCGGGGGAGGGAGAAGTGGGGGGACAGGCAGGGGAGGGGGTGGGATGAGTGGGGGGCAGGGGGAGGAGTGGGGGGACAGAGGGTGCGAGGGGGAGGAACAGGAGAGGGGGAGACAGGCAGGGAGAGGGTGGGAAGGTGGTGGAGGGAGGAGTGGGGGGGGACAGGCAGGGAGTGGTGGGAGGCGGGCGAAGGAGGAGGGGGGGGACAGGCAGGGGAGGGGGTGGGATGAGTGGGGGGAAGCAGGTGAGGCGAGGGAGCAGTGGAGGACAGGGGGAGCAAGAGGGATGAGCAGGTGAGGAGAGGGAGGAGTTGGGGGGACAGAGGGAGCGGGTGAGGAGAGGGAGGAGTGGGGGGGACAGGGGGAGGAGTAGGTGAGGAGTGGGGAGACGGGTTGCGAGGGAGAGGAACAGGAGAGGGGGAGACAGGCAGGGAGAGGGTGGGAAGGGAGGAGTGGGGGCAGACAGGTAGGGAGAGGTTGGGAAGGTGGGGGAGGGAGGAGTGGGGGGGACGGGGAGGGAGGAGTGGGGGCAGACAGGTAGGGAGAGGGTGGGAAGGTGGGGGGAGGGAGGAGTGGGGGGGATGGGAGGGAGGAGTGGGGGGCAGGACAGGTAGGGGGGAGAGGGTGGGAAGGTGGGGGAGGGAGGAGTGGGGGGGACAGGGGGACAGAGGAGTGGGGGCAGACAGGTAGGGAGAGGGTGGGAAGGTGGGGGAGGGAGGAGTGGGGGCCAGGCAGGGGAGGGAGGACTGGGGGGGACAGACAGGGAGAGGTGGGGGAGGGAGAAGTGGGGGGCCAGGCAGGGGAGGGGGTGGGATGAGTGGGGGGGGCAGGTGAGGCAAGGAAGCAGTGGAGGACAGAGGGAGCGAGGGGGAGGAGCAGGTGAGGAGATGGAGGAGTGGGGGGGACAGGGGGAGGGGAGGGAGGAGTGGGGGGACAGGCGGGAGAGGGGGTGGGAGGAGTGGGGGGGGCCAGGCGGGGGAGGGAGGAGTGGGGGCACAGGGGGGAGTGAGGGGGAGGAGCAGGTCCCCTCCAGCTCCATGTTCTCCCAGCCCGGCGCGCGGACCCACCTGCTCCCTGGGTCTGCGCCAACCCCCTGGGGGTGGGGGGGCGTCGAGTGTCCCCGGCTGGGGGGGCCTGTGGATATGTCCCCAAATGCCCCACCCCGGGTCACTTACCCCCCCTCCTAGCAGCTCTCTGTCCCCTGGGGCCACCCTCCCCCCCACCCCTCAGATGGAGCCAGCACTGAAAGGCGGAGACTTTCTCTTCCAGCCCACCCTGCTCTAACCCACCAGCCCCCCCTCCCCTCCCCTCCCCTCCCAGAGCCGGGGAGAGAACCAAGAGTCCTGGCTCCCAGCCCCCTGCTCGAACCACTAGCCGGTATTTTTTGAACACAAGCGGTATCGCACCCATCATGAGGTGTCTCTATTTTGGACTTCGCTATGATGAATAAAGATGAATTAATTGCTGGCCTGGAAACTGGTGGCTGCCTAGGGACCAGTGTTTGTGACCTGGTTACATTCGATATGGGCAAACAGATGACGCTCCTCGTCCGTAAGACACACGCTTAGTGCTGCTAATTTCCCAAAGCGGAGCGAAATTCCGACAGAAATGTAGACAGAAAAATGTGAATGAGGATTGGGAGTTCTTTAAAAATCCACAAAAGCGGCAAGCAAGAGACCGGAATAAATTTGGTTGAATGCCCATCCGGGCTCAGTGATGAAGGCAGCAGTTAGAAATAAACAAAGGTACAACAAAAGGGGGGGAAATAGATTGCAATGAATTAGAAGTTATGATGTGTAGGAAATAGATAAGGGAAGCTAAAGACATCAGAGGAAAAAAGCTGGCGGCGTGAAGGGCAACAAGGAGTTTTTTAAAGTATATATTAGGAGCAGAAGAAATTGTAGCTGCAAAGAGTAAAACTAGATGCAAAGAGTAAAACAGTGATGCAAAGACAGTGGAAGCGGTCAATAAACATTGGTGTTCTGTGTTTGGGAAGAAGCAGGATGATGTAGCCGTGTCACATGAGGCTGATGAGGTACTTTCTGGCCGGTTCGTAGCCAAGGAGGTTATTTGATGTTAAACCTCATCCACCCAGGATCAACGTTTTCAAATCAGCAGGCCGGCAGAACTGGCATCCAAGAGTTCGCCGCGAGTTGGCCGAGGGAGGTCTCTGGCGCGCCGACGTTAATACAGAATAAATCTTGCAAGGCTGGGGAAATTCCAGAAGAGTGCTGACGTCGTGCCGAAAGGGGGATGCCCGTTAGCTGCTACGGGATTTAGGGGAGGATGGGATAGAGATATAATTGAAGCCCGTCAGTGGGGCTTTATGGGAAATGGGCCGTGTCAAACAAACCGGTTGCAAGTCAAGTTGGTAAAGGTAATTGGAGTTTCGGATTCAAAATGTGGCGCAAGGCAGTTATGAATAGCGCGTCCGGGACACGGCTGAAGCGTTCCCCGGCGGATAGACCTTGCCCCCGGCGGAAGCATGCTTGAATTGAGAGTGGGGGGGTTCCCAAGCGGGGTCCTGCAGGGATCTGGGCCTGACGCCGTGCGGCGTTTTTCTCGATGGGTCTGGACGGCGGCGTGACGCTGCGGCGGGCGGGAGCAGAGGGAGATTGGCAGAGTGGGAAATAGAGAGGGGGGCCGGGGCCGGCCGACAGAGCAATTTGGGAAGCCGGGTGTACAAAATGTGTGTTTAATCCAGCCAGATTCATACCTCTAGGAACAAGAGGGGTAACTTGAACCCTGTTACCCCTCTCCAAACCCTGACCCCCTCCCACGCTCCTTACCCTTCACCCTAACCCTAACCTTCAATTTCACCCTGACCCTTATCTCTGATTTCACCCTAACCCTAACCTTTAATTTCACCCTAACCCTAACCTTTAATTTCACCTTAACCCTTATCTCTAATTTCACTTTAACCCCTTATCTCTGATTTCACCCTAACCTTCATTTCACCCTAACCCTTATCTCTAATTTCACCCTAAATTTCAATTTCACCTTAACCCTTATCTCTAATTCACCCTAACTCTCAATTTCACCCTAACCCTTATCTCTATTTTCACCTTAACCCTTATCTCTGATTTCACCCGAACTTTTAATTTCACCCTAACCCTTATCTCTGATTTCACCCTAACCTTAACCTTCAATTTCACCTTAACCCGTCTCTCTAATTTCACCTTAACCCTTCTCTCTGATTTCACCTTAACCCTTTTCTCTGATTGTCCCCCTCCCTCTAGGGAACAGCTGGAATGGAGCCGATGTTGGACCCCGGGCTGGAACCTCCCCTGAGCCAGGAGAGCTTCTCCGATTTGTGGAGTATGATGTAAGTATCAGGGGGACCCCCCCCCCCCCCCCGTCGCTGCCCCCTCCACCCAGATTGTTAGCCCTCCCACGGGCTTTACCCCCGCTTCCCTAGCATAATCCTCCCCCCTTTCCCTTCTCAGCACCTGTCCTAGCCTGCGCCCCACTGACGTGGATCCCATGGCACTGGAGAACCAGGGGCTGTTTGTAAGTGCTGGGGGCCAGTGGGGAATAGAACCCAGGAGTCCTGGCTCCCAGCCCCGCCTGCTCTAACCCATTAGGGTGGGCTGGGGGGGGCTGGGAGTGCAGTGGTAGTGGGGGAACAGCAGGGGAGGGGAAGGGGGGTGGATTCCGTGTGGGGCTGAGGTGGGGTGCGGGGGGAGCCTCGGCTGTGGCATTAACCCTTCGCTCCCCGTGTCTCCCCCACAGGCCCTGCCGGACCCGGACCTGGGCCTGTCTGACTCGGCGGACCCCTCCCTCCTGCTCCCGCAGCCCGGGGGCAGCGACGAGGGCTGGGAGCTCCCCGGCCCGGCCCCAGAGCCGCCCCCCCACTTCTTCCACCGTCCCCCTCCACCGAGGACTACGCCGGGGAGCACGGATTCGAGCTGGTCTTCCAGCCGTCGGGCATCGCCAAGTCCGTCACCTGCACTGTACGGACCGGGGGGAGGGGGTGGGGCATACCAGGGAGGACCGGGGCCAAGCAAGCCAACTGAGCCCCGCTCGCTGCCCCACAGCGCCCCCTAGCGCCGCCCTGGGGGCCAGCCCTGCCTGCCAGGGGAGAGCGCCCCCTGCTGAGCCCCCGCCCCGCTCCCTGCCCCACAGCCCGCCCCTGGGGCCAGCCCCGCCTGCCAGGGGAGAGCGCCCCCTGCTGAGCCCCCACCCTGCTCCCTGCCGCACAGCGCCGCCATGGGGCCAGCCCGGCCTGCCAGGGGAGAGCGCCCCCTGCTGAGCCCCCAGCCCCGCTCCCTGCCCCACAGAGCCGCCCTGGGGCCAGCCCTGTCTGCCAGGGGAGAGCGCCCCCTGCTGAGCCCCTGCCCCCTAGTGCCACCCTGGGGCCCCATGGGGCCAGCCCCTGCCTGCCAGGGGAGAGCGCCCCCTGCTGAGCCCCCCAGCCCCGCTCCCTGCCCCACAGCGCCGCCCTGGGGCCAGCTCTGTCTGCCGGGGGAGAGCGCCCCCCCTTCTGCCCCTGCCCCGCTCCCTGCCCCACAGCGCTCCCTATTGCCTCTCTGGGGCTAGCCCCTGCCTGCCAGGGGAGAGCGCCCCCTGCTTAGCCCCCTGCCCCACAGCGCCCCCCTAGCGCCGCCCTGGGGCCAGCTCTGCCTGCTGGGGGAGAGCACCCCCCTTCTGCCCCTGCCCCACTCCCTGACCCACAGCGCCCCCTAGTGCCTCTCTGGGGCTAGCCCTGCCTGCCAGGGGAGAGCACCCCCTGCTGACCCCCGTCTCCGCCCCCCCCCTGCAGTACTCCCCGGCGCTGAACAAGCTCTTCTGCCAGCTGGCGAAGACCTGCGCCGTGCAGCTCAAGACGGCCGGCCAGCCCCCGCCCGGCTCCATCGTCCGGGCCACGGCCGTCTACAAGAAATCGGAGCACGTGGCCGAGGTGGTGAGACGCTGCCCCCACCACGAGCGCTGCAAGGAGTACAGTGACGGTGAGGGGCGCGGCTCGGGGGGGGGGCGACGACCTGCGGAACTCCCTGCTGCAGGGGGATGGGGGAGAACCTGGCTGGCGGGATCTCGGGGTGGGAAATACTGGGTGGGGCGGGGGGGCTCTGATCTGCCAGAGGAGAAGGCTGGATGGCAGGGAACGGGGAGGGGGGATATGGGGCCCAGAGGTGTCTCCCCTTGAGCTGCCCCCGCGTCTCTCGTGACAGGGATCGCCCCGGCCCGCCACCTGATCCGGATAGAGGGGAACCAGCAGGCGCATTACTACGACGACGAAAACACCAAGCGCCAGAGCGTCACGGTGCCCTATGAGACGCCCCAGGTACACAGGGCCTGTCCCCTCTGGGGGGCGCCGGCTCCCACCCAGCCCCAGGGCGGGGACTGGCTGGCTCAGGGGGGCGGGGGAATGGGGCAGGGGCCTGTCCCCTCTAGGGGCCCCCGGGATCACTGCAATTCCTCTCTGCCCTGCAGGTGGGGTCAGACTGCACCACCGTGCTCTACAACTTCATGTGTAACAGTTCGTGCATGGGGGGCATGAACCGGCGTCCCATCCTGGCCATCATCACTCTGGAGGGCAGACAGTAAGTGCCCCCCTCCAGCCCTCCCTGGGCCCCCCTGCCTCGTAGCCAGCATGTGGGAGAGAACCGACCACCCCCCACAACCTGTGTACCCCCATTCAGCCATGAGGGATTGGGGAGCTGTTCAGTTGGGAGCCAGGACTCCTGGGTTCTCTCCCCGGCTCTGGGAGGGGAGTGGGGGCTGGTGGGTTAGAGATGGGAGTGCTGGGAGCCAGGGACTCCTGGGTTCTCTCCCCGGCTCCGGGAGCGGAGTGAGATCGGGGTGGGGGAGGGCTGGGAGCCAGGACTCCTGGGTTCTCTCCCCAGCTCCGGGAGGGGAGTGAGATTGGGGGTGGGCTGGGAGGCAGGACTCCTGGGTTCTCTCCCCGGCTCCGGGAGGGGCGTGAGATCGGGGTGGGGGAGGGCTGGGAGCCAGGACTCCTGGGTTCTCTCCCCGGCTCCGGGAGGGGCGTGAGATCGGGGTGGGGGGAGGGCTGGGAGCCAGGACTCCTGGGTTCTCTCCCTGGCTCCGGGAGGGGCGTGAGATCAGGGTGGGGGGTGGGCTGGGAGCCAGGACTCCTGGGTTCTCTCCCCAGCTCCGGGAGGGGCGTGAGATCGGGGTGGGGGAGGGCTGGGAGCCAGGACTCCTGGGTTCCTGCCTGTGTCTAACGTCCGTTCTCTGCCCTCCCGGCGCAGCGGGCAGCTGCTGGGGCGCCGGTGCTTCGAGGTTCGAGTCTGCGCCTGCCCCGGCCGGGACCGCAAGACGGAGGAGACGAATTTCCACAAGAAATTGGCCGGCAGGGCCCTGAGCGGGGGCGGGGCCCTCAAAGGGGGCAGAGCCAAGAGGGGTGAGTGCGGGGCCCAGGGGCCGAGGGGAGTTTGGGGTTGGGGATCTGAGCCGGCAGGTGGGAGGGGAAGTGTGGGATTCTGAGGGGGCGGAGCCAAAGGTGAGGGGAGGGGCCAAGAGCAATGAGGATGGGGCGGGGGCTCCTGAAGGGGCGGGGCCAATAGTGACGTACGCCAATGGGATTCTATGTCTTTAACTCGGCACCAACTAAACGTGGAAGCTGAAATCGACCAACTCGATTGGCCAGTTGGATTGGCCCCACCTCCTTTCCCCCCCACCCCCACTCTTGGCTCCTCCCCACGCACCCCTACACTTACCCCTCGTGAGCCTGCCCCCCAGAATGCCCCACGCTCCATCTCCTAGCCCAGGTTTCCTGCCGGTATTGGGACGGGACTGAATTAGCATCAACTGAATCTGAGCGCGCTAGCTTGCTGATTTTAACAGCAAGTTCTTCTCTTCACTTTGGGCTGTATTCCTCCAATCGGGTTCCTTCGCTGTTCTTAGCCAATCACCAAGCTGCTTAATTAACTGAGACCCACACGGAGATCTAATGACGAGTTGTATAGATCACGTTTCGATCTGGGCGTGAACTGAACCGCTAATACACACACAGTCTGATTATTCCCCACCTGGGAATAATACAGATTTCACCAAGATTTCTTATTCCATTTGCCAATAGTCATCAATGATCCAGTCTTCCGTCGGTCGGATCCATTGATCACACTTCTCCTACAACCATCAATGATCCATTCTTCTGTCAGTCAGACCCATTGATCACATTTCTTTTATTACCGTCAATGATCCAGTCTTCCGTCAGTCGGATCCATTGATCACACTTCTCCTACAACCGTCAATGATACATTCTTTTGTCAGTCGGATCCATTGAGCACACTTCTCCTACAACCATCTGTGACGAACTAGGACTGTTGTTAAGGTTTCCCTGAGTACTGTGTGGGTGCCTCGGTTTCCCCTATGCAGTGCTTGAGTAGCTAGGTGGTGGGACAAGTGTGCATGAGTGTTACAGAGGGGCCTGGACACAGAGAAGGGCCGACACTCAGTCTCCTAGCAACAGATGGCCCCGGCCCCTCCCCTGCAAAGGTGAGAGCTGAAGGTGTTGGAACAAAGGGATCAGGTGACCTCCTGGCCCGGGAAGGAGACAAAGCGGGAGGAGGGGCTGGAGAGTCTCAGTTTGGAGCTGGCCGGAGAAGAGGGGAGAGAGGCAGACAGGGTCTGGCCTCCCTGCCCCCGTTTGGAGCTGTGGGGTGAAATGCAGGGAGCCCCCCGGGCTGGGGTCTAAGCTCCCTGCCCCGCGGAAGGACCCGACTGAGGGGTCCTGGATGTACTGACAAGCTCTGTTTGGACTGTGTTCCTGGCATCTCTAATACACCTTCTGTTCTACTGGCTGGCTGAGACTCCCAGTGAATCCGGGGAAGAGGGGTGCAGGGCCGGACTCCCCCACACTCCGTGACACCATCAACGATACATTCTTCCATCAGTCAGATCCATTGATCACATTTCTTTTATAACCATCAATGATCCAGTCTTCCGTCAGTCGGATCCATTGAGCACACTTCTCCTACAACCGTCAATGATGCATGCTTCTGTCAGTCGGATCCATTGATCACCTTTCTTTTATAACCATCAATGATCCATTCTTCCGTCGGTCGGATCCATTGATCACACTTTTCCTACAACCATCAATGATCCATTCTTCCGTCAGTCAGACCCATTGATCACATTTCTTTTATTACCGTCAATGATCCAGTCTTCCGTCAGTCAGATCCATTGATCACGTTTCTTTTATAACCATCAATGATCCATTCTTTTGTCAGTCAGATCCATTGATCACACTTCTCCTACAACCATCGACGATCCATTCTTCCATCAGTCAGATCCATTAATCACATTTCTTTTATAACCATCAATGGTCCATTCTTTTGTCAGTCGGATCCATTGATCACACTTCTCCTACAACCGTCAATGATACATTCTTCCGTCAGTCGGATCCATTGATCACCTTTCTTTTTAACCATCAATGGTCCATTCTTTTGTCAGTCGGATTCATTGATCACACTTCTCTACAACCATCAACGATCCATTCTTCCGTCAGTTGGATCCATTGATCACGTTTCTTTTATTACCATCAATGATCCATTCTTTTGTCAGTCGGATCCGTTGATCACCCGTCTCCTACAACCATGAACGAGCCATTCTTCCGTCTTTCTAATCTATGTATGGGCTTCGAAGGATAAAATTTGTATCAGGAAATGTCAGTAAACATCCATTCGCCTCGCCCACGCAAACCGATGACCAAATATTGCCAGCCAAAGTAGAAATTGACAGATAGGCAAACTAAAGTCCATATTCTTCAATCAAACACGAATAAATTCTCCAGCAGGACGGATGCTCTTGCGATCTGTCGAGAGTAGGATTGAGGATATTTACTTGGTAATATTTTTGATGGCCGCTGAGGACAATTTGGGGGTTTTGCGGTTATAAAGCTTTTAACTTTTTGAAGCTCGTTAAGTAATTTATTCCCCGGAATAGGGCAGCGTGACTTTCCCAGGGGGCGCTGGGCTTGACATGTGCTTTCCCCACCCCCCAGCTCTCCAGGCCACCCTAGAAACAGCTGAGAACCCCAAGAAGCGGGTGGTGCCCCCTGAGAAAGAGGTCTTCCTCCTCGAGGTGAGTCCTGGTGGGGAAATTGGGGGTTCAGGACTCCTGGGTTCTCTCCCTGGCTCTGGGAGCAGAGTGGGGTCTGGTGGGTTAGAGCAGGGAGGGCTGGGACGCAGGACTCCTGGGTTCTCTCACTGGCTCTGGGAGGGAAGGGGGGGCTGGTGGGTTAGAGCAGGGGGGCTGGGAGCAAGGACTCCTGGGTTCTCTCCCCGGCTCTGGGAGGGAAGTGGGGGCCGGTAGGTTAGAGCAGGGGGGCTGGGAGCCAGGACTCCTGGGTTCTCTCCCTGGCTCTGGGAGGGGAGTGGGGGCTGGTGGGTTAGAGCAGGGTGGGCTGGGAGCCAGGACTCCTGGGTTCTGTCCCCGGCTCTGGGAAGGGGAGTGGGGGCTGGTGGGTTAGAGCAGGGGGGGCTGGGACGCAGGACTCCTGGGTTCTCTCCCCGGCTCTGGGAAGGGGAGTGGGGTCCCTCTGTCCTCTGTGCAATTTGAGGGATCTGGGCTTGGAGGGAGCAGGAGGGAGGTTGGCCTGTCCTGGGGGGTAGTAGGGGAGTCTGACTCACCCCCCCCCTTTCTCTCACCCCCCACCCCTCCCCCACACCCCAGGTTCACGGGCGCAAGCGATATATGATGCTGAAGGAAATCAATGATGCCCTGGAGATGGCGGCCGCCAAGCTACAGCGGGAGCCGGAGAGTCACCGAAACCCCACGTCCTCGAGGTGGAAAGGGGGCGGGGCTCTGGCTGGGGAGGGGGCGGGGCCGGCCTGCATCTTGGGGGGCCGGGCCTGGCTGCACCACGGGAAGCTCCTCCCTCTGACAGAAGGAGGTGGGGCCTAGCTGCAAAGGGAGAGGGGGACTAAGGGCCCTCTCAGGGCAGGGGGGCTCCCTGCCCCATGGGAGGCTCCCCCCGCTCTTCATGAAAAGAGGGTGGAGTCTGGCTTGACCCCTAAGGTGGGGGGGTCCCTGCTGGTAAAGGGGCGGGGTCTAGATAAGCCCTTGGACGTGGGGCCCTCCAGGGTTCTCCCCCCGGCTCGGGGGGGGGAATGGGGGCTGGTGGGTTAGAGCAGGGGGCTGGGAGCCAGGACTCCTGGGTTCTCTCCCCAGCTCTGGGAGGGGAGTGGGGGCTGGTGGGTTAGAGCAGGGGGGGGCTGGGCGCCAGGACTCCTGGGTTCTCTCCCCGGCTCTGGGAGGGGAGTGGGGGCTGGTGGGTTAGAGCAGCGGGGCTGGGCGCCAGGACTCCTGGGTTCTCTCCCCGGCTCTGGGAGGGGAGTGGGGGGCTGGTGGGTTAGAGCAGCGGGGCTGGGCGCCAGGACTCCTGGGTTCTCGCTCTGGGAGGGGAGTGGGAGCTGGTGGGTTAGAGCAGCGGGGCTGGGCGCCAGGACTCCTGGGTTCTCTCCCCAGCTCTGAATCTCTTCTTTCTCTCCCCGGGGCAGGTTGCTGAAGACCCGGAAGGAGCCGGGGGACGGGCTGCTGCCTCGAAGCGGAAAGAAGCTGCTGGTGAAGGAGGAGGATTCGGAATAATTTCCCCCTCCAGGCCCCCCCGCCTTCCCCCCCGGTCCTATCTTGCACTCAGCTAATTTTCACTGCCAGTTTTTTACAGAGTAGTTTTCTATGAAATCTCCTCTCTCCCCGGGGTGGGGGGAGCATGATCAGCCCTACGGTTCCTCCCCTCAGCAGTGGGGCTCCCCCCACCCTCGCGTCTCAGGACGGGGCGGGGGGAGGGGAAGATTATTCTCATCCTACTGAGGACCCCACCCCACCCCCCACCCCGGTCCCGCAACCCCGCCCCCGCGCCGCACTGTACACCCATCCCTTCCGGCAAAGTTTTATACCAACTTTTTATACAATAAATCCAGCTGTTTCTTAGCCGCCGCCTCCCCTCCGCGTGTGTGAGGGTGGGGGGGGTGTGTGGATCCAGGGCCGGTTGGCTGCGGGGGCTGAGTTAATTAACAAGGTACCCACCAAATGGGCCCGAAACCGGCTGGGAAGGGGGACAGTCGGGATCCGGTCTGGGCCCCGCCGGGATTAACCCTCGGTGCCCTGGCGATGCGGGGGGTAGATAAGAATCCGGCGTAGGAGCAGGGAGGTTCTTTGACCTCCGGATTCGGCCCCGGCTGGAGTCGACGAATCAAGAAAATGGTGATTTAAAAAAAAAAAGAAATAGGGGCTGAGGTAGGCCACCGATTAAGGAAGAGGAGGTGGGTGAGGCATTTTGAGGACAGAGAGCCACAGGGTCGGAGAGGCGAGCATGGTCATCCAGTCTAGACGCTGGACTAAGCCATCCAAGACCGACGGCCGTCCAGACGCCTTTGGAAACCCTCCAGGGAAGATGCTCCCCCACCACATAACCAACTAACGGAAACGTCCCAAGACCTGGTAGTAAGGGAGAGACTTTAAGTCCCTGGACGGGGTCGGTCCTGGGGCCGGTTTTGTTCAACATCTTCATTAATGATCTGGATGATGGGATGGATTGCACCCTCCGCAAGTTCGCGGCTGACACTAAGATGAAGGGAGAGGTAGATACGCTGGAGGGTAGGGATTGGGTCCAGAGTGACCTAGACAAATTGGAGGATTGGGCCAAAAGAAATGGATGAGGTTCAACGAGGACAAGTGCAGAGTCCTGCACTTAGGACGGAAGAATCCCATGCACTGCTACAGACTAGGGACCGAATGGCTGGGCAGCAGTTCTGCAGAAAAGGACCTAGGGGTTACGGTGGACGAAAAGCTGAATATGAGTCAACAGTGTGCCCTTGTTGCCAAGAAGGCGAACGGCATATTGGGCTGTATTAATAGGAGCATTTCCAGCAGATCGAGGGATGTGATTATTCCCCTCTATTCGGCATCGGTGAGGCCACATCTGGAGTACTGTGTCCAGTTTTGGGCCCACACTACAAGAAGATGTGGATAAATTGGAAAGAGTCCAGCGGAGGGCAACGGAAATGATTAGGGGGCTGGGCACATGACTTTCGAGGAGAGGCTGAGGGAACTGGGATTGTTTAGCA